>JAQHUG010000177.1:979041-1010999 GCA_028555095.1 Dicrostonyx torquatus
TATATCGAATATTGTATGCAGGAATATGCTTCTACCTCTGTTTAAAACATTCTTGATGTGTTGTTATACATATATATTGATATATATAGTTTATCTTTTTATTTTTTTGAATATGCCATCTGCAGAGGAGAAATTACATTCTGGTAAATGGCATTTTATTGTATTTTTTTTAAAAAATATATGCAATCTCTCTCCCTCTCTCTCTCGTGAGCGATCTATGAATTGTTCACTCACTCCAGGACTGCATACGTTCTTTCTCCAGTGTTTTTTCTTTAAAGTTATACAGTATAAAAGTAAGAAAGTTCTACTCTATTCTGATTGATTTTGATCAACATTTGAGGTACATTATCACTATGGCTTGAGGGGGCTGATCTGTACCTTCTCTCTACGTACTCTCTACTCCTTTCATTACAAAGACAATTTATACTGATGGAGGGAACACAGGCTACTTTTAGCAGACTCTAGAGCTACTTGGGGTCTGGTTGTGATATGGACCCCTGACTAGGTATGCGTTTAGATACGGAAATATTTCAGTTTCACTTTCTCTGCATTTGCTACATTCTAAAAGAAAACTTTAATGAATCACTTTATCCCTTCTATATTAATCCGACTATATTCTTTATATATTTCCTAGTGATGATAATGAAAATATGGGCATGTAGTATAGATATAACTGAACACGCTGCCCTGCTAATATCCCAATATTGTAACCTTCAGTCATCCTTCCTAAACACATGTTCATCATACATAGTTTCACCGAAGTGGTGTATAATGTAACTGGTGGCGTTAATGGCAAGCCTCTGACAAGTGAGTGAGTCACTCGTGAATTCTAAGATCTCTTAGACGCAATTCTCTTTGGTAATAGTAAGTCAAATTAAAAGAATAGAAATTTATATTGCTAATCGATAGGTTGCAGAATCAATTTTATTGTGAAAAATGTTACAGATATAGTTGGATAAAACTGTGGAACTTCTTACCATTACTTAAATTATTCCAGATCAAACAACCATCATTCCCTCCCCACTCACCCCCGGGGCGTTTGAGTGTGGTCCCTAGCATTCCTTGCACGTATCCCCCTGTAGCTACATCCATTCTCAGGAAGGCTTCAGTTCAACAGTTTTCAACGACACACTGAAACTACACAGAATTCCAGACGACCACCTCTCCCCCAATCGCTAAAGCAACCAGGATTCAACACAGTTCTCGACTGTAATCTTATCTTGACTACAGCTTTTGGCTTTTGAAGAGGGAAACTGTAAAAACTAGGTTTTTAACTCTCTAGTCACAAGTAAAAAGACTTACTTTTAGTATAATTTACTGGCTTTTGTAATGAGAACTAAGAATGTGAATGCTTGGGACCTTGGGATTAAATAGGTAAACCACAGGCTATAACCTAACACAGCTGTAAATGCTCCCCATCCCTTAAGAATGTTCTAGAAGGACCCACAGATTCTTTGGTAGCACAGAAGCTACATTCTTTAGCTATAACTACTTTGGGCTTGACTATCCGAATGCATCCTGGAGGTTCTTAGTGCTTAATTGTATTTATTGTTCATTTACTCCAATTTAATTAGTGTTTTTGAATGACATGCTGAATAATCTCAATATAAGTAAGAAAATGTCCCATTGCTTTCTATTTACAGTAGACCAGTAAGAACTGAGAACACAGATGCATTCCTTGAGTTTGGGGTTAGGGCAAGTCAGGCATCCTGGGCCCTGCAGGATGTTTTAAGGGTGGTCTCGCTAATCTGCTTATTTCTAGAACAATTTTAACAGTAACACATGTTGCACTTTGGCTTAGTCTGATTTTCTCCTGTGATAATTTTCTCACACAGCTATAAAAAAAAAGACAGACGTGCTTAAAGTACTTCTGAAGGGCAACTTGATGCTGCTCTGTTTGTATGCCTGCATTATGCCTGCACCACTGCATGCCTCACACTCACGGAGGCCAGACGAGGACATCGGATTCCCTGAACTAGGTTTACAGTGAGTGTGCTAGGACTCGATCACAGGTCCTTCGGAAGAGCAGTCAGTGACCTTAACCACCGAACAATCTCTCCAGAAATGGATTAGCTTGATGTAAGATTCCCCTGGCTTCCGCCTACATTAGCTGTTTTGACCTCCAAGTAATTAAAATACAATATACTATTAAATGTTATTTTCTAAGATACTGATGGCATAAAAGAGAAAGATTATATTTTATGGAAATGGTATTTCTTTTTAAACATTTAGAAGATTTTCTAAAGTCTGTAAACAAAATCATTTCAGTTACAGCTGAAAAATAACCTACATATCCCCCAAAGTAGTATTTAAAATCTTTAATTCTTATAAAAGCAATTTTCTTGCCAAAATTAATATTTACAACTGTTTCACAGTAAATGAGTGTCTTCTCAGAAATATAAATTTGTTGATAAATTCCATTTCTTACAACCACAGGAAATAATGACAAGATTTTGTTAAATATGTTCATAGAAATTAAAGGTGGAAAAGATTGGTTACATAACTTATTTTACCTGTTTGACAATGGCAAAGAAAGGTTTAAAGATGAAAGTCAGCTTTGGGTCAAGAATTAATATAATGGGGCTGGAGAGACGGTTCAGCATTTGAGAACATTTGTTGTTCTTTCCGGAAGACCCAGGCTAGGTTCCCAGCACAAACACAGCTGCTTACAACCATCTGTTATTCCAGTTCCAGATGATTCAATACTGCCTTCTGGCTTCCACAGATAGTAGGCACTGCACACGGCACACATACATACATGCAGGCAAACACTCACACATATAAAATAAAAATAAATTTTTTATAAAAGGAATTATAATAAGCTGGCCACTTTTTTTTTGTGGGAAACACACTAGACCAAATATAAAGACCTAATCAAATTCATCATATGTAATTTTATTTTCTACAAATTAGTAATTCTAAATCATTAACATCAGACAAAGTATGCCATCAAGACATACTCTCTGGCTATTCTAGTTTTTTTGTTTAGTGAAGTGAGGTAGTTTTAAAAATAATTAATTAACTAAATTAATTAAACTTAACATCATTTGCCTTAAGGATGTCTTTTCCTTCTGCTTTCATTTCTAGTCAGGAAGATAAAGGGCTTGAGATGGCTTCAGGGAGTGCAGAAGCTTCAGCAGGTAGGTCTGGGATACCAGGATTGAGCCTAGTTTGGTTCCATCTGAATTGAGTGGAAACTGTAGCTCAAACACTTTGACAAGGTAAACTCAGCTAAAGGTAAAGGAATCTTTATACAAATGCTCTCAACTCATTCATTTCCTATCAGCATGTGTGTTGTGTCCATATTAATACAAAGTATGATATACTATGAGTACTCATAGAGTCATGGAACATTTACTTTCCATGTTTTCAGTTCTCGTTAATAAACAGATTAATTTTCTTAGTCCTGAATTCCAACTCATCAATTCTCTGTTTAGTTATATCTAATCGGTTTTTGAATCACCTACCCAGATACTGACTTAAATAGCTATATTTTTTATTAATTTATAGAAGTTTTATTTGGCTCTTTTTCAAATTCATTTACTTTTAAAATTAACTGTATTTATCTATTGTGATTTTTATTCTTAAACAACCTCTCAAGCTATTAAAACATAGACTCTTGGGGTCCTTTAGCTATGCCTTCTGGCTTTGCCTACAGAGATAATTTCTCTGTTTCTAAGATGAGTTTATTTCAGTCATGTATGTACTTTCATCATACTCCATAGGAAATTTTTGGCACATGTATTTGCATATGTTTCTCCAGGATAATAAAGACATTCTATTGGCTCAAGGCTATCTTTTGACATTTTGATTTAACATTACTATACCACATAGGTGGTCAGAGTTTATAATCATGTCTACTGGAGGCTTAGAGTCTTATTTTAGTTTTTCTTTGTTTTGTTTTTAATGAGAAACTTTCTTTTCCGTTCCTTTCATAGCTATGAAAAAGACCTAGCTATTGTTTGGTGACCTCCCTGGCAAGGTGAACACTTTTTCTGGATCTGTCTAACCCAAGACTGCAGATTCTGTTCAACTATGAGATTAAAGCTTCAACTTCGAGCTATTAGAATTAACTATCAGGGCGTACATCTGGGTTCAGTACCCCCAGAGTCTAGCAGCAACTGGCTCACTTGATATTCTGGTTCTACTTCTGTCTGTTCCTGGTACTGAGAACTCCCTTTCTTTCTGCCTCTCCCTTCCCCAGCTCTCCTCATAAGCATTGCCTAAGTGGAGTCGGGCCATGCTGTATCTAGTAGATACAGTATGTGTGTAGGAGAACGGAGTGTGACAGCTGCCAGAACAGGAAGCAGTGCATCTGTTTCTTACATGCTTGAGTACCCTTGAACAAACAAAACCTGAACAAGCAACTGGATGTTTCTAATAGTATAAAACTAGAGAATAAAATACTTAAGAAATTAAAAAAAATTAGTTTCTAGAGAGGTCTATAGTTTATTAAGTTCCTTATATTGGATTATGATTAAGTAATACAGTGTGGCCACTTATAAACCAATATTTAGTGTAGAAAGAAAGAACATTTGCAAAAGACCTGCTGCATGGTAGGCACCAAGTTGAGGTACTTTTGGTAGCAATGAAGGAAGTGTCCAAAAACTTATTTTACAAATGAGAAAAAGAAAAAAAACACCACCAATATAGGATGTCACAATAAGATCTAGTGATGACAGGCTGAGTCCAGGTGTATGAAATAAGAGACCTACAGTATCTTTGAGGTTTTCAATTAAAACAAAAAGTTCAAAACATTCAGTTGCCTAATGCTCAAAGAGATGTTTAGAAAGGAATGTGAAGGGTGAATAGACGAACATATGGTAAAATAGTAAGAACTCAAGCTACTTACTATAATGCAAGCATCAAAACTGGATGCATGTGTAGAGTACCATTATTCTAGAGAGTATAAATATTTCTTGTTATAGCATTAGAATAAAAAAATGTAAAGCTATTAGTGATCTCTGAGCCAGAGTCAAGTCAGGTATTGAAGGGGCTTGGGGAGGTGAGCACCCAGCAACAGTAGGACCCCACCCACACAACTGGAGTATCAGAGCCATATGGTAAGCTAAGAACCTTTAAATCTAAGCTCTTCGCTTATAGATAAGGCAATGAAGTGATAAGTAGGTAAAGTTATTTACCTAGTACTCCATGTAAGGCTGCAGCTACAGCTTAGAATCCAATAATAGTAACAGTACAAATACCTTTGTTTCTGCCTGTCATAACCCTTCCTCTACAAACTAGCCAGTAACTTTAATCTTTGTTCCATTTGGATTTCTCATCTACCTAGCAAATGAACTGACGCTATCTACCCACAGACTTCATTCTACAGGTAGAGTTTATATCTTCTATAGTTTGAGACTCAAGAAGCTAGCAGCTCTGGCCAAGCTTATTTATTCATTAAACCAAGCAAGCATCAAGCAAGTGAGCATGCATCAAGCAAGTAGTTCAGCAAGCATGCAACCAACCAACCATCACCAAACATGTGTTTAATGGCTTCTACATGCCAGAAGCCCATTTTGCTTTGTTTGTTTGTTTTTTTTTTAATTTTTGTTTTCTAAGACAGGATTTCTTTGTTGCTTTGGAGCCTGTCCTGGAACTGGCTCTGTAGACCAGGCTGGCCTCGTGCCTCCCGAGTGCTGGGATTAAAGGCATTCACCACCACTGCCTAGCCAGAAGCCTGCTTATAAATGGTTTTAAGTGGCGCTGCATCCATCACCTCAAAAAAGAATTTTGTAAAATTTCCATAATAAATAAAACATTTTATGTAAATGAAGGTGATGGCATAATAGTAGTAAATAAATTTGAATGACCAAAGGGACACACTGCTACCTATGTGCAGTTGTGTTTATCATACAGTCTAGAAATGACAAAATAATTTTTCATCAAGATTTTAATTTACTAGAACTTAAATCCAGGAAAAGTGTGCCACCCTTGAAAATAACTACCACAGCAGTAAACATTTAAAGTAAAGACTCACTATGTACCAAATACTGTAAGTGAATTATGTTCTTAATCCTTACCATCAACCCTATAAGGAAGGCATGCTATTAATCTCATTTTGCTGATTGGTAGATTAAGGAACCAAAAGATTTAATCAAGCTCTCACAGATATTAAACTGGGGGTAGAGTGTAATCCCATGCTGTCTGGCTCTAAAATAATATGTTTTAAATTAGTTTAGTTGCTTGTGTGTGTGTGTGTGTGTGTGTGTGTGCATGTGAGAGACAAAGGGAGGGAGAGAGAGAGACAGACATAGAGACAAAAAGGAGTTATAATTGAACATGGAACGGCATCAGGCAATACAACCATATTCTAGTAAATAAAACTGAATATAGAAAAGAGGCCCTGTGGGACTGGAGAGATGGTTCAGTGGTTAAGAGCACTGATTGCTCTTCCACAGGACCCAGGTTCAATTCCCAGGATTCTTATGGCAGCTCACAACTGTCTGTAACTTCAGTTTAGGGAAATCCAATATCCTCAGACAAACATGCAGGCAAAACATCAATGCACACAAAATAAAGATAAATTAATTAAAAAAGAGGTCCTGTTCCGCTCTAGTTTCAAATATATGGCTCAATGGACAATGAAAGAATACAAGAATAGTGATTTCTACCTCCAAACAACTTCTTAGGCCTTTGCTTGATCCCCCAACCCCCAATCACAGCTCCTCTTCCCTCAACCGTGCTTCAGACCCCATAACTCCAAAGGGATTGTATGGTGACTGCTTCTGTCTGAAGCACAACCTGTTCCTGGCCTTGCAGAGGCCTTGTGCTGTATTAGGTGCTCAATGAATAGTAGCGAAAGGGACAGATAATCCTTTTAAGGTACTGAATTATAACAATGCCTATAGAATTCCTTAATCTTACTTGATGGAATAGGTCTCTCAGGGTTGTTAAAGGTCCTAGGGCTCCAAAATATAGACTTTTTCAGTAGGTAGTTGTCTGATTAAATTCAGCTGTAAAGAAATATGGGATTTAATACCATTGTTAAATTGATGGGGAACTTGAAGCAGTTATCAATGATGAAGGCCCACAGACACCAAGTGTTCTGGGTAGAATCTCTGCAGGGGTTTTAACATTCACCATCTTTACCTTGTTCCTTAAGAAGATGTTGGGGATAAGGGACATATTTCTCCCATCCCAGCCATAATGACCGTTTTTTCTTTCTTTTTTTTGAAAATCTATTATGGAAATGATAGAAAGTGCCTGTGATATCTAAATGACTGCACAATGCAGTACATTATTCACTGTCATTTTTCATAATTATGAGAAATAATATTTATTATGTGACCAGAACATAAATACTTACCTTGTCTAAAAGATACATGTTAGAATTATAATAATTTAATAAGTAGTGTCTTCTACATATACACACATTCACAAAAACTAGACAGAAACCTAAAAGTTGACTTAACTATGAGTGAAACTTCTTTTGTCAATTTCATTGCCTACAGAAGCTGGGTATTTTCATGTTACAATGAAACAATACTGGCTCCATCTGGTGGTCAATAAGCCCCTGCAGTTTCATGAAATTCAGTCAAAGTGGTTGAAGAATTTAGGGGTAACTTGAAATATATCTGAACACTGAAATATCTCAATACTGATATTGAACAAGTTTAAGCCCATCTTATTTAGAAGTGCTATTTTTTCCCCTCTATAACTTAGCCTCACTGCTTCATTGTATTTAGGGGCTTTTTTTTTTTAAATAGAGAAAGCAAACTATCTTCTTTTTCATTTTACATACTCCCTCCCCTCTTTCCATTCCCTCCACCTATCCCCCATCCATTCCTCAAAAGGGTAAGGCACATTGTTTTGGGGAAGGTCCAAGGCCCTCCCTACTATATCTAGGCTGAGCAAGGTATTCCTCCAAATAGAATATGTTCCCAAAAAGCCAGTACAAGCAGTAGATAGGGATAAAAATACTGGTGCCACCACCACTGGCCCCGGAGTCTGCCTAGCCATATAACTCTTACCCACATTCAGAGGGACTAGTTTGGACCTACGCTGTTTTCTTCCCTATCTGGCTGGAGTTGGTGAGCTCCCATTAGCTCAGGTAAACTGTTTCAGTGGGTGAACCCATCATGGTCTTGACCTCTTTGCTCATATTCTCACTCCTCCCTCTCTTTAACTGGAGTTTGGGAGCTCAGTCCAGTGCTCTGATGCAGGTCTCTGCCTCTGTTTCCATCAGTTGCTGGATAAAGGTTCTATGGTGATATTTAAGATAATCATCAGTCTGACTACAGGACAAGGCCAGTTGAGGCACCCTCTCCTCTATTGCTTAGGGTCTTAGCTGGGGTCATACTTGTAGATTCCTGGGATTTTCTCTAGATCTAGGTTTCTTGCTTGCCCTATAATGGCTCCCTCAATCAAACAATAATTCTTAAATAACACGGAATGCTTGCCTTTGTGCTTTTCTATCAGCTAATTTGAGAAATGTGCAGGTAACAAGTTTCCGAGAACAACAGAGCTAAAATGTATCCAGATTCTCAGATTGGATTCCAGTTGGATCATAAAGTATAAAACTGCTCACTGACCTCCAGCTGCATTTTCCATTAGGCATTTGCAGAACTCAGATCTGGGACTTCTGTACATTTGCATGATAGTCAAAGCCTCATCTTGACATTTTAAATTATGGGTCAGAGGACTGATTCCAGAATCACAACATGAAACATGAATGCTCAAAGTCCTTAGGCATCTGCTAATTTTACAGACAGAGAAAATGAGTCTCAAAGAAGTTAATGTGCTAAACTGGGAATTCCAGAAAGCAAGTTACTTGAATTGTTTTTATTACATTTATTTATTTTCTCTGTGTGTGAGAGAGTGCATGGGCCATGGTGCATATGTATAGTTCAGTGAGCAGTTTGCAGGAGTTGGTTCTGTTTTCCACAAGAATGTCAAAGTCTTTGGTTTGGCAGCAAGCACCTTTAGCCACAAAACATCTTTCTGTCCTACCTTATTTTTGAGGCAAGGAAGGTCTGACTAAACATATTGCTCACTGATCCAGCTCTCACGATCAGCCTATCTCTGCTCCTCCATGGGATCATATTACTTTGTTGGGTTTGTAATTCAAGTAACAGCTATTCTTGGTAACAGTTTATAGTCATAAAAGCGCTTAAGTGAGGCTACCATAAAATACCACACTAAAATCTATTTAAGTTGATTTAGGTCACATTACTATATTAAAAAATAGGGAAAGAGGGGTGAAGTTGTGAATGCTTATAATCCCAACAACTAGGAGACTCAGCCAGGAGATGAACTAGCTCAAGTTCAGCCCTGTCAGGGAGAACTTGTCTCAGTAGTAAAGGGTTAGGAATATAGTTTAATGATAGATTGCCCTGCATGCGCAAGGCCTTGAGTTCCCTAGTACTTGAATCAGTAAGGATGGATTCTGAACAAAGCTGTTAAATTGGGTTTTATTCATTACTAAGAAGTGGATTTACTCAATCTGATAAGTAGCCCTTTCCCATTGTTCTCCACTCTTAATGATTCTAATAAAAAACTGTAACATACAATTGACTATCAAGGGTTACTGGGAATTACTGAGCTTTTCCATGAGAGGATCCGGCTTTCTATTTCAGTTACAGTTTGCTGCTTCTGTTCAGTTTGCGTTCTCCGCAGATGTTGACTGATGTCCGCACAGGCCCTCTACAGAGCACACTTGGTACTTTTCCAGACAGAGTGACCCACAGTTCTTACAGTTCACCAGTCATTTCCACAACATCACCATGTTACCTACTAGTCTGGATGAAGAAACTACAAATTATGTATGTAACACTGTAGCAAAAAGGAGAAAAAAACCAAAACCAAAACCAAAAAGGTTCAAGATAAATAGATTTCTGAAGCCAACTAGATGGACTAAAAGGGATTGCTAATTAAGTGTGGTGGTGGCACACGCCTTTATTCCCAGCACTGGGGCGGCAGAGGCAGGTGGATCTCTGTGAGTTTGAGGCCAGCCTGCTCTACAGAGCGAGTTCCAGGACAAACACTCTCCAAAGTTATACAGAGAAACCCTGTCTTGAACCCCCCCCCCAAAGGCCCTCCAAACTCCAGAGAATTGCTAATTAAAGTAGCCACCAGCTATAATCTTATCCCAGCATATTAAAACACTGCATGCAGAATATTTATGGTTTTAGTGTCCTTTAAGGAAGGCTCTACTGTTTCTATTAAAGCAAGAGACAACACTCTCCATATAGCTGCAAGAATTCACATTAGTGCTTAAAAATCCTTGCAGAGGGTATGCCACAGCATTCATTACTTCTCCTATGTGACTGAAGCAATAAAGTGACCTCTGAAATACAGCAACTACCATCCACACCGGCACCACTTTTGGGGACCTGATGTGACAGAGACACAATTCTAAGAAGACTGCCTGTGCTCTCTTACTTCACTCTATTCTGCAACAGAAGGGGCATTCTTATCCTGATTGTCCCGAGGAAGCAGAGGTTCGGAGAGGTTCGGCCTCCTGCCTTAGGTTAGAGGGCCAATAGATGCCAGGGCAAGGGTTTGAAATCCGGGCCTTCAAACTTCAAAGCCCACCGATTTTCTATTAGTTCTGGTGGGTGTGGGGAGGAAGGAAACAGTGGTAGCTCCTGACAGGAAATTTCCGAACACTGGACGTACCCTACCAACTGAGCTGGGACAAGTGACACAAGAGGTCTTGAGGAACCATTTGGGAAATTCTCGTAGTTGAGTGAGAGGGAAAGACAGAGAATGAGGTGTCAAAATGGGCCTCAAAGAAGAGTGAAGGATGACTCAGTGCAAGATGCACATAAGGAAGGGGGGGAATGTCATTCTTTGAAAATGAAGAATGAGTGAATAAGAGAAAATGAAGCAAAAATGTGATCATGAAAGCGCTAAATCAAGGAATTGAGACTTGGTGAAAGGCAGGTAGTCACGTAATCTGGGCCAACACTTCAAGAAACCATTCTGAAATGTGTTGAGTCTTTTGTTAAACCCCAGAAAAATTTAAAGGGATATTTTTAAAATTAAAGCTCAGTTTAAGGTAGTCGATGGGACTATAGTTCCAAGTTTCTTACCCACAATTCTTTTCATCAGTAGTTTAGTCTTAAGAGAGTCCAGAAAAAAGGAGGGGGAAATCACAGGGGTAAGGAGAGAGGGAAGGAAGGAGGGAGGGAGGGAGGGAGGGAGAGAGAGAGAGAGAGAGAGAGAGAGAGAGAGAGAGAGAGAGAGAGCTTCCAAACATTGAAATTTTCTCCTACTTTAGGTAAAGCTGTTTTTCTCCAGCGTTTTCAGAATACTATAGTCTAAATGGGAAACCACAGCTGCTTCTGGCTCTGCTT
This sequence comes from Dicrostonyx torquatus, assembly GCA_028555095.1. NCBI lineage: Eukaryota > Metazoa > Chordata > Mammalia > Rodentia > Cricetidae > Dicrostonyx > Dicrostonyx torquatus. The sequence continues at coordinate 990,342 of JAQHUG010000177.1, forward strand.
TACTGTCTCCGAATAAGTTACCTGCTTTGACAGTGTCTCTTCCCTAGGAACTCAGTTCACATGCACTGGTCTTCCCTGGTCTCCAGGGTTAGTGATACCCCTAACAGATAAAATTGTGAGATGGAGAAAAAAGTCACCAAACTGCTGCCACCTCAGGTAAGTGACTGTGTCCAAATGTCCTTCTGGAAGCTGGGTTTGGAGGGTGGGTGAAGCAGGGGTCACTCTGCTCAGCTTGGGCGGATGCTCTGCATTGCAGGTAAGCAGTCAGTTTCCTGCTGTCTCGTTTATTTCTAGAGGAAACTGTGCTCTGCGGCTTTACAGTAGAACAAGCACTTGGTAGAAGTCTGACTTCTGAAATGCACTAGCAAGCTAAGGTAGGCACTAAAGATCTTTAATGGTTTCGACTCTTCATTTGCAAAGTGCAAACCCTCCTTGGTTAAATTGCTTCTCAGGATGGGTAAGAATAAACTGTAGTGTAACAAAGGCTGTGGCAGGACTCTGCACAGTGTTCGTGTTATGGAAATATGAGGTATTATTATTTGGCAGTGAGTAATAGGCACTGTATTTTACATCTATAAGCAATTTTTATAGTCATAACTCCTTTCAAATAATTAAAACTCACTTGAAGAAGCAGAAAGTAGATATAATTTTTCATTTCGGTACATACATGCTAGAATAAAATATATTTCTGAATATATAATCTTATTTTCAAGGCACCAATAAAAGTCTAAGGGGCAGAAATGTTAAAAATTCCTTTGTGAAATGATCAAAACTGAATTTATATTCCTATACATGTGGATGCTCAGATGTAGAACAGCCTACCATGAGGTTTTCCTGTAATTCTGAACTTGCTTCATATACCAAGAGTTCTTGCTGGAACCCCAGCTGGTAGAATAGAACAGGCTTCACCATTCCCATTTTCTGTTTATAGTGAACGTTTTCATAGACGGTGCCCTGAGCAAGAGCTTCAGGCACAATCTACTGAATTACAACTGGGAACTGGGTGCACTGGAAGTGCCACAGTGTTCCACTTGGAAGCCTATCCATTCAGTAAAAGCTGAAAGCTGGAGAAGTCTATGATGCCTGAATGTCCATCTCTCTGAGGCCACCACAAGTGAGTTTCCTAAGGGAAAGGCTGCTTCTTTTTTATTAGCTTATGTTTACGATCCAAACAGTGCCTCAGCTATCTAGCACTAGAGACAGTCTATCTGAGCAGATGAGTAAATGTTTTAAAAAAAGGCAAGTGACCATTTCATGGAAATGCATCCCGGGAAGATAGATTGCAAGAGAAAGTGGAACTCGGTGCAGTAGTGAGGGTCTGTAGCCCCAGCTTGGGACGGCCTGGGCCCAGCAGTTTGAGGTCAGTTTGACAAAAATGTAAGACTCCATCTAAGGGAAGTAAAAAGGAGAAGGGGAAGGGCAGAATGGAGAGGTGGCCTAAGCTGATGCTTCCCTGGTCCTGAACCTGGAAGCTGTGCTAACTAAGCCCTTTCAGGGTTATTGTCTCCAAGCATTTCCTAGGAAGCTCTAAAAGCTAGACTGGTGGCCAGAAAAAGGATCAACAAAAATTAAGGACCTATTAAAAATATTAAAAAAGAGTCCTGATAATGGGAGAGCAGAGGAAAATAAACAAAGCCCCCTCCCTTACCAATCAAACTTCCTGAAGTTTAAATGAAAGTACCCTAAATAGATGAGTAAAAATGTTCCCAGAAATGACAGGCTAAGTGAAAATTCCAGCACCAGATAGGCTACTTCCCTATAAGATTTGTTAGGGAGGCCTCTAGCCCCACCCCCACCGCCCCCAATCAATACAAACATTTGTCTTGGCTTTGGTTTTCTACCAAAAGTAGATGGCAGAATCCTACTGCTGAAGACACTTTATGCTTTGGTAATAGGACATGAAATCAAGCTGGGGCTGAGATAGAAACCTCTTCCTTATTGGTTAGTTTTCAAGTGTCAGAAGGTACTATGCATACTTCCGAGGGAAAATTGTCATCCAAAGTCCTACTGAGCTGAAATGCCACTGCTGCAAGAGCGTCATTGTCACAAAGGAGCATAAGCAGCCACTCTTTAATCAGATTTGACGTCTGCTTCACAGAAGAAGACCCACATCTTGCACTTGGTCAAAAGCCTGTGGTTGGGGTTCCATAGGCCCTAGTGCTGCAGCTGTTCTGCTAAGCGCGCAAGATGTGACCATCAAATTGCCACCTAAATAATTACATTTATGCCTACAGATTAGTGCTCCCTTTCACAGTGGGCAGCAATAACTACAAAGACCCATAACTGGTCAGAGTGCTAAGAAAAGTGACTGCTGAATGTTTAGCTATGACAGGGATTTCCAAGGCTCAGAAATTTCACAGAAGACGGGGTGAAAAGAAAGTAAAGAGTAGAGGCCAGAGTGGAGTGCTGTGGCACACTGTCTTAGGAGTGTGACATCTGTCCTACGAGATACGACTTTCCAGTCCTGATGCCACAACACGGCATAATCTCTGTGCAAGATTGGGTTTGTCAATATCCTGCCATGAGGGAAAGAGGAAAGGCCCCCAAACTATCCCCTTCTTAGGACCTAGAGGTCCATAATAGAAACTAGGGGGAGGGGCTCAGAAGACCTCAGCTGGCCACTGGGGAAGGAGAGGTATTTTCAATAGTGTAGTCACTGATAATAAGCCCATGGTCTTATAAATAATTCCTCATCTATGACCTGTGAGCAACCATAACAAAACTCACTCAAAATAAATAAATAATTGAAAGGGACTAGGTGGGACGAGAAAGAGGATTAGTGGGAACAGAGGGGGAGCAGGAGAGGGCAATAGATGACTACGATAAAACATATTGGGCGTGTATAAAATGTCATAAGGAAACCTATTATATATAGTCAACACATGTTCATTAAAAAAGAAATAACAGAAATATATTGCTCATCAAGGTGGCTAGTCAAATTAAAGTCTCCAAATTAAAGTATTAAAAAACATACTTTCTAGGTAAAAGGAAAAAAATCAAAATGGTTTGTTTTGAAAGAGCATGAATTAATACTTTAATATGGAGGATTATTTGGGTTTGTCAGGTAAGTTCTGTAAACAGAATTGCCATTAAAGCAATCTTACACTCTTTCTTGGCGAAGTGAAATATTTCTCACTGTAATCTGCTGGCTTGGTCTATTACCTCAAATTTCTCTCTCATGCTGCCTTTTATAGTGTTAAGATATACAAACGCAAGTTATTAAAATGTGTACCTGCAAGTTACAAAGGTATGAGGACAAATACAAGTCATCAAATTTCTCTCTCATGCTGTCTTTCATAGTCTTAAAGATAGTTTTCCTTGTACAAAAACACCTGTCACAGTCATTCTGACATAAATACGCTGCTATTTACACAATATATGTCTAAAACTTATATTTTCAGAAACTCAAAAATCTTGTGAGTTCCAGGGAAGCGAATTAAAGGATCTACCTTAAACAGGTCAGATACACCCCTCTCAATTCCCTGGTCCTAAAATTTTTTTCTTCCTAAACTTAACTTGGTCCTCTGCTCTGCCAACACCTTGCCCAGTCCAAGAGAGCCCGGACAGTTCCACAACATGAATCATGGAAAGGAGTAAAGCGATCAGCTACCCCAGGAGGTGACCAGCACCCAGCTTTCTCAGTCCCCACCATAAGAAAAACTTTGACACCCACAAATAAGCAAGAATTTTTCCGTCTTGAGACTCCGCCATCCCAATTTCTTCAACCTACTATGCCTAGTTCCCTGCCTTTTATTATAAGAAAAAGATGGGAATGTAATCTGCTGGCCTGGTCTGTCACCTGGGTACCCTGTACCTTTACGAGACAAGCCCTGTCCACTCCCAACCTCCCCCTTCAGCCAAGGCAAGCAGATCTCTCCCCTCTTCCTCCCTCTGCCCTTCTTCTGGAGAGGCAGTTTCTGCCTCTCTCTCTCTTCTCCCCTCTTCTCCTCTTCCCCCTTCTCCCTTCCCCTTACATAACCCACTAAATAAACTCTTATACCCCAGATTTCTCTACATGGCATATCTGTCTACTCCCACTGAGGCCTCAGGCCACCTGCCAAGGGAACCGACCAAGGCATTGGGTGATTCATGTGTCTTTATAAATGATAACACTTACTCTTTTGTTTTGGATTAGAATATAATTAGAGTCACATTTTCACTGATTAATTAAAAAAATCTTTGCCTTAGTCACTAAATAAAAAGAACAAAATGAGTGGATAGGATTGAATATTTGGAGTTAGCAGCCTCACAAGGTTCCAGGTTTGTTCTGCAAATGTTTTGTCTCCATTTTCAGATGAGAAAACACTACTAATTAATATTGTCTTCATGGCATGTGACATTAAGTCACACAGATTAATAACAGTGTGAATGACAGAAAAATAAGTAAGGCAACCTTTAGAAATATTTCTGAGTAGCCAAATTTATTCTATTCTTTCCCAATCTTATCCAGCATCCTCATGAAATACATGCCACAGACTAGCAAAACTTTGGCAAAAGCAGAGTAAATTTTTAAATTATTTTCCCTTCAACCAAACCCAAATGAGTGAAAATAAACACAATTATTCTTCTATAGATGTCTCAGATGGCAATTTAGTAGAACATGGAATAAAGTATGAGGAATTTCAGTGAGTTTTGCAGCAGGCATAACATAAAAGATTTCTTTTTGATGTTGTTTTCCTATAGTTGACTCATGTCTCCTGAAGTCTTCAATGATGCCGAGCTAAGATGTGTAGAAATAAACCAGAGCAGTGGAAAAAAGAAAAGCAAGGCTGCTGATTCTTGTCTTGGACCATCTGAAGGGAGTCCAAGGTCCAAGGATAAGGAATGGTAACACTGTGCCTAGTGCGTACTGCCAAACAGAGGCAACACACTACAGATCACACTGCGGAACACGCGCTCATGTAACAGACTTTAAATTACTCTGGTGAAGGAAGAGTAGAGATGATCAAATAACAGATTTCACACCTTTTCTACCCTGTGCTGAAGACACACAATTTGCTAGAAATTGTGTCCCTCTTGCTCTCATCTGCATGTGCTGGCAGGACTGTATGCTGTCTGAAGCATTGTCTAGTTAGCTAAATTTACTCATCTGAACCAGTAGCCTAAAAATGTATATAAGCAAGGGCCTTCTAGTGTAGAAGGTGACCCACTGAGAAACGGAAAAAAAATGTTGAAATATTACTTACTTTTTACTATATATTTTACACTTTTTTTCACTGTCATACATAGTATACAACAGCAACAACTCATGAATAAAAATATATACACAATCCATATACTTGAAATATCTCAAATTTATTTTACAACCCACCTGTCTATCAATTTCCAGATATTCAAAATATAAGACAGGTATATAATAATATTTGGTTATTAAGAGGGAAAGAATTGCTTTGATACATGCCACACTGTGGAGGCTCAAAAATTGAGCCTATTTCTACCTTGCCTGAAGGTCAGAGAGTTTTAGCTTGTTCAAGATTGTTGACAAGTGTGGCTAGACACCCTGACCCCGGGTGTGGTTACTTGGTGTTTTCATCATTAAGATGACCCATATAGATAGATCCACTCTACCCTGACCAAAAGTCAGGAAATTCAAGCATACTTCTGCTCCTTCTTTTGAAATAGGTTTGACTTAGGGAGTAGATGCCTTCAGGAGAGTTGGTCTATGGTGGGTTCACTGCTTAAGCAACAAAATACTTTTTTCAAGAATTAATGACTTGATGTCTCAAGTTTTGAAGCAAGTAACTGTTAGAGTTGTCCTCTGTATCATGTTAAAGCAGTCTTTTGTCATCTTTCCCCTTTTGTGTAAAAGTGTACAGAACAACTTCATAAGTGTTCACACCATAGCTACTATACTAAGCTACACTCAATCTTAGCCAAAGGCCAAGAAATGGAACTCACACAAGTCTAGGTGGTAATATCAATCATGTGATGTGGTCGTGTGTGTGTGTGTGTGTGTGTGTGTGTGTGTGTGTAGTCAGGGTCTGAACCTGGAGCTCACTGACTGGAACACTGGCTAGGCAGCTACAAGGATCTGCCTTCCAGCATGGTGTTACAGACATGCTGACATGCTGGCTTTGACAAGGGTGCCAGAGATCAAATTTAGGTCCTAATGTCTGAGCAACATTTACTAACTGAACCAACTCCTTAGTCCTGAGGTGGTCTCTTGATGCTATCAATAGAGCGCTAAGCATGAAATATGGGTCTACTGCGAGGATAGCATGGCATACTGTCTTACCATCAATTTACAAGTAGAAAAAATATATTCTAAAGTAACAATGTATATGTATAGTAAATACACAGTCAAGTAACATAGTCACCAAGTCTTATCTACATAGCTGTGGTATCACAAACCATGAACAGCTTGCTGAACTACCTTCAAAGTGATAGTTTTTCTGCTCCTCTGTAATCTTATGAGACTAGTGGTATATGCCGGTGTGATAGATATTATCGGTTGTCAACTTGGCTACATCTGGAATGAACTACAATCTAAAAATGGAGGGCATACTTATGAGAGATTTTTATTTTTTTGCTTATTTTGAAGTGGGTGAATCTAATCCTGACTTTCGAAGCAGGAAGACACACGCTTGATCCACATCTTGAAGTGGGAAGATACATGATTTTATTCATGATCTTGAGGCAGGAAGACACACCTTTAATCTGGGCCATACCCTCTTCTGCAAGTCTATATAAGGGCATAGAGAAAGAAAGCTTTTGCTCCTTGCCTCTTGCCCTTGCCTTGCCAGCACATTCATTCCTTCACTGGCACTGAAGCCCACATCTCTGGGATTCCAGCATATACTGAAGACCAGCTGAGACATCCAGCCTTGTAGACTGGGCAAGTATTAGATTCTTGGGCTTTCCATTCATGGTCAGCCATTGTTGGATTAGCTGGACTGCAGCCTGTAGGTCATTCCGATAAATCCCATCTCTCTCTCTCTCTCTCTCTCTCTCTCTCTCTCTCTCTCTCCATACATATATATCCACAGAGAGAGAGATTCATTCTGTAAGTTTTGTTGTTCTGAGAACCCCGACAGCAGTCCTTTCCTGACTGAAATACAGTTCAGTATAATTATGATTTATCTATATTAGCATTATCAATAGAATTATAATATAAGCTACAAGTAGAATTTGAAATAGTCTAGCAATTACATTAAAAATAAAAGTAGATGAAACTGTAATAATTAAAATAGTTAATCTAATTAAAATATATATCAATATGCAATTAATATAGTTACTAATAAGCTAACTGGTAAGTTTTGGTTTTAAGACTGAAATCTGGTTTCTATGTCACATTTATAGCACACTGCAGTTTAGAACAAGCATAGTTCAAGTCAGATTAGATTACTGATGCCTAGGTCTTACACTCTGGATTTTGGAAGCTCCAGGAGACTCTAAAATGCAGAAAAGATTGAAAACCAGCTGTCTAGCAATTAGGAGGCATCAGGAAAGGCACCTTAGAGCAGTGATCTTTAAATAAACACTTGAATGCTGGCATTCATTAGATACAGAGGGCTTTCCAAGAAGAGGGAGCTATGAGGCCAAAGGTCATTTGAAATAGGCTTGAATGTTAAAGAATGTAGCCTGTATGGAGCATGGGATCCAGAGTGAGCAATGAGATCTGTGTGGCAGTCACAGTACAGGCCCTAGAAGGCCTGTGTTCTGTGCAAAGGGCTTCACCCACTAGAAAATGAGACACCAATAAAGAACTTTATGAAAGGGACTGACACATGATCATGTTTGTTTTTAGGGAAAGCCACACACAGAATGCGCTGGCCGGTTCTGAGATTAGCAACAGCAATCTGTTGGCAGCCTGTTAGCAGGTTGTTAAAATAGCCCAGCAGACACAGTGTGGCTAAAATGGGTAATGGTAAGACATAAGACTCTGGCTAGGAACTTAAAGGGAGAGTATGCAAATGAAAAATATAAACAACATATATCTCTCAGGACATCCCAAAATTTTGCAGTCTAAACCTAATTCATTCGGAAAACTATGAACTTAGAAAGTAGGATATTTAAGTCTTCCCTAACAAAATCTCACTGATATCAAATTAAAGTTGAAAATTATTTTCTGAACCCATTTCAAGAGAACTCTCTACTTAGTGACAATTGACTAACACATCTTATTTCATCTATGGAATTAAGTCTTATATTCATATTCATCCACCTAGCTTTGCTCCTTGCCTCTTGCCCTTGCCTTGCAAGGCATTCACTCCTGCTGATCCGCATGATCAGTTTAGTCACATCTATCAGCAAAGCCTGAGTAAGCATTCTTCAGTCTTTGAATCACCTGCATGTGCTATGGTTCTCATCAGTTCTGCCAAGCGCTCCTAGGTACTCAGTTTCCAGACAGATACATTATCTTAAGGACTTTTATGACATTCACTCCTGCTGATCCGCATGCCTCTGGTACATATGCACACCAAATCTCAGCACTTGGAACACTGATCACTAAGAATGAATGCTGTGCAGTGATGACTGTTAGATGCTCACAAGATAGTTCCTTTAGAGATGAGGGGAAGTGCCTTGTGGAATTTTTTGGGCTGACCACAGTGCTATTACATATTTATTCTAACTCAGTGGTGGCTGAATTCTTTTGACAGTGGCAAACACATTTTTATACATTTAGTATTTATATTATAAAACTAGCATAAATCAGATTAAGGCTGTAAAATTACATAGTATTTTCTATCAACAAAAAATGTCAACTTCATATTGTTTAACAATAAAAAATTTGAAAATTCACAAACAGTATTTACCCTTACTATATATGACATATGCTAGCATTTCCTGGCCTATGCCTTCCCATTGAATAATAGTAATAGCAACAACAACAACAAAAATCTAATTGAAACAAACTATTGTTTTTATGTTCCACCAGTGAATTACTGCCTATAATAAACAAAATTTTTCTATCCTGTAATCTACACTCTGTTCATAAAAGTCCTTAAGGTAATGTATCTGTCTGAAAACTGAGTACCTAGGAGTGCTTGGCAGAACTGATGAGAACCATAGCACATGCAGGTGATTCAAAGACTGAAGAATGCTTACTCAGGCTTTGCTGATAGATGTGACTAAACTGATCATGTAACACAGGCGATTCTTTGGTGATCTGATGCTCAGAATGGGGTTTCTTGAATTCAACAATGATGACATTACATATAACACCAAATTTCCTTCTACAGAGGAGAGCCAGAGGGGTATTCTGTGCTTTCTGGAAGATCACTGGTGAGCTGGGATTCAGAAATGCTGGAGCATTTTCTGAACGTGAAAATGAACACCAAATTTCCTTCTACAGAAGAGAGCCGGGGGGGTATTCTGTGCTTTCTGGAAGATCACTGGTGACTGGGATTCAGCTATGGAGCATTTTCTCAACATGAAGATGATCTGGTTCAATTAATAACAGTGAACTAGCACAGATAAGATTGCAGATAAGTTGCTGTGTTCTGATTAGGCTTTGTAGCTTACTGAAATGATGGTTATACAAAGATCATGAACAAAAGCCGATTAACAGTTTCGTTAACAAAAAGCAGGAGAGAATGCATTTTCATTCAAATGACTCAACTGTTATCAGAGAGATGCTCATATTTGCAAGGGCAAGAATTACCCTCAGCACCAAGGTACAGATAAATCAGACTTCCAGCCGAGCAGTGAATGCAGGCTAAGACAGACAGAGGGAATGCTGTGAAGGCTATTCGTTGGCGTTGGTGCACAGTGCACCAAGCTCATCCTCTGTTACCAACAGTTATTTATCTGATGGAATAGTGTTGACAGAACTTGGACTGGTGCCAAACCTACTGATGAGAAACAAGGTGGAACAGGCTGGCTGGAGGGAACGCTTCCTTTTTAGGAAGCAACAGTAAGACGATACGTGGAAACAAGGGTGGAACAGACTATCACAGGCTGCTGATACAAGAAATGTTTCTAAGTTTTAAAAAACAAAGAATCAAAGAATGTCAAATAAATGGCCAATGTGTACAAGAAATTACTCAAACACTCGCATGAACCACGTGTCTCAGGGAAATAAATGGTCACCTAAAAGTGTGTACCCACAGCTGAGATGAGCTCTAGTTGATTTAAGGTCTTTTTGCTTCAGGCAGATTAAGCAACAGAAGACAAAAACTGAACACAAAAATAGTAAGTCCTAGTCTGTGACAGGCCTGATTACTTACTATGCCAATCAAAAACCACATTCAACTCACACTGCAAATATAAAAAGCAGATGGAAATCAAATTGCTTTCCTAATTACAGAAGAGAAGTAAAACCTGAGACAGTTTTACCAAGCTAACTAAGGGCAAGGCGAAAGAGTTTCAATAAACCTCTTTCTCAACACAGATAGATGTCTTGGTTCAGTCCCAGACCAAAAATCCATCATTTCCATCTCTTTCAACCTCTGACTTCGTGTTCATACAAGAGGGTGCCCACTGTGCTTTCTTCACTGAACACTAAGTCTGAGGCCATCACCGTTCTCCACAGGCTTTGTGAATGAAGCGTCTGTTTATCTATAGTGTGATGATGAGTAGGTCCCTGACAGACACAGGAGCCTTAGAAACCCAGAATGCATTCTGAAGCATCAAACAGGGATTCAGTGCCTCACATCGTAAATTAATGACAGACATAGCTGCTGTACTGGAGTTCAGCAAGCTGTAATCACTACGAATAACTTCACAGTGAGAGTTTATATGTATCTCTTGTCTTTCTATAAGCTAACCAAATAAAAAGTAATAATCACAGTGTTTTCAGGTTAATTTATGTGTGATCTTACTGAAGAACATAGTCTTTGTTACATTTGATTTTGAGTATTTGGCTGGGCCTTGTACCTGAATGGGTGCTGAAGGCAGTAATTGCTGGCTGAGAAGAGGATGATGGGAGTGAAATATGGAGGCAGCTGGCCACGAAGGAACACAGTTGGTGTAGAAGGGTCCTTCTGTATTTCTGTCGTTTTCATTGCTTGAATAAAGAGACTGCCTTGGCTTTTTGATAGGGCAGCCCTTAGGTGGGCAGAGTAGACAAAATGGAAGGCTGAGAAGAAGGGAAGTGTGGCAGACGCCATGTTTCTCCAGCCCAAGATGGACTTTGATTAGAATCTTCCCGGTAAGCCACAACCATGTGGTGACTTACAGACTATTAGAAATGGGTTAAAATAATATGTAAGAGTTAGTCAATAAGAGGCTACAACTAATGGGCCAGGTAGAGTTTAAATGAATACAGTTTGTGTGTAACTATTCCAGATATAAGCTAGCCAGGGACCAAAAGCGGGCCTGCAGCCGGTGGCTGGGAGCCTGGAGCCGGGGAGCGCAACCGCTAACCTCTTACTACACACAGTCTCCACTTCATTGTGTAAAAAGTATACACTGCTAGTAAGACTAGAAACTAACTTCTCAGTTATTATACAAGAATTTAATTCACAATACAGAAAAAAATCCCAAATATAATCCATTTCTTTTCAAGTTATAAACATAGAATAGTTATTTTTTAGGGGGAAAGGGCTAGTTTCTTGACTTACAAAGATTATATCATATTTTACAAAATATTATTGCACAGGATTATGCTTTATAGTTGTATATATTCTTGGGCAATGTATGTCCTATCAGCCACAGGGTGACATTGTGGGAAATACTAGTTGTTCCATCTTCCCCATGGTTCTTGTCATAGATAAATGAAGGGAGGGAACAAAGAAAAACATGTATCAAGTTTTTCTCAAGTAAGGGCATGTGCTAAATACAGTGAACTGCCTAAGTAATAATTCTTCTATCTTCTCTTTCACTACCAAATTCTGATATTTTTTTTTAAGGCAACGGAATACTAAGTAATGTTCGAATTCTAAGTGACACATCACTATTGCTTAGAGTCACTCTAGGTCAATACTCATTTATGCAGCTTACTATTCCAAAATTTTTTGAGAGAAGGTAAGATACTGTTATAGACATGCAGAAAACAATGAAGAACACAGACAAAAAATTCCCGAGGGGAGGAACAACATGTGATGCATATAACATGAGTGAGAGATAAATAACACAGGGAGAATGCCATGGGGGAACTGAGGGCGGCCAGGAAGGGCACAGGAGTCTAGAGCTGATGTGAGCAGAGAAGGAAATGAGCCTTCCCTGCGGCTCTGCTCCAAGAGGCTGCTGAGCCTATAACACAGTGTGGGAGAGAAGCACAAGGAAATGAGGAAGAACAGTAAGGCAGGAGCCGAGGGTGCAGGATACATGGAGTGCTTAGACACATGGAGGGACTCTAGTTTTCTATGAAACCCACTTAGGTTCGTTTGCTTGTTTTTTGAAAGCGCTGATAGGGTCTGATAGATTTCAAAGGGAGATTGATTAGAGAAAGAATGGCTACAATGCCATCTGCAAGTAGGTGATGGGGCGGATGTAAGGCACAGCTAGAGGAACCGGCCACAGCACCACAAACTGCAGTACAGTGGCCAGGGGGCAGGCCAGCAAATGGCATGGGCTCAAGTGAGTTGGTAGCAATGGCAACAGTAGTTTTCTTCCAGTTGTTCCCCAGGGACGGTCTAGATCATATGTAGCTCAGATCATGTTCTGAACAATTATATGCCAAAGAGTGTCATGTTGTGCTGAGCAGATGTTTAGGACTACGGTAGGAAAGCGGCCACTCAGTGAACACAGGAACAAGGGTTCAGGAGGGCAGAGGGAAAGACAAGAAGTGGGAATAGGGTTGGTACGGGAGGACAGTAATCGAGGCAGGCCTACCTACAGTCTCTCGACTTTGAAATGCGCTATATTTCATGGCATACCATAATGACAAGCAGCTTGCCACTCTGTAAATGTTAATTACCAATGCTTTTCTCTGGGATTGCTGACAACATCAATTCCTTTATAATATTAAATTGAAAACAACAACAACAAAATTTTTATAAACAGGGTTTTTTCCTTAGTAAGAGATATACATGGGCCGGGCGGTGGTGGCACACGCCTTTAATCCCAGCACTCGGGAGGCAGAGGCAGGTGGATCTTTGTGAGTTCGAGACCAGCCTGGTCTACAAGAGCTAGTTCCAGGACTGACTCTAAAGCTACAGAGAAACCCTGTCTCGAAAAAAAAAAAAAAAGAAAACAACAAAAATAAAAACAAAAAAAAGAGAGAGAGAGATATACATGGACATGATCTGGGGTGACAGCTGTTTTATTCATTAATTTTACACCTCCCCCTTTGTCTCTGTCTTTTTCTTTCTTTTCTTTTTCTTTTTTTTTTAAACAAGCAGTATCACCATACTGATGGAACATTTTAGCACAGCTATCTCAGTTTGTACTGAAAGTCAGACATGATAGTCTGCTTTAAACATTGAAGTTTTCCCTTTAGAAGAGCGTAGTTCCTCATTCTGTGCCAGTAGCCTCCCCTCCCCCACTTCATTCCAGCAGATACCATTACGCTTTTCTTCTAGGATTATTTCTGTATACCTGAGTCCAATGACTCATTCATTGTTCAATGGAAGATAAAATATTTACAATTTTATTATGAGACACACATGGGGCATTGCATGAACAGACATAAAATTAAGCCTGAAGTGACCAAAGTCTGGACTAAAACCATATTTATACTGCTGAAGGCAAGAAAAATTATTTAGTCTACAGTAATGAGTAAGTAGCAGCAAAACAAATATTTGGTTGGCTGTGGAGAGCCAATGTTTTCATTACGTGTTGCAAGCATGAAGCTAAAAACAGGCTAACCAAGCACATTCTGCCAGCAAATAACACATGTATTCATCATGCCTTTGTTACACACAAAGCATGATTCCTAATTTATGGGTTTACATGCTTTAAATGTGTTATATAAAATATATATTATATATGTGTCTTAAATATTTTCACATCACTCATTTGTTTAAAAAAGATTTATGGCAAAGTTTTTACTTGCATAAAATACACCATTTCTTATCCTTGAAAGTGCTTCAGGATAGGGATGTGGATTAATGGTAGAGCACTTGTCTAGCACACATCAGCCCTGGGTCTGGTGCTCAATACCACACAAAAACCAACTACAACAAAAATGAAGAAAAAAAGTGCTTTAATCTCAAACAATATTCCACATACCAACAAATTATTAATGAATTATTTTTCTAAATATTTAAATAAGCATTTTGATATTTCTAATAAAACAGTTATAATTTGCTGACTGCCATGCTAACAAATTAGTAATTAGTGGTAATACACACATATGCATGCACATATGCACATATGCATCCTTCAGGCAAGGAAACTATGCTCAGAAATGACATACTACAGATTTCCAAGCTACAAAATCAGAGTAAGGGAGCCCAAACCTAGATGTCTATGACAGCAGTCTACTGGGAAAACACAGTGTGGCAGAGGGGCAAATATGCCTCATAAACATTTAGTGATATAATTCCCAACCTCATTAAAATAAAAGTATAAGAATCCTTTATTTCTTTAATTTGTACATATATAATCATAAAATAAAAATGAAGAGAGTATAATTATACTGGTGATACTAAGAGCAAAAGTAACTTTTTTCTCTTATGATAAAAAAGAAACAGCAAAGAATTGAAGATCCTTACTGCTGGAAAACAAATCAGAAGAAACAGGGAGACCAGAACATGACCTGCAAAGTAGGGCTGTAGTTAAGACTATGAGGGCCTCTCCTTGCTCTGTACACTGTAAAGGCCTAGCAGCAAATTCCATGAGCACCCAGTGACCAGATCTTGATTGCCAAACATCATTTCATGGTGGTAAGCACAGCTCCTTAGAAAACAAGATGATTTCAGTCCTTAGGAAGGCAATGAGCAATTCACAACTTGAATAGCTGGTTAAAGAGCACCAAGTACTTACAACACTATCAGGCACTATGCTCAAAAGAACATAGGGCGGAGCTGAGCTGCCCAAACAAACTAGAGTGCATGGACTCAGGTTCCAGTTTACCTGACCGAGTGAGTTGCCCAGGAAAGAAAGAGAGCTGTTTGTCCAGTGGGATAAAAACTAATGACAGACAACTGAATACTAGGACTAATGGTGAAAGTCCGAGGAGACATGAGACACATAAGCTTAAAAGCTCCCACAGAGTCATATTTGGCATTCTCATGGGTTAGATCCCATCTAGGAAAACAAAGACAACTGCAAAGCCCATAAGAAAAACAAAAGATGAAGCTAAAACGTTGGTGGACAGTGTTACTAATTTCCTAATCCTGATAATTTTACAAGTCACCCAAGACAAATCCTGGAGAAGCTCCTGTTTACTGCCCAGGGGACATGTGTGAGAATGCTCTGTTATTTGCCTGAACTAGGAAACACATGCACATGCATGATGAAGGAGTGTATTAAGCCTGAAGGCAGACAGATGGCAAAGGTATATGCTAACGGAAAGGAACACAACAGAAACCAAGCGCTAGATATTACATGATGCAGCACAGGATGGTAGCATCACCTCTGATGACTGCACGGATCACACGCTACAAGGTTTAGAACACACACACAAAGAAATTGCACTCTCTTCTGTATGGGGGGGCATTTTGTGGAAGGGGAAAATTAGAGAATAAACAGGGGATTATACTATATTCATGCTCAATTATGTTAAAGTCAAAAACAAATATAAAATATTTTAAGGTAAGTTTGGTTAAAAATACAAAGCCCCTGTACTCTTACGTACGTTTACCACATTTCATGAGAAAAAGGAAAACTTGAAATAAAAAATGATGGCTAGTAATTTGAATAAACTTTAAAACCCTTACAATAATTTTGTATCCAAGTTCACCAATTTTAATACTCCGACAAGTTTTTACTATTTTCCTTTTACATAAAATATTACAATCATCTTGATTTGCTATTTCATCATAGTATGTTAAATGGGAAATTTGAAAAATACAAGGTAGCTTCTAATTAGGCTTGAATTAGTTTGCTGTTAACACTCCACAGTGTGACATCACTCATCTCTAGGGGATTGAGGCTTATCTTTACTTTTACTGCTTCAGTTTTTTCCTGCTTGTGCTTATTGATTTAATGTTTAAAAAAAAAATTAGATCATGAATTCATTTCCCAAGGGAGACTCCTCCAAAAGATAAACCCAGGGAGGTACCGCTGCCTCCTGGCACTTTCTCCACTCCTTACTCCTTTACAAATAACCAACCTGACTGTTTCCTTTTCTAGGTGTCTTTTCGCAAGATCAAGAAGAGGCAGGTATGCACTGTAAGTGTTTGTTCTCAGTTTGTGTCCACTTATTCCCAAAACACAAACAAGCAGAGCTCTTGAAAAGGCATTTTCTCCAACAGTCCAAAATGAGGACTGACAAGTGGCCATGGGTGCCACTGCCTCTTATAACCCATCTCAGGACACCAGAGAAACTGATAATGTATGTCTCAGGACATGTCTGGGAACTTACACAAGGAGTTACGGCTACTCTTTTCACAAGCAGGTGATAGCAGAAATCAGATTTAGGAGAAAGCACAGAAAAGAAAGGAGGTTTGAAAATTATCTGTGAGGGAATGGAAGGAATGAAATGGGGTGAGAGACAGTAAAAAGCTAAGAACACAAGAGAAAGTTCCTGAAGTCTGGGAAGGGATGTGGTGGCTACTATTGAAAAGAATTAGCATCACCTTATCTGAAGATAAAGGGCATGCTGGAGAACTGTGTGGGGAAGCAGAAGCCCTGAGGTCCAGGAACAAACCAAGGGGAGCATGCTAGAGAGCATGCGCACAAGGGTAAAGATGAGGGAACCCGTGAAGACTGGCACGGAGGCAGGGTCTGCACCAGGGATGTAAGGACTCTGAAGACAGGCAATGTGCATGGTAAACTCTGCAAACATGACAGTCAGTCTCTGCTGGAATTTTTTCAGCTGTGGGGATTTTATAAAACGGAATACACTTAACCTATGTGAGCACCGATGATGTCAGTGAGCTTTTTGATCGTCCTTATTTGGTAAACACTGGCCAGAATGACAAAATGAGGTAACCATTCTGAAACTATTGTCATCTTTCTATTACTGGACTAAAAAAAATTTAAACTTTTCCATTAAGTCACAAGCTACATATCACCTCAACTAAAAGTTGAATTTAAAAATTGCAGTTCTTGCTCAATCTGACTTAGTAACATATGTTTGTGATTATATACGCACATTCATATTGTTATTATAAACTAGCAACAATAATAGAAGGAACTATACTTCTAATCTATGCACCTAGGAAAATAAATTCAATAAACATTGCTATCCTATAGCTACACATCCCTTTCTTTAGGAATAGTTTTCAGAAATTTATCGTGTTTTTAGAGAAACCAAAGGAGACCAAGAGTTCATAATAATATAAACATGACTAAGTCCAGTTCCGAGACTTAAAAGCTAGGACAGTAAATGAGAAAGGCATTCTTTGAAGGTAAATCTGAAGTAAGTTCTGTTTTTTTTCTTTCCATTTATCAACAATCTGTAACCCAGTAATTTCCCTTACAACACAGTAAGTTTGAGAACTATTTTCCTGATAACTAAAAGCTAGAATCGCCATTCCCTGTCATTTTTCTGTGTATTTATTTCTTTACTGACAGTCCATTATTCACCCAGTGTCCTAGTGGAATGTAAGCCCTAGAGGACAGACACGTCAACAGTATGTTTGTTTTATAAATTATCCGGGAAAAATGATTAGACTGTAGGAAAGACTAAATCATGGATTGGAAAATCAAATGGAGTCTTACCCCATATTACAGAGATTTCAACGAGGTCGTTTATTTATAGATAATTCCCCAAACCACCTTTCTACCTCTGAGTTCAGCTTTACATCCTCATCTCTTTCTAGAAGATTGTTCAAAACTAATCATGATCCAAACTAAGTGCATCATAACAGTCTCCTGAGGACTCTGAAGAGATGGCCTAGCAGTTAAGAGCACCTGGTGCTGTCACAGAAGACCCAGATTCAGTTCCCAGCAGTCTGTCTGTCCCCTCTTCCACAAAGATCCCTGAGCCATGAGGGGAGGGCTGCGATAAAGGGATCTTATTCAGGCTGCACACTCCAAAGTCTCTCAGTCTCTGACCACAGTGCAGCTATGGGTTCATTTCCGTCTACTACAAGAGGAAGCTTGGGCTATACGCTGATCTGTGAGGATAGCAAGTGTCATTAGGAGTCCTTTTATTGTTATGCCCACTTATCAGATTAATAGTCCTAGGTCTTCCTCTGGGTTCCTATCTCATTAGAAGTGTTGGGTACGGGCTCTGTCTCAAGAGCATGTAAAACTCCAATCAGAACGTGGTTGGTTATTCCCCTAACATTCTTGCCTCTACTAGCACTAGTGGGCACATCCTGCAAGCAAGTCTTTATTACAGTTCACAAGGTTTGTAGCTAGGTGATACTGATGCCTGGAGTATGCAGTTAAGATTTCCATCCATGCTGCTCTACACAAGGTCTCTCCGCTTCTGTGCTCCTGAAGGACACCATCCTTTAATGCATTGAACGCGATGCTGTGCTTTATCCCTTCATGTACTGAGGAAGCAGGGCTTCCTTTTTTTTTTTTGTTTGGTTTTTCGAGACAGGATTTCTCTGTGGCTTTGGAGCCTGTCCTGGAACTAGCTCTTGTAGACCAGGCTGGTCTTGAACTCACAGAGATCCACCTGCCTCTGCCTCCCGAGTGCTGGGATTAAAGGCGTGCCCACCACCACCCGGCCGCCAGGGCTTCCTTTTCTAAAGGTGATAACATTTTTCTCTCTAGATGTTTTTAATGAATCTTGATATTGAACATATTATAAATCTAGGTATAGTTTTTAAAAAAATCTTTTTAGGCTTCTGCAACATCTTTAACCTTGCATTTCTAAAGAGAACTCTTTCATTAGCTGAAGAGAACTCTCACCCACTACCTCTTGTTACCTTGTCTTTACCTTTCCTTTGATCTGAATTTGAGTAGACACTTAGTAGGTCTTCATTCTCCAAGTATATTCTTTCTTTTGACACTGAATTCTATAAGTATTATTTTTCTTTTTATCGATTTTTATTGAGCTCTATATTTTAAATATTATTTTTTAATATTATCTTTCAATATACTAATATTCTTTATAATGGTATTTAATTTGCTATCAAACCTGTTGAATTTTTAATGTTATCTATTATACTTTTTTTTTTTGGATTTTTTGAGACAGGGTTTCTCTGTGGCTTTGGAGCCTGTCCTGGAACTAGCTCTTGTAACCAGGCTGGTCTCGTTATCTATTATACTTTTCACTTTCAGGTAATCTCTTTTAAGCTGGCTTGTTGTTTATATTTTCAAATTATTTTAGAAGTAGGTTAGCTATATTTAACACTTATTGCCTGAATAACATCCAAGTTTGTATGCATTTGTGCCTGATGTATGCTTTTTCTGCTAGCTTTCAGTCAGGGTGATTGAATTGTGTATCTCTCTCTCTCTCTCTCTCCTCTCTTCCTTCTCTTTCAGGATTGGGGATGAAAATAAGTTCCCCTTAAAAGGATTTAAGTTCGTTTCCTTTAGGGTTTTAGAGTCACTTAGGACTTGACTATTTGCAACTAGGTTTTTGGCTGGAGGACTGCAGGCTCTGCGCTGCAGGCTCTGCGCTGCAGGCTCTGCGCTGCAGGCTCTGCGCTGCAGGCTCTACGCTGCAGGCTCTGCGCTGCAGGCTCTGCGCTGCAGGCTCTATGCTGCAGGCTCTACTCTGCAGGCTCTGCGCTGCAGGCTCTATGCTGCAGGCTCTATGCTGCAGGCTCTGCGCTGCAGGCTTTACGCTGTAGGCTCTATGCTACAGGCTCTAAACTGGTTACTTTTTAGCGAGAATTTTGGGCACTCCCATTCTTGTATGCCATGGTCTGACATAGTAAGTCTTCCTCTATGAGCATGAGGTACCCAATTTTATTTTTATTCTCTCAGCTATATATGATGAAGTCTTTGGCCAGTATTTTGTTAGATCCTTCTTGTCTTCAGAAGACCTTGGGTTTTGTATTCTCTTGTGAGAACTTTGTGAGACTTCCAAAGTCAACATTCAACTCACCAGTTCAGTAAATGTCCTTTGGGCTACTCCAGACTGAGAGTACATACAGTTTCTATATCCACCATGCTCAGGGCTTTATACTGGCTACAAGAACTGAGAATAAATATTTCTAAAACAAACTGATCACTTAGGAGTTGTTGGTCAGTTTCAATAAAAAGATTTTTAAAAGCATGTTACAGAGTCTAAGAAAATCACTTTACTAGGGCTGAGGTATGTTTCTATCATCAAGACAAAGTTTGGGCAAATAAGTACTTCATATTAACCACAGTTGTGCTGGTCAACAGAATTATATAGGTGATCTTTTCTATCTTTGTGCTCTTCCACAATTCCAGTATTTTATAAAAGATATGCTACTTAATTTTGATCCATTTACTTATTTTTCTGAAACAGGGTCTCATTATGAAGCTGGCATTACAGCTACGATCCACTACACTTGTCATGATACTTTCTTTTTCTGGTCACTTACACACTTATCTATTCATTTCCTCTCCAGACTTTTCATTAAAAAACGTTACCACCTAACTTGTAAAATCCAAATAAAAAGCATTCATGCATTCTAGGAATATCAGGAAGAGGTTTGCAACCAGAGATTTGCTATGTGACATGGTGGTCCCCAAGAACCATGAACTCACACAGGGTCTCTCATCTACGCTACCAAAAGATTCAATTCTTTATATAACCACTGGCATATATCTTGACATCTGCTAAAGACT
>JAQHUG010000177.1:1025124-1087888 GCA_028555095.1 Dicrostonyx torquatus
GCTCCAGGATCCCAGAGGCAAAAGTGCGGGCTTGGTGGATGGAGCTCCCTGGGACAAATAACCCCTGCTTCCCTCTCTCACTCCCCGGTCCCCAGAACCTTAGCCCTGGAGCCTGCTGCCTTGTGAGGTCCTAGGACCCCGCAGCTGGAAGGGGGAGCTGGGCTGGGTTTGGAAAAAATCCAGTACCCGGGCAGGGCCCTGCGCCCGAATCGAGTTATTTAATTTCTTTGAGACTCAGTTGTCCCACTATACAGCTGGTGTAGATATAGATTCAATATAGATTCAATAAAAGTACCTATTATGTAGGCCAGATATTTCAAATAGCACTATTGTTTAGAGCTATTTATCATCTAGAAATATTCTGTAATTGTTTATTTTGAATGTGTGCCACCCACCCCGTTATATATGGAAGTTAATTTTGTTTGTAATTGTGAAAGTGTAAAAAGCAAAAATTTATCCTAAATAGTCATAGATTTAGATATTTTGTTTAAACAATGTGTCATAAATTAAATAAAAATACCTAAAAACTCAAAAAAGACAAGTGAAACAGGAACATAGATACACAGACTGTTAAAAGTTGTTTACTGTGTTGAAACTTTCAAGTGATTGAGGAATTCCAATGTTGTAAAAATCTTTCAGACTAGTAAAATATCACATTTGACAATGCTTGTGGAATCCACTCTCATGGAATGCAGTACAACTTTAAAAATTAATCTTTAGATCAGCACTGGCTAATTTTAGGGATTCCCAATCTTACATTCTTTATAACATAATCCTCCTATCCACTGGTACAAAAATATGTTTAAATATGCTAAAACAAAAATAAAAATTATAATCTTGAAGTCAGTATGTACTGCCAAAATTATGGGCTTGCTTTAGGGGCCAAAAAAGGTCCTTGACCTTTTCAAAGTCCAGTTTCTGTTTGAAAAATAAGAAAGTGACTTTATAAATGGCTTCTGCTGTTATTAATTCTAAGGTAAGATTCTTTTCTAATCGACATGTTTCTAATTACATATTCACCTAAATTTTAATACAGTTTGAATACAACACTATTAACCAATAAACAATTCTGTACTGCAGTATACATATATTTCAATTTAGTAAATCTACACTATCTTTCCTTCTTACTAGAGACTACCAATGTATTCAACAATTTCTAATATTTCTATGTAGCACTCTGATACAGGCACAGAAATCAAGATAAGCAAGAAGAGATGGGAACCTAATTCAATTAACTCTTCAATTCAGTTACCTCACTCCTGACTTGATATCCTGTAATACGGGCTCTGTGTCAATCAGAGGCTGAGTTTAAGGAGAGGAAATAAAAGTCTTCCCTGTAGTCACACCAGCATATGCCGAGACAACTAGAAACTTAAAACAGAAATCTGCAAATTCTAGTCCACAATCTTTCTGGGACACCAACACAAACTCTTTGAGAAGCTTGAATTGCAAAGAAGAACATAACATTTGTCCATCGAGAATGAAAACAGTGCATGATAAAAAGTAACAAAGAAATTGCTCAAGCACTTAGGAAGTCAGTGAAACACAGATTACTTCAGGTTAAGTAAGAGACGACTTTACAGAAGAGGCACATGGACAGTAGAGATATGCCATGTGAAGCCAGGACAAACAGGCACCCAAACACTAGGCTTAAATATACAGGAAGTAGAGAGAAAAAAGGTATAGGAAGTTCTAAAATGAAAGGAGAAAAAAACAAAGAAAGGAAAAGGTTCATTGATTCAACAGGTAAGGGTGCTTGCTGGACATACTTGACAAATGAGTTCTGTCCCTGGAAAAAAATGACAAAAGCTTGGTGTGAACCAGGCAAGGTGGTGTACATCTATAATTTTAGCAGCCAAGAAGCAGAGGCAGGTGGATCTTTGTGAGTTTGAGTTCAAGGGCAGCCTGCTTTACATAATGAGTTTCTAGGTTAGCCTGGGCTATTCAAAGAGACCCTGTCTTAAAGACAAACACAAAAATTTATTCCTCTCTTTCCGATTTCTGATAAAGTCACCAGAACCTGGTATCGGGCTCACTTTCTGGCATTAGTAATTAAACCTGAAAATTGCAAGGAGAGACCAAATCCATGGCTATTCAATTAAAGCAAGCTATATTTGTGGGCGCACCTGGGACTGGCCAATTGGCTGTCTCACCCAAAGCCGGGATTTAAGAACACTGCCTCTGCTGGCCTCTTGAAATACTTTTATAGGAGGACAGAGTCTTCACAGGGGTGAGAGAGTTGGCTACTGGATACTGTTAGAAAGGGGAAGGGAATGGGAGGAGGGGAGGGAGGGGGAACAGGGATAGGTATGCAAAATGAAAAAAGATAGTTTGCTTTCTTTCACTAAAAAATAAAATAAAATACTTATACAATCTTGGTCATTCTTACAGGTGTAAAATGGAATCTCAGAGTTATTTTGATTTGCATTTCTCTGATGGCTAAGGACGTTGAGCATTTCCTTAAGTGTCTTTCAGCCATTTTAGATTCCTCTGTTGAGAGTTCTCTGTTTAGGTCTATACTATATTTTTTTAAATTGCGTTATTTGTTCTTTTCATGACCAATTTCTTGAGTTCTTTGTATATTTTGGAGATCAGACTTGTGTCTGATGTGGGGTTGGCAAAGATCTTTTCCCATTCTGTGGGCTGCTGTTTTGTCTTGTTGACCTTGTCTTCTGCTTTACAGAAGATTTTCAGTTTCAGGAGGTCCCATTTATTAATTGTTTCTCTCAGTGTCTATGCTACTGGGGTTATATTTAGAAAGTGGGTCTTCGATTCAGTTCCATTGGTCCTCCTGTCTGTTTTTATGCCAATACCAGGCTGTTTTCAGTACTGTAGCTCTGTAGTAGAGTTTGAAGTCAGGGATTGGGATGCCTCCAGAAGTTCTTTTATTGTACATGATTGTTTCAGCTATCCTGGGTTTTTTGGTTTTCCTTATGAAGTTGAGTACTCTTCTTTCGAGTCAAAAAAAAAAGGGGGGGAGTGGGGGAAATTGGATGATGGGATAATAGATTGGTATTTGTGAGTTATTGTTTATAGACAATTACATTGGTATAGATTCTTGTATATGGATACAAAGTTAAATTATATTAAATATTGTATGCATGCAAGCTTCTACCTCTGTTTAAAACACTTTTTATGTATTGATATATATATATTTAGCATATTGCAGTGCACATTTCTACCTCTGATTAAGATACTTATATATTGTTATGTATTGATATTTCTATTTACCATATTGCAGTATACATTTCTACCTCTGATCAAGATATTTATACATTGTTTACATTTAGAGGTCATTTAGAGGTTTATTGTCTTAGTCTTTAAGTTAGATAGGTATTAAGAATAATAGATCAATAGTTATGTGTTTGTCATATTTATAGTTAGACTAATCAGGTTCTTTAGATACACAGAGATTATATTCTGTATAAATAGATAATTTTCAACCTCTTCAAAGAGCTATAAAACATGGCATTTAATCTAACTTAGAGTTCTGTGGTAGCAAGACACAATCGCTCTTGGCAACACCGATCTATTCCTGAGAGATTGTTGAGCACCAAAGACACTCCACTTGTAGCTTGTTTCCTTCTTGACAAAACCCGCCTTTGGGCAAGGAACTGCCCATACTTCAACCACTGACAAAATACATAGTATCTGAGAATTGATAAACAAAACTGTCAAATCTTGCCAAGACAGGGTAAGATGGTTTTGAAAAATTTCTTGCCTTTAAAAATAATCTGTCAGTTATTCTAGGCCTTAGCCAAAGTTGGTTACTTCAACATTGCAAACGTGACTTTCGATGATTGCCCAGGTAGCCAGTTGACTCTGTGATTTGTTGCATGTTTTGGAAGTTGTTTGATTGCACTTCCTAATTACTCAGGTAATTATTTCCCTTCTCAGGTCTTCGATGGGGTTGAAGACTAGATAAATGTAGTTACTTTCCTCTCATGACTTGGCCAAGTTATTTATTATACAAGACTTCAGCTAGTTAGAATAGGATATTTGTTCTTATTGTATATAATTTTATAGTAGGTTTAAAACTCTCTTATTTAAATAAAAGGGGGAGGTGCTGCGGGAAGACTACAGCTAATACCTACTCACCTACTGGGGCATGGCCTCATGAACTATTTACCTGGATGCGGAAGCACGTCTGGCCCCTTCCTTCCTCTCTCTTCTTGCCTCTGGGACCCGTTTTGGCTGTTTGGTTTGCTTTGGATCTGATCTTTGTCCATCATTCAAGCAGAACATCCTGACTTTGTAAGTCTACCCATTAATAAACACCCATCCTCTTTCTTAGTTCTGAGCTAGTGTGAGATTCCTTTTCTGTTAAACGTCTGATCATTTCTGCTTTCAGTCTGTGAAGAATTTTGCTAGGATGTTGATGGGCATTGTATTGAATCTGTAGATTGCTTTTGGTAAGATTGATATTTTTAGTATGTTAATTATACCTATTGAAGAGAATGGGAGATCTTTCCACTTTCTGACTGATGACAGCTTATGCTGGAGGGGTTGTAGGGTAAAGGGAACACTCCTGCATTGCTGGTGGGAGTGCAAACTGGTACAGCCCCTTTAGATATCAATATGGCGATTTCTCAAAAAACTAGTAAACAACCTTCCTCAAGACCCAGAAATACCACTTTTGGGTATATATGCAAAGGATGCTCAATTGTACCACAAGGACAAGCACTCAACTATGTTCATAGCAGCATTGTTTGTCATAGTCAGAACCTGGAAGCAACCCAATTGCCCCATTGACTGAAGAATATATAAGAAAAATGTGGTACATTTACACAATGGAGTACTATATAACAGAAAAAAATAATGACATCTTGAAATTTGCAGGCAAATGGATGGAGCTATAACACATCACATTGAGTGAGGTAACTCAGACCCAGAAAGACGTACTCACTCATAAGTGGTTTTAAACATAAAGCAAAGAAAACCAGCCTACAAATAACAATCCTGGAGAACATAGACAACAATGAGGACCCTAAGAGAGACATACATAGATCTAATCTACATGAGAAGTAAAAAAAAGACAAGATCTCCTGAGTAAAATGGGAGCATGGGGACCATGGGAAAGGGTTGAAGGGGAGGGAAGGGGAAGGGAGAGGGGCAAAGAAAAATGTGGAGCTCAATAAAATAAATAAATAAATAAATAATCCTGAAAAAAATACAATGAAAGGGAAGGAACAAGGAAGAAGGGCGAGGATATACATCGAAAGGGAAGGAACAAGGAAGAAGGGTGAGGATATACATCACTGAATGGGGTCACAAGTTTAGTGTAGGTTGAAAAACATGTTTTGCAGTTTATATCCGATCTAAGGAACAAAAACTTAATTCTTAACTACAAATACATTCCTTAACTTGCAAGGACTTAGCACAGAACAAACAGAAGCTTCAATAGGAACCTGAACGTGCACAGGACTAACACAAACTCACTCTCAACTGTTTTCAGTGAAAATAGAACCCTTAACTTGCAAGGTGTGTTTTTCCTATTTTGGTCTCCGATTGACTTGCAAGGTATCCTGTTTTGTTTTCACACAGTTCTGACTATACTACACCCTTTCTTTTTCATCACAGTGTCTTCCTGACTGTCCAGCCTGAGTTTAACTTTACATAGATGCCAAATTCTACAATTCTATACACCTGCACTTTAGATACGTCTACTGAGTTGTGTGCTAATTTCCATGAACCCTACTAACCATGCACCAACTTCTTTCTCAAGTATTAAAGTCCTCTCATGAGCTAGCTTCAAAACACATTTTTCTACTTTATCTTCCATGTAGACTATACAGTTACTCTAAATTTTAGCCAAAACATACTAGTCATCATTATCTTGGCAAAATTTAAGCTTTGGCACACATACCCTTTGTTCATGCCATTTATGTAACTTAAAATAGTGTTAATTTATGATTGCTGTTCACTAAAATCTTCATTTCCAGGCTTTATGGAAAAAAATAGCACTCAAGTTGTGGCTCTATTCAGAACATACTATTACAGCTGGCTTAGTGCAAAGAAATAAGAATTAACATGAAAAAGTATCCTACCATGTGTTCAGAAAAAAATCATGTCTATGATCAAAATATGTCACAACCCATTCACAAATGTTAAATTATAGCAGCAATTTATGGATTAAGATTTTTAAAAGAAATTATAAAAATGATACTGAATATCATACTAAGATCTATTCTACCACTTTTTTTTTTTTAACAGTGTAAGGGCTGTGGAGGAGTACAATTAGTAAAGTGCTAAGGATATATATATGAAAAAGTAACTGTTATAGGCTAACTTTAAAATATTATTAAAAAATAGAGTTTGAAGGAGATACCTTGAATGGATAGATAACACTCCTCTCAGAAGCCATAAGTTATTAAGCAAAAATCTCAGTGCCAGGTGAGATACCTTCCTATGAGTTGTTGTTTAGAGATAACCCGGAGCCCCTGAAACAATGCTACTACTACCACTGTCCTTGGTTTTCCACCAGAACTAGATGACAATACTCCACTGCTGAAGGCACCACATATTTTGGTTGTAGGACACAGACAAATCAAGCTGGAGCTAAAATGGAAACTCCCTCCCAACCAGCTAGCTTTTACAGTCCTGGAGAGGCTAAACAGGCTTCTAGGGAAAAATAAAATCAATGACTTTGCCCAGCTATGTATACCACCTGCCAGGTAAGGTGCGGCCAGTGGTATAATAGTGGCATGACTCTTATGGGGTAATGAACTGCTCTCTGGTTGAATTTGAGGCCTGTTCGAATTCATGCCTGGTACAGTAAACCTGGTTGAAAACTCATGGCTAAATTGGAGATCTCCATTGAGTTCTTCACCTCAGAGAGTGATGAACCCAGCAGAAGAGGATGAGTAAAGACTGTAAGAGTCATAGCATAGAAAGTGGTTGCTCGTTCATTTCAGGGCTTCCCAGACACAAAATAATCACACAGAAACTGTATTATTACAACACTGCATGGCCTATTAGCTCATGCTTTTTATTGGCTAGCTCTTATATCTTAAATTAACCCATTCTATTATTTTATATTTTATCACAAGGCTTGTGGTTTACCAGCAAGGTTCTGGCGTGTCTGTCTCCTTTGGTGGCTACATGGCTTTTCTGACTCTGCCTACTCTCTCCTCCTATATCTGCTTGGAATTCTCACCTTGCCTAGAGCTTCTATTCTTCAACTCCACCAAAGACTCCAGAAGGATATAATATTACCTAAGTAAACAGGAAGTGCACTGTAAGCAACATCCAAAACTCTAGAACTGATAGAGGCATCTCATTGCCTGGACAGTCACCCAAAGTTCTTCTGTAACATTGGGGAACTGATCTTGAGCCTACAGGACCATAGTATCTGGCAGACTTTTCCATGAAGCAGGAAATTTCAGACAGTTCCACCAATATTCGCAGTTTGCCAATCACTTTCTTATGTGTCCCATACAATGTCTGGAGGAACATTCATGAAGCAGGAACTCTGAAGGACTGTGTCACCCATAGGCAAGATCAGTCATTTTTATGTGGGTCCTGCATGTCCTGTTCATACAGTATGACATTAAACAGTCCAGGCAAGAGCAGTTTCTTGCCCAAATAGCTAGCAAACTCCATAAGGAGCCTCTTTGATGCCCATCACTCTCTTGAAGTAATTGGTGCTTCCACGAGCAGATGTGTCCTCATTGTCATGAAAAATCCTAAGTTTTTAAAAAATTTTAAATGCCATATTCTGTAAGTCTTTGAAAAGTACCTGTCTATCTGAAATATATCTCTGTACATCTAGAAAACCTAAGTAACAGGACTGTAAGTTTGACTATTATAGATGATTATCCATTAACCTGTATTTCTTAATTATACATTACATTTTTTTTAATGAGTTGTACAAACACAATACCTTAAACAAGAGCAGAAATACATACATAACAAAATTGACCTGTATTTTTGTATCAATAAACCAAGATCCATATCAGTGCAAAGTATTCATCTCTATAGCATCAGAGGAGATGGAAAACACCAGGAGAGCATGGCCCACTGAATCAATTAAGAAGGGGCTCACATGGGCCCACAGAAACTGAAATGCAAAGCAGGGAGCCTTCATGGGTCTGTATGAGGTTCTCTGTGTATATGTCATGGCTGTTAGCTTGGTGTTTTTGTGGGACTCCTAACAATGGAAGCAGTATATCTCTGACTCTTTTGCCTACTCTTGAGACTCTTTTCCTCCCATTGGGTTGCCTTATTCAGCCTTGACATGAGGGCTTTCACCTTGTTTATTGTATGTAGTTTTTGTTGTTGATGTTTTGTTCTATTTGGATGCTGTTTCCTGCTCTTTTCTGAAGAGCAAATGGACGGGGTGAATTTGGGCATGAACAGAGGTAGGTAGGAGCAGGGAGGAGTAGAAGGAAGAGAAAGTGTGGTTGCGATGTATTGTACGAGAAAAGAGTCTAGTTTTAGTTTAAAAAAAAAAAGAAAGGAAAAAATAAAAGTTCATGGCTAGAAAGGCCATAGGCTTAAGGGAAGTGGTTCTTAACCTGTGGGTTGTGTACCCTATTTTCTTTCATAGGGGTCATCTAAGACCACTGGAAAACACAGATATTTACATTACAATCAATAACAGTAGCAAAATCATAGTATGAAGTAGTGACAAAAACAATTTTATGGTTGGGGTAATCACATCATGAGGAACTGTATTAAGGGGCTGCAGCATAGGAAGGTTGAGAACCACGCCAAGGGGCAACCTACTACTCTTCATTTGCTAAATGGTCATGTTGTGCAAATCTCTGTGAAATATTTATGTTTATACTCATATACTCCTAGGTGAGTGCTGCTCTGAGCTTGGGTCAGAGAGGCTTCTGTTTATAGTAGGTAGCAATTAATCAGAGATTCAGAACTGGTCAAGGCACTGAGACTAAGCAACTTTTGAGTGTTCAGCCCTAAAAAGGACATCTACATATCACCCTTAAAGGCCAAGGGAACATTGCAGAAGGGGAAGTGGGAAGAACGTGTGAGCCTGAGGACAGGAATAAGTGCTTTGAAATGCTGTTTTCTGGGTTATACCCATGGTATGATAACAATGGTGGTTAATGATCCAAAGCTGGGCCATCAACATTCATCATAGATAGGGGAGGGGTCCATAATGTTCTATCCCCTCTGAAAAGACAGCCAGTGAACAGGTGCTGAGTGGGGGAGGCATATTCTTCACTGATTTAGCAACCGGTAAACTACTCCTGCTTAAGTAAATAACCTCCTACCCATGCTCATTTAAGCAACCATTAGATGCAATGGGACAGAAACAGAAAGATATGAAATAGGAGCGGCCAGTTAGTTGGAAAGAAGGGGTTCGTTATGAGAGGGGAGAGGACAACGGGGCAATATGATTAAAGTACTTGTGTACATGTACATGAAATGGAAAGAATAAACAACAATCTTTCAAAAGTAAAACAAATGAAAGAAGCATTCCATGGATGGGGAGGTAATTTAGTTAGTACAGTGCTTGTCTTGCAACCATGAAAACCTGAGTATGATCCTAAGGAATGCCAGAGACACTGTGAATGGTGACATGTGTTTGAGCACTGAAGAAACAGAGACAGGCAGATCCCTAGAGCTCTCTGGCTAGCCAACCTAGGCTAATTGGGCAAGCTCCAGCCTTGATGACAGATCCTGCCTTAAAAACCAAGGTGGGTGGTGCCTGAGGAAAGGTCAGGAGACACTGATCTTGGGCCTCCACACACATGTGGACCTTGTTAATATCCATGTTAGCATTCTAAAATGTTAGACAAAACATTTGAATGCATATAGGCAGGGTTAATTATCAGAGGCCTAGGCTCAACAGTATTGTACAGCCACAGGAAAGCAATTAATCCTTTTCTTTAGTTTTATCACCACAAGAACAGTCTGGCTAAGGTATACAGTAATATTTCGGGGCTATAACACCAAAATTTTAAGTTTAAATAGTTGTTATATGCAGGTCATTTTATTAATGTCTTTTGGCCTTAGGACATTAAAGCCATTATGAATTAAACTATTTCTTCTCAGTTCTCACATCTAAGAAAATAGTGAGATGTCAAATAATTTAATATTCACCTTGGCCACAGACATGAGTTAGAGACAATATGAGCCAGGGGAGAGCTCCACAATGACTCTGATAACCCAGTTCTTAATGCATTTTCCCACTGAACTGAGAACTGCCCACAAAAGGAAAAGTTTGTCTAGACGTGAACATTTTTAACTGAAGACAATGAATAAATAGCTACATAAGCAATTTTAAATTGATAGTATGTTATAGTGAGTTTACATTTTGCATCATCTTATATTACATAACTAGGTTTTTTTTTCTGTCATGTTCTTTAATCATGCAACTTTTGAATTCGAGACTGAGGAAATTACAATCACCTGTTACTTCTCTCATTTTCTTCAGGTACCATGAATATTCCTTGGAGAAAAAAATTAACTTATATCTGTTCTTTTGTTCTTATGGAATGATAAATAATATCTTAATATAAGCTGCTGAAGTCAAATGCTGGCCATTACTAAAATTTACCTTTAAAAACTGGTAAATCATTATCATGTCCTGATTTTTTTTTATGTACCTTTAAGAGGATTTTTTTAGTCAACAAAAATGAAATATATATATGTTTTTATATAAGATAGCAAATAAATTTGCTTAGAGACTTCATTAAGCAAGCTGATGGCTAAACACAAGTCCACTGCTGCTTCTTGGATCATGAACTTCACACTTGGGTTAGTTTAAGCCTGCTATGTATGTCCCAATATCTGATGAGGACTCATAACACATGCAAATGGCTGACAGCCAAACAGTACTACCTTTATGACTTTCAGTTTGCTGCTTTAATCTCAATAATATCAATTTGTTTATAATGAGACAATAACTTGGCAGAGGATGAAATCACAGAAATAAAAGCCCATCATAGGTATCAAGACTATAGGTGTATAGCATGTTTTTCACACTTCTAGTAGCATCAACTGGAGCAGAGATATAGATTTGCTATAACTCATAAATACCATAAAAATCTGTAGCTCATGCATAAACTTAGTAAGCAAAATCAGGGAAATCTTTCTGTGATTCCAAACCTGTTCTGTGTTGCTGCAGTAAAAGCATCAGAAAACCAAAGAGACAGACTGAGCGGTCTCAGCTTCCCAAGTTTGAGAAGAGAAGAATAAGACTGAAAGAAAGACAAAGATTCAGTGGAAGCTAGCAAGGCTCACATGACGCTTGGCCTAAAACTCAACACAAAACTGTTCCTGTGCTGAGGACAACTTTCATCTCCACACAGACATTAATAGTATTAGTATTCAGAGTCTAGAATGAGCTACTGACTTGTTTCCAGTCTAACCAAACAAACAAACAAAAAATCAAATCTTTGCTTATTTTTCAAGGCCATAGAGATTTCAAAATCTTAGTGATAAGTTTATTTTGTTTGACTGACTACTTGAATGAAATATCATTTGTTATGAAAATAAAATATATCAGTCTCAGAAAACTGAAAATTAGAAGCATATTCTAACTTGTAATTAAATGCTCAGAACCAAACTGCTTCTCTTTGATTATAATCCTATTAAAATAAAAATAAACAAGGCAAACAAGAAATATGCATACACTTACACATTTTTATGAGGCGTCTAACAAAAAACATTAGGCAAACCCATTTTGAAACACTCTATCAGAACAGAAGTTCAATCTGAGGGACAGTGTTCCGCATGCTCTCTATAGATTACAGAATCTGCCACATACATGTATAGAAAGAGGAGGCTGTCCCCATCCTAAGTACCCTAAAATCCCGAAAGCAGACAAGAGGGAATCTAAATGTACTTGTATATAGCCTTTATACTTATAATTTAACTTTTTGTTATGAAAGATCACATTGGTTTATAATAGAAATTAGACATCTGACAGGAAATGTCATCAATTTCTTTCACATTTTGGATTTCTTTCAAAACAAACTGAACAAAAGTAGATGCTAACAGCAAAATGTAAAATGCCCAAAGTAATGGCAGATATCACTATTCTGTATAAACAATACAATGTAAGAATCAAACATGTTATTTTTGACTTCCTGGAAGTAAATTTGCTGTAGCCAAAAATTATCTACAGTCATAATTTATTCCATGTCATGACAGTTTCTTTTTTTCCTTTGTTCTTTTTTTTATTTTTAAAAAATTTTTTCTTGCCAGGCGGTGGTGGCACACGCCTTTAATCCCAGCACTCGGGAGGCAGAGGCAGGCCGATCTTTGTGAGTACGAGACCAGCCTGGTCTACAAGAGCTAGTTCCAGGACAGGCTCCAAAGCTACAGAGAAACCCTGTCTCGAAAAACCAAATAAATAAATAAATAAAAATAAAAAAATTTTCTTTTTTTCTTTTTCTTTTTTTTTTTTTAAGATTTATTTATTGGGTATACAGTATTCTGCCTGCAAGCATGCCTTCAGGCCAGAAGAGGGCACCAGATCTCATTATAGATGGTTGTGAGCCACCATGTGGTTGCTGGGAATTGAACTCAGGACCTTTATAAGAGCAGGCAGTGCTCTTAACCACTGAGCCATCTCTCCAGCCCCCTACATATAACTTTTTTTAAACCATTATTATCTTGGTGTCTAAAGGCCCTCTTTTTCCTCTCCAGCCCCCCCCCCCCTTTTTTTGTTTTTTTGACACAGGGTTTCTCTGTGGCTTTGGAGCCTGCACTGGAACTAGCTCTTGAAGACCAGGCTGATCTCGAACTCACAAAGATCCTCCTGCCTCTGCCTCCCAAGTACTGGGATTAAAGGCCTGCGCCACCACCGCCCGGCCATGACAGTTTCTAAATGGCTAACCAATCTTGCCTATGACAACTTTATTAAACTCTCTGTGACCTCACCAGCCACTGGCTCTTCAGTTTTAAAGTGGGAACTTGACTCTGTTCAATGGAGGGAAGCTGCAACTGTAAGTAAATCCCAGTACTTCAGCTTTCTATGATGATGAAGGAGCCACTGTACAGGTCCCATCTTATATGACAGAACAGGCAAATAAAGAATATGGAGACTCTACTTGCATGAAAACATGAAACAATTCATACTTGAGCAAAACATGAAGTGCATAGCTAAACAGATGTATAGGGTACAGCTAGATGCACTTCTGCAGGGACTTTTAGGGCTAAACACTGTAGTGTTTATGTGTGGAGTGTGGTTGTGAACCCAATACATAAGTGATTAATGATTTTTGTAATGGGATGGAAATTCTCGTGTTGATCAGGAGGATTTCTATAGTTGAAGTATGATGATGTGACGAATTCAGCTTCAATTCTGTGCAGAAAGTATGACAGTTACTGTTTATTTGCTATTATTTTTAGTTTAGGTTTTGTAGGTTTTTTTTTTAAAAAAAAAGAAAGAAAGAAAAAATCTCAATCAGTTTATAGTGGGTTAGAGTTAATTATTAGTGGGGTTATATGGGTCTACAAATAACTTTTTAAAAAAATTTTATTTATTTATTATTTATACAATTTTTTGTCTGTGTTTATGACTGCAGGAAAGAAGAGGGCACCAGACCTCATTACAGATGTTTGTGAGCCACCATGTGGTTGCCGGGAACTGAACTCAGGACCTTTGGAAGAGCAGGCAATGCTCTTAACCACTGAACCATCTCTCCAGCCCCCTACAAATAACTTTTTTTGAACCATTATTATCTTGGTGTCTAAAGGCCCTCTCTTTCCTCTCCTTCCCTGTTATGCAGAGACTTTTCCACTTGCATATCTTTGCCACACATTTACCATAGTCTCATTTCTCGCTTATTTTTCTCTTTCCCTTCCCTCCTTCCCCTTCCTTTCTTCTTCTTTTCTTTTCCTTATTTTTGTTTGTTTGTTTGTTTTTTTATTTATTTTTGAGACAGGATTTCTCTATGTGGTCCTGGCTGCCCTGGAACTCACTCTGTAGACCAAGCTGGCCTCGAGATCTGCCTGCCTCTGCTTCTGCCTCAGGAGTGCTAGGATTAAAGGCGTGCACTACCACCACCCGTCTTCTCTTTCTTTAATCATCTTTTCTTCTTCAATAAACTTCCATTCAAATACTTCTTTGACGAAACTGAAATAATTATGTCCCTAACAATGAAAGATATATTAAAATCACTGAATTTATCTTTACATATATGAAAAGCTGATGATTATTAATATGTTCAGGAATCTCTAAGGAAATGTTTCATATAGACCTCTCACGGAACCTTTTTATTTGCAGAGTTATAATTGGTATATGGTTCTCTGTGAGTGTTTATGATAAAAAAAAAGCCTCCTTTTGTGGGTTTGCAAGTTTCCCATTAGTCAGAATCTATAGTGGAGATGGGCTACATGGTCCTGGAGAGCACATCCCAGGTACAGGCTCCAAGGAAAGGAAAATGATCATCAGCAATAACTTGCATTTTTTCAAACTGTGAAAATGCTCATTAGTGTAAATAATGATCTTGTTTTTTAAAGCTCTTTACTTGAAAATTCAAAAGCTGTAATAAAGTTGCTAACATATAGACTAACATCTATACATTAATATTGACTGTGGAAGAATAATATGCCCAGGGAAGCAAAATTTGAAATATGTAAACATCTTAGGAGTGAGATGTAATTTGACCAAAATTACTCCTTCAAAACTGTCATCAATCAGTTTCCTGCAGATAAATTGGACATACAAAAGTACATATTTGGTTGTATACACCCTAATCTGCTGGTAAGATTATTATGCACTATCAAAGATAAAATAATTTTACATTATAATTATTCAGTCAGTATGCTTTATAGATTTCCTGTTCATTGACAATGCAGTATGTATGTCTTTATTTTAGTGCCTTCAGTATTTTAATGTGGTATTTTGCTAGTGGTTAAATGAACTGCTGCTCTTTTAAGGATGAAAAACTATCCATTGAAAGAACCTGTGAAGTCAATCACATATGTTATAAGATAGCTATATGTGGAAAAAAAAGAAAGAGACTGTGTTTATTAAAGAAAAAGGTGAACTCTAGGGAAATAAACTGAATCTAGATAAAGACTGGATATTCCTAGTACAGAAAATCTAATATAAAACAAATGATACTGCTTTATCTTGAGTATATTAATGAGCTTCAAGGATAAACAGTGAAACCTTCATGAAATCTGGGAGTAAAAAAATTACTCTGAGCAGAAAGATAGAGAGGTGGCCGCAGACTTTGACAAAGAGAAAGAAAAACAGAACAAAACAAGGTGATCCAGCAAAGAGGGCACGAGAGCAGGAGAGCTAACCCTGCCACTCCCTCATATTCCCCAATCTGGAGAGAAGGCCCTGCACCTGCTCTAGTGATGTGATTGAGAGGGACCTCCATGACATAGGACTGTTAACAGGATATCCAAGAGGAGCCCCAGTGAGAGCCTGTTCTCGATGGTGTAGCAGAAACCAGAGGCCTCCAGCCAAACCAAGGACTGGCAATGAACACTTGCCTGTAAAAATGAATGGAAATGCTCAACACCCTTACCCATCAGAGACATCAAATTAAAACAACTCTGAGATTCCATCTTACACCTGTAAGAATGGCCAAGATCAAAAACACTGATGACTACTTATACTGGAGACGATGTGGGGTAAAGGGAACACTCCTGCATTGCTGGTGGGAGTGCAAACTGGTACAGCCCCTTTGGATATCAATATGGCGATTTCTCAGAAAATTAGTAAACAACCTTCCTCAAGACCCAGGAATACCACTTTTGGGTATATATCCAAAGGATGCTCAATTGTACCACAAGGACATGTGCTCAACTATGTTCATGGCAGCATTGTTTGTCATAACCAGAACCTGGAAACAACCTAAATGCCCCTCAACCAAAGAATGGAGAAGGAAAAGGTGGTACAATTACACAATGGAGTACTAACTATACAACAGAAAAAAAATAATGACATCTTGAAATTTGCACGCAAATGGATAGATCTAGAAAACAACACATTGAGTGAGGTAACTCAGACCCAGAAAGACAAATATCATAGGTGTTCACTCATAACTGGCTTTTGGAAATAAAGTGAAGAAAACCAGCCTAGAAATCACATCCCAGAGAACCTAGACAACAATGAGGACCCTAAGAGAGACATACATGGATCATAGACATGGGACATAGAAAAAGGCAAGATCTCCTGAGTAAATTGGGAGCATGGGGACCGTGGGAGATACTAGAGGGGAGAGGAGACACAGGGAGGGGAGAGGAGAAAAATATAGAGCTCAATAAAAATCAATAGAAATAAAGAGAGATGAATGGACTAAAGGGTAAATTTTGTGACTCAATGGGCCACACTACCGCTTCAATGACAAGGTTCTTCTATTTTGTTTTTGTTTTGCTTCTTTGTTTTGTTTGATTTTGGTTTTTCTTTTAAATTTGGTTTTAATTTGGCAGGGGAGGTTGCAGGGGCAGAGGGTAAATTTGAGGAGATGGGGAGATGGTAAGGTAAGTGGGATGAGAATGCATGATGTGATATCCACAGAGAATCAATACAAGTGAAAAAAAAAACCAACCAAGCAAGCAAATTAAACAACAACAACAACAACAACAAGGAAAGGTCTGGAACTTGATGAGGAAAAGGAAATGGGAGACAAGAATACTAGAACTAAAAAAGCACCGTGTCATTATAAAGACAACACAGAATCTCAAATACAAAGAAAACGGGATTAACAGATGCTGTGAGACCTATTTCAGAAGAGCATATGATGAAAAGATTACCACATAACTAAAATTTGAACTCCAGTGAAGGACTACGGGTAACTAGGGTAGGAGTCGATGGGTGGGGAATGAACTTCAATACAGAAGCACAACTACTGCTGCCACCACGCCCCATGTAGACGCGATGCATGTCAGCAGCATGAAGATCAGAACACCTATCCTGAACTCAGGAAGAGGGTGGGCAACTGAAGGACACCAGTTTTCGGACTAGCAGAAGACGTTTCTTAGCAACCGCGCATCCTAGACATGTCACCGGCCATAGTGCTTCCAGGTGTTTGTAAGGTAATCTGAATAAACATCTGTATAAAATGTAGGAATATCTTTTTGTTGCTTCCAGTTAGTATTTTTAAATTCAAGAAAAATATAAATTTTTAAATGTTCGATAATTTACTTTTAATAAAATTATCTACTTAATTTTATTTTTCCTCTGAATATAAATACAGACATTGTTTTATTCTGAATAATAGCTATTGCTAGGTATCTTCAGGTATTATTTTCAGTTTCTCTGGCTACACTATCTTCTTTTTATTTATTTTAAGGCAGGCCTGTGCTCTGCATCTTAGGCTAGCTAGAGCTCCCAATCTATCTGCTACAGCCTTGAAGTGTTGGGGTGGCAAGGATACACAATCATACCCAGCTGCCTTATGTTTTACAATGACCAGGCATTTTTGTCAAAATTTTAAAATCAGTAATTCATTTTTGCATGCATATGTGGTGTGGGTGTCTGTGTATATGAATGTTTGCATGTGTATGTGTGGGTGTAAGTGCACATGTGTGTGGAGGCCAGAAGTTGACAGTGAACGCCATGAATATCCACAGAATGGAAACGTTCTCCATCTTGTTCCATGATATTTGCTCAGGCAGGCTCCCTCCCAGGGAACATGGAGTTTTAGTGCTCAATTCTGGCTAGTTTACCTAGCCAGCATGTTCAGGGAATCTCCTGACACACCTGCCTAGGTTTTACATAGGTTCTGAGGTTCCTCATCCTTGCATAGCAAATGCTTTATATACTGAGCCAACTTTCCAGCCCACTAGGTGTAATATTTACAGAAAAAGCTGAAGTCATCTGGAAAAAAGTCTATCCAGCTACATTAACTACAGTGTCTGGATGAAGTTACTCCGTATATAGTTGTTTCTAAGGCAGGCATCAGAACAGTATCAGACTACTGATCCTGGAACCACTGAAGGAGAATGTAGAGGCTTGAAAACAGGGAGATATCTCAAATGTAGCAATATAATAAAATCATTGAGAACATAACTTTAGACAAAACAACATACACATGAAAAAGATGAGGTCATACCATGAAGTCTATATCCACTAGAAATAGTAACTGTTAGAAATGGCTGAAGATTTTCCATTTCCAACAGAGTTCTTTGCTTTACTGACACTAAAATGTTTTCCACATTATGTAAAAGAATGGATGTGTGGACAAACAAGTTTAAATGCAGTACACATGTCATGGACTAAGTAAGGAAAATAAGGGTGAAGTGGAAGCTTTTCTGGAGTATCAGCTAGTCTTATTCATCAGCAAAGATTAAAATCATACAGAATGGCTTCTGCAGGACCACAAAGCTCTACAGTTTCACAAAATAGCATACTTGTGTGTAAGGCATCCTCTTAAATCACTCAGATTTCACATTTTAGGTTTGGTGATGTTGGCCGTGCCATCCTCTTCCAATAGAGGAACAAACATTGAGTTCCCACTTTTATCTGCAAGCCAATTGCATTTGTGATGAGCAGAAAGGCTTGAGTTTGTTCTGAGCCACAAAGAACATGGTAAACTAAGTCGTTCTGCTTCAGATCCGTCATCAAATATATGCAAGCCTTCCTGATAACAGCTACCCAATGATAAGGATGAGGATGGTATTTACTACGTCCTGCTCTTCTAATCCCAGATTTTCCACATTGGGTAGTGCATTATTCATAGGAAATTACATTAGTAGGAGGTATGGCTTTGTTGGAATGGGTTTGGCCTTGTTGGAAGAAGTGTGTCAACGTGGGGGTGGGTTTTGAGGTTTCCTATGCTCAGGATACCACCCAGGTTCTCAGGTGACTTCCTGTTGCCAGCAAGATGTAGCACTCTCAGCTCCAGTACCACATCTGCCTGCACACTGCCATGCTCCCCATCAGGATGATAATGGACTGAACCTATGAAACTGTAAGCAAGTTATCCCAATTAGATGCTTTTCTTTATTAGAGATGCTATGGTCATGGTGTTGCTTCACAGTGATAAAAACCCTAGGAGAGGTAGTAGGAGTTCCCCACTCTACACTATCCTCGTCTACTCTTCTTCGTCTGGTGTTGAAAACTGTCTGATTTACTGCTTTCTCTGACTGGAAGGCGTGGTGCCTCTCAGTTCAGCTGCCTATCGGAATTAAGGCCAGCGCACAGCCCTGTGACTTTGTTTGCCTTCAAGTTCCCATACAAACCAAACTCATGATCATACCTCATGTCTTTGCTCCAGCACCTCTCAAATCTCAGTATCCAGATTCTTGAGCACAACTACAAGGTCCCTCATGGTCTCCACTTAATTCTCATCTCTGTTTCTTGCCTCATCACTTATATGTAGCTCATACATTTATTTTTCTGTATATATGTGTCTGTCTGTATGAGTATTATGTGTGTGCAGTGTCACGGGAGGTCAGGAAAAGGTGAGGGATGTGACAGTTGTGAGTCACCTGATATGGGTGCTGAGAATTGAACCCAGGTCTTCTGCGTGAAGCCATCTCT
This sequence comes from Dicrostonyx torquatus, assembly GCA_028555095.1. Classification (NCBI taxonomy): domain Eukaryota; kingdom Metazoa; phylum Chordata; class Mammalia; order Rodentia; family Cricetidae; genus Dicrostonyx; species Dicrostonyx torquatus. Next base: position 1,044,548 of record JAQHUG010000177.1, read on the forward strand.
CCAGACCCTACACCATACATTTAAAGAATGCACAAGGTTCTGGAATCTGCCATCATCATGGCATCTAAGACCTTCCTCCCTCCCACTTTCCTTCCCCCCCCACAGCTCATATATGTCACTCTTTAAATCTTGACTTCTTTGGCACTTTCTCCACAAAAATTCTTCTCAACTCCAATACAGCATTCTAGTCCCTTCATCTACCCCTTCTGTGTCATATTTTAATATGATACCATTTTGTACGTCTTCCAGTTCACTTTTTGTATGTCTTGCAGTCATATAGAACTACCATTTCATTTTGCAACTCAAACAACTAGCAGATGAATTAACAGCATTCATTACCAATGAATATACTATGCTGACTAAATTAAGTTTCTAGTGCTAAGTGTTAATTATTGCTTTAGAGCATCCACTGCTGTAATTTTCATTACTACGCAGGTTTTCTAAAAAGTACTTAATGTTAAAATAGAGTTTGGTTCCCTTAAGTTTTAATAATATGTACCAATGGTAAATTTCAGATATCGATCCTAATAATCCAAAAGTGTTCAAGCACCTGGACACACGCACATGAAAGAGTGCACTGGGTGTGCATTACAATACTATTTACAATGGTAGGTTCCCAGTAATTAGATCATGCTGTAGGCATCATATAATAAAGCCAGAGTATTATTTAATTTACATAACCATATGCTCAAAGTTGTGTGTATATGCCTACACACAAAACCAAAAATAAAGATACAAAAATGAAACCAGCAATTAGTCCTGCAGAATGCATCATCATGACTTAATGATTTTATAAATTATTATGTCTGATTATAAGCATAAACTCATCTTTGTTTAGACAAGAAGTATCTGTGGGGGATATTTTAGTTCACATAAAACATTCCTTCTGTCCCCTCTCTAGAATTAAAACACATGCCATAATTAAGAAGTTAAATTTAGGGTCTGGAGCGATGGCTCAGTAGTTAGGAGCACTGACTGCTCTTCCGGAGGACCCAGGTTCAGTTCCCAGCACCCACATGGCAGCTCACAACTGTCTGAAGATCCAGTTCCAGGGGATCTGATACTTCACACCAATGCACATAAAATAAAAGTTAAATAAACCATAAAAATATTTTTAAAAAATAATACAGCTAGATGCAGTGGAAAGTCAGGGTTTTAGAAAAAGAAAAGAAGCTAAATTTAATCAAATAGAAATAGTATAGTGTTCCGGATACTTAAGGGCTATATATTTGATTTATAACATGGTTTCACTGAATATCATATATTTTCAAGTGAATTCATTAAGTCAAGAACATAACAAAGAATGTGACATGTCTCATTTGTGGAATAAATGAATTTTATCATAGAGCACATTCCAATTTGTACTAAGTAATAAGTCTAATACTACAATGCATGGATAGACACTTCCAGTGTAAGTTCCTAATATTTCCACTGAGGTTCTATTATCTAGCTCCTTAGAAACTGGCTATATGACTGATAAAGCTATAGGTCCAAATCAGTTAAAAAGAAAAGAAAAGAAAAAAGAATGCTCTACTAGTTCAGCCTTTTGTCTTAAAAGAAACATTTAGGGAAAACACTGATACATATTATAGTATGGGAATGAGTCAGCGTTTGTATGAGTCTACTAAGCCACTAGGAGGGTAATTTTGGATATTTAATACAAACTTGTATCTCCTCTTTAATTTTAAATTCTTTCCTATCCTGAGAATCATAGAGAGGAGACAGGATCATGGAAAGGAGAGGTACAAAGGGGAGAAGAGGAATTTATACCATTTTTTCCAACAGTAAACAAGCAGTCTTACCCACTGAGTCATCTTCCCAGCCTCTTTTTTGTTTTTAGATTTGGATATGGTCATTCAATGCCATAAGTTATGTGATATGCTTAGAACAGCACTTCGGAGAAATTGGGAATAGAAAAAAAAAAGCAGACATGACATTCTAATTATTTTACTTTGTTAATTATAACTTCATCCCACTTGTTCTATAACAGAAAAGTTTTTGTTTCTTCACAAAATTAAGGGCAAATATTGACTCTTGCTACAAGTCTTACTGGTTTATTGAAGAGCAGTAAAAGCTCATGGAGATCAAAGTGCAATGCATTTTATATACTGGTGGTTTAATTCATGAAGCATGAATTAGCTTAAACTGAGAGCTCATATAAATAAAATATATAAATCATCTATTCCTTTTGGACTGATGTAGTTCATGTGTTTTATTAGGTGCAAGCAGGTTCCAAAGTGCTCTTCCTGGCCCCTTCATGTCCCCATCCTCTCTAGGGATGCTGGTCTGGGAGGTCAAGTGAGGTTTAGATGCTGCTCCTCTGCCAGAGACAGAAGTTCACATTGTAGTTCAAACTCTCAGTGGCTGTGTGACACAGGGGAAGATTGAACACAACTTCCAGAGGGTTACTTCCTAATATGTAAACAGGAGGGACAGCCACAATGAAGGGGCATTCCACAAATCTTGATTTCAGTGTTATACATTTTCCCTATAGTCTTCCCTAAACCATGTTATGGGCAATCAAAGGTGTGGGCTCTCAACTATAGAATAATACTTCATCCAAGGGCAGGATGCAGTCTCTTCAGTACATATGAAACAGTCTCAAACGAACTATACAGCAGCCCACAAACAAGCCTCAACATATTTATCAGGGTTAAAAACTGAACAATGTATATTCTTTAACAACAAAGAATGAGATTTGAAATGAAAAACAAAGAAATATTTGAGAATTTCAAAAGTAGTGGGAAATAACATTTTTAAATAATCGAGGGGGTCAAAGAAGTCACAGGGAATCAAAATACTTTGAGCAGAGTGAAATGAAAGCAAACGCTCAACTTCACGGAACACACCTAAGACACGGCTTTGGAGAGGAAAGCTCATTTTTCAGCTGGTGCCTATGTTTACAGTCTTCATAACATAACATTCTACCTGAAGAAACTGGAAAAGCACTTTGTATAGTTTTGCTATACTATAAGCCTTAGGTAAACAAGTCAGCAATATGGTTACTCCCACAGCCTGGTACTCTTTTCTGATTATTCCCCGCTGCTAAGGAGCATAAAAACGCATTTAGAGGAAAGAATCAGCCGGTGGCCTCTCTCTTGGCAATGACTACTTGGAATTGCTCTTCTGGGGGTCTTAAAGTTAACGTGATGACTTAAAGATAAAATTACTACAACATTTTCTTGTAATCAACTAAGTCTATACACACACTAATGGAAGCCTGGTAAGAACATAACGTGAGCTTCTCATCTCTTTTACAAATGAGGAAACTGAGGCTCAAATTAAGAAACCTCTTTGACAGACAACACCAGTCTCATACCTTAACTTTTGAAATCTGTTTTGTACATTTGTGATCATTTTCCTAAGACTTTTTCATATGCTAGTAGTCTAGTTTGAGTAGTTTAGTTTGGAGTTCTAAACATTTTAAATCTGGATCCATTTTCTTATAGGCACAACATATAACAAACAGATGTGGCTGGAAGACTTTAAGTGTAGCTCTTAAAACATGAAAATTACACCCAACATCACAGCTTTTCTTTGCTTATTTGTCAGCTGTTAGGAACCAGAGTACTCAGCAAAAAGGCAGAGTTCCACAAATAACGAATTCAATACTACAAAGTAAAACTATCACCCTAAATAAAAAATATAATACAAGGGTTGGAGAGATGGCTCAGCCATCAAAGGCCAGGCTTACAACCAAAATGATAAAAGCTATAATCCTCAATAAAATCATTTCCCTCTAAACTCAGGCAGGCAAGTTTACTCTCAAAGTAACCTCAAAAACTAACCACTGACACAGTCCTTCCCCTATTTGATACTAGCATTCCCATTTAAATCCTTCCTTAAAGACCTTGCTTATAATACACACACACACACACACACACACACACACACATGTGCACACACACTCACATGCACACCCATTGGACAAGGATATGGCATATAAATAGTACTTACATGATATATATATGACCCTGCATGATAACATCCTCTTTTCACCTTACAAATTTGTATTAGAATATTCTTAACGGTAATATAACAGAACTTACAACTATTTTTACAATGAAGCATTCAATTCTTAGACGGTGAAGGCAAATAGGGATGTTTGGGTTCACTACAGAGTGAATCATGTCAGTTAAATCAAGGTCTCTTAAATATTGTTAAATATTAACAATAGCCACATTCTGTCCTGCTATAAATATTAAGTGTGGTCTCCTTGACTAACACAATACATTTTTCCACACCAAAAAATGCTCCTAACTTTTAAAAAAAAACTGTTACATCATATTTTAGGACAGATTCACACTTAATAAAAAACATTTGTGAGATAACTATTTTAAAAACAATTTGCACCAGGTAGTAGTTTGGCATATTTTTAATCCTAGCACTCAGGAGGTATATACAAGTGGACCTCTGTGCGCTGGGCCGGTCTGGTCTACAAAGCAAGTTCCAGGACAGCCAGAGCTGTTACACAAAGAAATTCCATCTCAAAAAACAAACAAAAAAACCCCAAATAAACAAACAAAAAAGCAAATATTCCTCTCTTTGATTAGCATCTCAGTCAGGAGAAAAAGTTCTTGAGAGTCAACATACAGCATAATGACTAGCTAACAATAATGTATTATAGGTGCTGGGGAGACAGCTCAATGGGAAAAGTGAGCGATCCTCAATACCCATTTAAAACTGGGCTTAACTGCATACACCTGCAACCCCAAGCACTACTGGTGGCAGAGAATGGAGGATTTTTGCAAAAAATAGGTGGAAAGTGATGGAGAAAGACACTGATAGCAATCTTTGGCCTCCATACATACACTGTGAACACATGTATGCAAACATGCACAAACAGTCCAACACCCAACAAATAAACACAATAATAATGTAGTGCAAATTTCAAATTGCTACATCAACAAATTGTATGGGAGGTCCTTCTGCCTGTGTGTTGCTTTTACTGGTTAATGAATAAAGAACTGCTTTGAGCCTATGGCAGGGAAGAACAGAACTAGGCAGGGAAAGATAGGCTGCATGCTGAGAGGAAGAAGGATGGAGTCAGAGATGCCATGGAGCCACCAGAGACAGACATGCTGAAACTTTAGCCAGTAAGCCACTGTCACATGGCAATACACAGATTACTAGAAATGGATTAAATCAACACGTAAGAGTTAGTCTATAAGAAGTTAGAGCTAATGGGCCAAGCAGTGTTTTAATTAATATAGTTTCTGTGTGATTATTTCGGGTCAAAGCTAGCTAGGAGGCCAGGAAAGATTAAGCAACTCTCCCCTGCAACAACAAATTTTAAATTCTCTCAACATTAAAAGTACATACTTGAAAGATTGATATGTTGATTGCTTCACATAATCACCTTCACATAATCATAAGATCAAAACATCACATTATACTCCGTAAATATATATATGTATAGTACAGAACTAACTGTCAATAATAAAAACAAGATGCATTTTGACCAATGATAAAAATGCATTATGAGTTATAGATTAGGATTTGCATACCACTAATTTAAGCACACAGTCCTAATCATTCCATAAAGTGCATTAACATAAGAGATTGTGAAACTAACTAACCAAAGAGAATCATTAGGGACTACTAAACCAACTGAGGAATTCCTGAAGATCCAGGGGCTGCCTTGGTAGGCAACACTCAGCACTGTTCTTACATTCTGGAAATATTCCAAGATAGAAAGAATGTAGAGCCCTGCTTCTGTTTCAGAAGTCAACGATCTGGAAAGCTCTTATTCACTGACGGCTACAGCAATCTACACGTGACCTCTGTAGAGACAAGTGATGCTCTTGTCCAGGACCATGAACTTTAAAGAGCACACTGACGTGGGGACAGTTATTAGTTCACAGTCTCGAAAATTACTATCCATGCTCTAAATAACATGCGATAAAGACAAGCAAATAAAAACTCAATAGCTACCCTTAAAAATGGCTATTGTGAAACATTAGAAATACAAGTTTATCCTGCTACTTTGATAAGAATCAAACAAATCCAGAGGAAGCATTATTCTATAGGACAACTGACCTGGCTTTTTCAATAGGTCAATGATGTGAGGTAAAAAGCGAGAATGGGGGAGACCGAACATTTGAGTCTCTCCAACTCCCATGCTGAAATTTAATCCCAATATTTGGCATTTGGAGATGGACACTTGAACAGGAGGTTAGAGCTTTCAGGAACAGGACTGCTGTCCTTGCTTTAAGAAGGCCCCAAAGAAACATCCTGCCTTTTCTTTCTTGTGAGCCCAAGAACGACAGCAAGCATCCCTACCATAAGTGGGTCTGCTGGTGAATTCATGTTGGACTTGTTTGACCTTAAGAATTTTGAAACATAAATTTCTACTGTTTATAAGTCACTTGCTTTAAGGCATTTCATTATAGCAAATTAAATGGATGAAAATAAGAATAAAGAGATAATGAAATTCAACACATGCATCTTTGCTGACTTGTGCCAGGAATACATCAGCTGTGAAACACATTTGTGAACACAGGGAAGTCTGAATATGGCTTGACATTAGATGATCTTTATGGAATTATTATTAATTCATAATATTATAGATGTGCATGTCCATTTCAACAGATGAATATTATAGTTTTGTGTTACATATCATGGCTTTAGTTTATCCACATACTGTAGCATTTGTGAAAAGACAGAGGATACCAGACAACCATTATGAGAGTTTTCCCTGTTGCTACTATTAATATTTGCTTTCCAGGATTCTTCAATTATTTTGAGTAATGTAAGATTCTTTTAAAGAACTGTCTGAACTTGCTATATGCAATGGAGTCTAGAAACCACATAGTGAACAACCATGGCAGCAACTGTGAAAGCAGACCGTGACCATGATGTTTCCAGAAGGTGTAGTCTACATGAAGAGCCCAGGCAGAGGAATTACATATATCCGCTCTCAGGTTCCTCTCCAGCCTTCCTGTTCTTTAAGTTTAGTCACACCACTCTTACACGTTCATTTGTAGATTAACCAAGGGAGCTTCTGTTAATGATACCAAGAATTTGAACAGACCAGACTGACTTATTATCTAGTATCCTATGCTTTTAAACATGGAAAATATTGTAGCATGGAATTTTAATTCTTTTTTTTTTTTTTGGTTTTTTTGAGACAGGGTTTCTCTGTGGCTTTGGAGCCTGCGCTGGAACTAGCTCTTGTAGACCTGGCTGGTCTCGAACTCACAAAGATCCGCCTGCCTCTGCCTCCTGAGTGCTAGGATTAAAGGCGTGCGCCACCACCGCCCAGCCAAATTTTAATTCTTCAAGGCAAAGTACACAAGGAAAGAGGGACATCAGCATAATTTAGAAGAATTATGATTTTCAAATAGCTTGACACTGAAAATTCTTTTTGAGGGGCTGACAAGGTGGCTCCCTTGGCTTCCTGCCAAGCTTGACTAGCAAAGTTCAATCCCTGGAACTCACATGGTGGAAGACAACCAACTCCCTCAAGCTGCCATTTGGCCCCACACTTGCATTATGGCATGGGTACAACTCAATCTCGCACCACAATAAATAAATAACTGTAAGAATAAAAGAATAATCTTTTGTCTTTTTAAGCAGTGAAAACAATATCTTAATGAACTAAATTCTACTGAGATACAAATAATATATGGAAATTACAAAAGTCAGCATACTGGCAGGTGAGATCCATCATGCCCTGATATCAGACTCCCTAAGAGAAGACGAGTTGTAAACACCAGCTTTAGCCAATAAATACCAATACAAACAAACAAAAGAGGAGTCTTGGTCATTCCTAGAACAACTGTGCTTGTATTTCTGGAGTTTGTCCTCTTTGAACCCAAGACTGCAGTGCGAAATCACCAAAGCTAGTACAAAGGAAGGCTACATGAAAAGGAAAATAGAGTATATTCCAACAGGCAGAATTAAGGTTTGGGATGTAATACCTCACTTAAGATAGCCCTGGGCTCGCAGACACTTGAGTAACCTCAGTTGAGGGCCCATGCATTGCAGGGAGACTCAACCATCTACTTGTATTCTAACACAGTTCCTAGCACACAGAATTAAAAGTTTTTGTTTAGTTACTGAGCTCAGGGATGGATTTTACACAATAGATAACCGAAACAAGATCATATACAATAATGTGGACTCCTTTATATTTGATATGAAACTATATACACTAAAAAGTTATCAATGAGTAAATACCTAAAGAAACTCTTCATTTATAATTCTGAACCACCAGAAGTTGAATGGAATTATCTGGAATTATGAGAAAATATTAGTGTTCACATTTACAACAGTTTAAAAGTACCACTCTATCTGTAAACTTCCTACTCAAATTTGATGGAGAGTTTCACATCACAATGATGCTGTGGTAGACATAAATACCACAGCGAGCCTTAAATGAGATCCTTATGTTGAAGAGGTGCCCATCACGAAAGTAGTCAAAACAACAAAAGGTAAAATTGAAAGCTAGGAGTGAGCCTGACATTTTAACCTCATCTGAAATCAAGGCTGAAACAATGGTGGAGTGCCTTGAAACCAAATCTGTGCAGGCTCCTGGGGTGGTGCAGACTCTCAGCTCCGCTGCACAGGCAGCCAAAACTTCCTTAGGACAGATGCCGATTTCTGGGGGGTGACTTACTAGGGTAAATGTTAATGAATTTGTATTTTATTCACACTGAATTTTTAAATATATTTTAAATTTTAGTACTCTTGTGTTAAAATGTGTATTTCAGTAATAATAATTCATTGAAGAAAGTGATTCAACTGTAATGACGTGTTTAGGTTAAGATGTTCTGGTAGACTCAGCACCACATTTTGAAATGAGATTATAGGATTGAAACTTTGGCTCTGTTTTTTTCTTTCCTTTTTTTTTTTTGAAGGTGTCAAGAAAGTTTTTAATGAATCTGTTTTACAAATGCACTGGAGAGTCATGCAATGCTGCCCGCATTCGATGCAATCCTTGGCCACAAGTCCGCACACTCCTTTGCAACTGGACCCGTGATAGCAGAAACTTTCATCTCGCCTTTATTGTTTGCTATGACCCCTGCGTTGTCTTCAAAATAGGGGAACGCCCCATCTTTTCTTTGCTATGACAACGGCTGGATGGACCTTTCTTCTTAGCTCTGGTTAGCCTTTCTTCACTGTGGCCATCACCATGTCGCCCACACCAGCAGCAGGAAGTCTGTTCAGTCACCCCTTGATTCCCTTCATAGAGTTAATATACAAATTTTTGGCTCCTTTATTGTCAGCACAGTTGGTCACAGCTCCTACTGAAAGACCCAAGGAAATTCGGAATTTTGCTCCGGAGGACCCACCACAGCCTCACTTCGACATCTTAAATGCCTGGAAAAAAAGCTTTTTTTTTCATTCCTTTTTCTTCTTATTTTTTGCTTATGACTATAGAGCTTCCACTCAAAAAGGAGTCTAATAATAGTAACTGCCCTTAGAGTTGGTAAGAGGTTTAATGAGTTCACATGGAAGAGTGGATACAGACAAGCAAGTGAACATTTGTTATGAACCATGATAAAATGATGATACAACCTCAGAGGAGAAATAAAATTTTATAAACTCTCATATGCTCTAGAAAAAGCCTTGGAATGAGAAAATAAATATAAGGGGCTTCATATAGTGTGTAAAACAATACCACCCATAATGCTAACAGAATTCTAATGGAAACAGATCTGAAGACATCATCTGATTCATCTTCTATTATGTGCCTTCTTGTTGTTTATATACATATTTATTTTTGTGTTGTGTGTGCGTGCGCACAGACATGGTGCTCCTGTTTTCAGACAAGGTCTTATTCTGTAGTGCAAGTTGGCCTGAAATTTGTGTTGACCCTCCTCCTCTGCCTCCCAAGTGCTGGAATTATAGTCATGAAAGACCATGCCTGGCTCTTCCACATAAACAGTCTAGACAAACTTTTCTACACATGGTCTACACAATTTGTCTACCCACCAAACACTGATGTAAATTTAGGTGGCTTCCAATGTCTAGTCAGTAAGAGCTCTTATGGCATAGACTCAAACATTCTTGGTGGGCAAATGTTTTCATTTCTCTTGACTAAGTACTTGAACATAATGGTTCATAGGGAACGTGTACTCTTAACTTTATGAAAACTACCCAACTGTCCATCACATTTTACATTTGGACTGGCAACTTGAGTTTAACAGTTCTGGTTTTCTACATGTTATTTAACTTTTTTCCCCCTACCCGCTCCTCCTAACCCTCCTTTTCTTCCTCTTTTAAAAGCTAATCTATTGGGTATTTATCTTAGTAAAGGTTTCTAGTGCTGTGACGCCATGACCACAAGCAATTTGAGGAGGGAAGTATTCATTTGCTTACACTTCCAATCACAGCCCAGAGTTGAAGGAAATCAAGGCAGGAACTCAAGCAGCGCAGGAACTTGGAAGCAGGAACTGAATAGAGGCCATGGGAAAGTGCTTCTTCCTGGTTTTCCCCCTTGGCTTGCTTAGCCTGCTTCCTTACAACAACCAGGACCATCAACCCGAAGTACACCACCCACAATGGTGCTGCTCCAACCAACATATGGGCCCTCTCCCACCAATCACTAATTACAAAAATGCCCTACAGACTTGCCTACAGAAAAATCTTAGGGCAGTATTTTCTCAATTGAGAGCCAACTTCCCAGATGACTCTAGCTTATGGCAAGATGACATGAAACTATTAAGGACAATTTCACAGTGGCTGGATTTTGCTTTACTGAATATGATAAACATTTTTATGAATTATCAGCTACTTACTTGTTTTCCTCCTATGAATGATCAAGTTTTAGCCAAATCTTAAAATAATCTACTTCATTTTGGATACTAAATTTCTGGATCCAAGTCTTATCAAACACACTTTACAAATACTTCCTCCTAGTTTATAGCTACTTATTTTCTTAATTTTGCTGAAGTCTTGATACTTCTTTACTGTAAACTGATACTGAAATGATGTACAGTACAGTTATAATTCAAATGCTCACCTAATAAATCCAGAAGAAAAGGAAAGCCTAAGACAAGCTTTGTTGAAGAGACTGGTCAATGGCTCTCACTCGAGAAGGAGCCCCACTCCTTTGATAGACTGGACCTGACTAAACTTCTTTCTGGCTTTAACCACCACCATCACCCCTGCCCGCATTGTACATGGCACCTAGTATTTTAGTAGAATCAATATATTTATGCACATATATTGAGTATTTTCTCAACTCCTGATTTTCAAAGTCACTAAATTGGATATTATAAGGAAGGGGCATACAATATATATATATGTCAATAGCTACTAAAAGGTTCTTTCTAGCTATTATTCTTAAATCATGTAGAATAGGTCCCTGCCAAGGTCTTCTTTTATAGGCTGTGTTGCTAGCTTTGTTAAACCTGGTAGACATCACGTAGACATGCTGGCTGCTCCTATTCTACACGTACAAAGACACCTGTCTTTGTCTTTTTTGGACAGTGTTGAATACCCATCAATGAGCAAGGGTGGTAAAAAGGAAGTGCAGTCTTTATTAGGCAATGACGAATGGATTGAATACTGAAATTTAAACTGGTAATAAATAGTGATGCCTAGACTCTATTCTTCAAAACAATATACTGCCCAGCTGCTAACTCACTCAAACCTTAAATCAAGAGTAAGCTTACACGTCTCCCGTCTGGTACCTTTCTAGGGAGAACAGGCTGGAAAACACATTGTCAACTGATACTTTCTTCCTTGCTACTAAAGTATTATTCTTTACAGGTTTTCCTACCTTACAAATGTTAATCAACATACTTACACTTTTCACTTGGGCCAACCACATTAGCTAGAAACATCTGGTGTATCACAAGGTATTATTGTATGAAGAACATTTGCAGAAATAATAAAATTGAAAGCAGATCTGACTTTTATTGCTACACCAGTCTTCCTTATTCAGAAAGGCTGTGGAAAGACCACTAAGAATAAGTTAATCTCTACTGCTCCTAAATATCCCTCCAAATGTCTACCGTTGTTTAACTCAATCTCTTACTTAAAAATACCGTTTACTGAATAGGATCTTTTCTTACAATGGACACAGCACCCCAAATGATCTAAATCTCTAAAATCTTTCTGGACTTACTTTTTGCAATAAGCAAACATTTTTTTATTCCCAAATCCAGAGTGGGGTGTAGTGATACACAACAACACAGATGGTACAGGTGTAAAGTCACATCAGCTCAGCATATCACAATATAACAATAAAGATGGTACAGGCCTGTAGTCACAACACACATACCATACCACAACACAATATAATAACACAATATGTCGCATCATACCACAACATAACAACAACATGTTATAGCACAAAAATACCACACTATACTGTAACATCACACTGCAGTAACATAGATGACCATGTATATAGGCCTGTAATCACCCCAACACAGCACCACATTAGAACACAGCACGCTATACCACACTACCATGGATTGGCATGTGGTGCAGGCCAATAGTCATAGCCCTTGAAAGTAGAAGGTAGGAGACTGAGTCAAGACCACTCTGGGTTATAAGAAATCCTATTTCAAATAACCAGCTGAAAAGGAAAAAAGAAGAAAAAAAAACAGTGAAAGGAACAATAGTTCTTGTTTGAAGACTAAAAAGTTCAGATGAAAACCTAGGAATGTGTTACATTTCAGAAACTTAGGTTTCTTAAAAAGAAGCATTTCAGAAGGGACTACTAGTTCTCAAAATTCATGTATATGAAACTGTTTGATGCAGACTTTAAAATGGGCAGTTAATGACTACTGGGGAAAAGAGTTGATTTTCTTCAGAGCTGCAGTCACAGTTCTCTACAATCCTGCTAATGCCACAACCATGTGCATGCAAGCAACCATAAGTGAACACGAGGGACACATGCACTGGGGGAAGGACCAGGGAGATGCAGTGGGAGAGGGAGAGGAGGGCGGAGACTTAACATGATGGAAGATGCTACAAAGTTACAGACATATACAAAATTATCAAAGAATAAATTTAACATTCAAAATGCTTTAGAGGATTTCTCTTAACCAGGAAAGTATTCACATTCACCTTTAACAATAGTCCACTCATGCTTTATTACAACAATTTAAAAAAGTAAAACAATTTGATTAAATCAACTCCTTCCATAGATGATGATACTGGGTGGCAAAGGCTGAGCTAAAACTGGCCCATTACAGAAGCCCTAATTTGATTAAGAAAATGTGAGGCATCTGCTAAAGAAAAACCAAAATAGCCAATCATTGCAATTAGTTTACAGTTATCTAAATCCTCAATGCCTGGAAGTACAAAGAATTATGCAACTTTTTGTTTTAAAGAGGATGGTGATGTCAGTTACATGTTCCACAAGCCATGTTGACAGTTTATGTGTCTTTTGCCTGGGCTTAGTATGAATGGTTCTTTTTTCCTTTCCCCTACTATTTCTTCCTCATGCCCCAAGATGAACTTTCTCCTGTGAAAGCACTAACTGTAGTAGTTAGTTATTAAGACTTCTCATCTCTCTTGTCTTCCCAAATAAAATGAAAAACCTAAAATTACTTCTGAAGAACTTTCTGATCATCAAGGGAATGTCGTCTGTGAAGTGGTTAGGATGCAATGTTATTTAAGAAGGTCCAGTATTGTATTACCACATTAGGCCCCACTGTGGAAGCTTGCTTTGGTCACTGCTCAATAAACATGTATCTGGGTAAGATGATATTTTCTTCCTTCACTAAATCTCCAGGCATTTGGTTTCGATTATAAAGTACACAAGGACACATGCTTAACTATGTTCATAGCAGCATTGTTTGTCATAGCCAGAACCTGGAAAAAAACCTAAACGCTATTCTACTGAAGAATGGATAAGGAAAATGTGGCACATTTACACAATGGAGTCCTACACAGCAGAAAAAAATAACAACTTCTTAAATTTTGCAGGCAAATGGATGGAGCTAAAAAACATCATTTTGAGTGAGGTAACCCAGATACAGAAAGACATTAACACATGTACTCACTCATAGGTGGTTTTTAAAACACAAAGCAAAGAAAAGCAGCCCACAAATCACAATCCCAGAGAACCTAGACAACAATGAGGACCCTAAGAGAGACATACACAGATCTAATCTACATGGGATGTAGAAAAAGACAAGATCTCCTGAGTAAATTAGGAGCATGGGGACCTTGGGAGAAGGTTGAAGGAAAGGGGAGAGGCAGGGAAGGGAGCAGAGAAAAACGTAGAGCTCAATAAAAATCAATAAAAAAAAAACAAAAGCCAAAAAACAAACAAACAAAAACCCAAAAGTACAGCTGCAGCTTAGTTTTATATCGCTCTAAAAAAAAAAAAAAAACTCCCAAATTAATTGAACAGAATCTAGTCAAGCCCAGCTCTGCTCCGTGTCAGCGCCATCTACACAAGGTGATGGAGCCCCAAAGCATAACATGCCGGGAAACTCAGAGATTCTGGGCACACATTTTCTAGCTGCAACCTCAACATTCCGTGAGAATGGTGACTGCACTCTGCTACCTGCAGCATTCTGCAATAATTACTCGGGAGTGACGACTTTCCCCTCTTCTATTTCAAAATCACTTTCTCCAAATAAGACAGCAACAAATCTTTTTCAAAAGGTTGAGAATTGCTCATTGTTAGACATTAATATTGAGGTTACCAAGTTTTATTCCAGATAGCAAAAGTTTAAACATGAGCACACTAACTATAAACTTGGCTCATAACACTAATGATCTCACACCAGTCTGTAGGCACTACTGCGGTGGGGAAAAAAAAAAAAAGAAAAGAAAGATAGAAAACCAAGTAACATAGCCCTTGAATGTATTTAGCAATACAGCTTTCTCTTGGCAGGAATCTAACAAAAATTTCTAACAAAATCTTGACTCCTAGTTTTACTATGTGGATTTCTTATAGAAGAATTAGCATGTCTATACTTTATAAGTATTATAATAAACTTCGAGAATCAGGAGAGCAGATACTAAAGCAAAAAATAACTTGTGATGCTAAACAAGGACTGGGATGGATCTCTATGGGGACCCTATAAATAAATCTGCGCTGAAATTGAAACAAATAGCTGTAGACACAGCTATTTCTAAGAAATGTTTCCTTTATTTAATACCCAAGTACAGAACATTGATTCTATTAATAATCTCTGACAAAGATCCACTACATAAAGCAGCACACTATGAAAACAAAATATTCTAGACCTCTCATCCATAAGCCGTCATAAAGCAACTGCTATGTGCAGGGAATTGCCTAAGACACCAAAGTCAAAGCTAGATAAATACCTCTCAGATCCACCAGGACGGGTACTACTGAAAGCAGACAAGCAAATGACACGACTATCAATCCCAAAGGCAAAAATAATGAGTGCTACTTTCTGGAGAAACTGGTATGGTGTACTATTAGTGGTTAGGTGAAATGGCAAACAGAGCAATTTCTCAAAGAATTAAAAACAGACTTTCTATATGAACCAGCAATCCCACAGAATGTAGGCTGACAAGGAGATAGTTACATATTTGTGCCTGTGAGAACATTCTCAACAGCCAAGAGGTGGAAACAAACTACATATTCTTACAGATGAATAAAGACAATATGGTACGTGCATACAATAGAATAACATGCACACTTAAAAGAGAAGAAAATTCTTATAACACAACATGAGTGAGCCTTGGAGAACATATGCTAAGTGATCTGAGTCAGTCACAAGACTGTGGGAGTCAACATAAAAGATACACCTGTCAGCAGACAGAGACTCAGACTATACATATAAAATGGGTAAGCTGGTAAATTTTACATGAGTTCTACTTTGCTTAAAGTTAAAATTTAAAAAAAAATCCTTAAAGTGAACTCTGGGGTGGAAGGAGAAAAACATTGTGGCAGTGCTTTGCTCAGCAGTGATTAGGCAAAGTACTGATGGTATGCAGAGTAAGTTTCACGAAGCTTCCTCAAAGGGACATGGAAGGCCGGGCGGTGGTGGCGCACGCCTTTAATCCCAGCACTCGGGAGGCAGAGGCAGGAGGATCTTTGTGAGTTCGAGACCAGCCTGGTCTACAAGAGCTAGTTTCAGCACAGGCTCCAAAGCCACAGAGAAACCCTGTCTCAAAAAACCAAAAAAGGGACATGGAAGTTAATGACTCACACCCCAAAGAGTTATAAAACTCATTTTTATAACAAAAAAAAATTGTTTTTTGTCCTCAATTGCCCATAGCACAGTAATTCCCACAAGAGCACTGAAGCTTCTTTGTTATGGCACCGACATTCGATTCTGGGCCTTATCCGCCTGCTAGAAAGCTTCTCCTTACTTTTGAGTACACATTTGCCACCTAGCTCCTTTCAATCACTGCTCTTGGTTCTGTCCTACAAGCAACAGAGAGTACAGGAATAACCTAGTTCTTTGGTGTGAACAACTTTTTTATTGTAAAAGGCTTCACAAAAATACCTTAATATTGAAGTCTTTAGTTTCTTTGCAGTGAGTCCCTCAGTCCAATGCTTTAAACAATAAGTAAGGTGAAAAGATAATACTTTAAATTGTTGTCTCTTACAATAGAGTTAAAAGGCTGAGGCAGGAGACTGCCATCGCAGAGACCAGCCAGGAGTACTTAGCAAGACCCTCATCCAAAATCAAAACAAGACAAAAAACCCAAAACACCCATAGCTCAAGATGATACAAGTAGATACAAAGTCACTTACTTTAGACTTTCTATCTGAAAATGCAAATAAGAAAGGCTCTTTAATGATTTTTTAAATTAACTCACAGATAGATCTCAGTAGCATTTCTGTACATCATTTTGCTGCTGTTGCTCGTGCTCCTCTGCTCCTCTCCTGCTAACTCTTTATACCCTGCCATTTCCAGTAACCCCATCTGGAAAGCCCCAACTTCTCCATCACCTCGAATCAGACCTTGAAACACTGTCTGGCTCTCTTGTTTTTCCTAAAATAACCCTCAGAAACCTACTAAATGCTGATCAACAAAATACTCCGGGCTAACCATCAGAACAGAAGCATGATGGGCTCTGAACACTCACCAATCTCATTTTCATTTGTGTTAGAGATTTCAACTATTAAGTACTTAAACAGCCTGAAATGATAGAGTATTTTCAGTCACTGTGATCTCTGGGGTAATTTGCACATATATAAACACGAAATAAATCTAAGCACTAACTAGCATCAAATACTAAATTACTAAAGCACTGTAATCAATTACTTATGTTTTCATCCCTCAGAAAATCTCTTATGTCTTAGCATTGGAACTTTATTTCAGGAAATAAGGAAAGCAATTTAGGTAATAGAACCATGTTCTCTAAATTACACTGGTAGGCTACATTATGTACTGAAATTGTTATTAAATGTTTCTGAAAAGTCTGGTTTCAAGCACTTATTAGAAGCTTTATTAGCTTTTAAAAGGGTTGGAATTCCCCTGAGAAGGAAAAAGTAAATGAGTCAAATAAATTAAACGTCATTAAGTTTTCAACAAAGTACTGAATTAATGAACATCTAGTGAACTTCCTTACACTTAGTATTTAATTAATAATAAATCTTCAACTGAAATAAGCAAAGGTTTTTCTTTGTATCTTTTACTTGATTGCCATTTAAGTTAAACCACATGGATAAGTATAACATTTGTCAATTTTTATAATACATTTTAATAACCATGTAGGTGACAAAATGACTATAACTACATTTCTACTTTGATTTTTTTCAAGACTATACAAATTATGGCTGGATGTGGTGACACACTCCTGTAATTCCAGCCCAGGCCAGATGAGAGAATGGTGTCAGTTCAGAGCCAGTCATGAATCAAAATCAAGACCTCACTCAGAAGCAAGCAAATTTCTGCTCATGCTTAGGAAGAGACAAGGCTGCAGCTACTTCTTGAAGTATCTGTGTTGTTCTGTTGCATAGAAGGTCCTCCAAAATTAAAATCTTCCATGCTGGAAGGAAGTTCCTCAAGAAACAGGGTGTTCGGGCTGGGAAGAAGACTCAGCAGTTAAGAGCACTGGATGTTCTTGCAGAGGCCCTGAGTTTGATTCCCAGAAACCATATGGTGGCTCACAACCATCTGTAATGAGATCTAGTACCCTCTTCTGGCCTGCAGGCATACATGCAGACACAAACACTGTATACATAATAAATAATCTTTAAAAAAAAAAATGCTGGGCAGTGGTGCCGCACGCCTTTAATCCCACACTCGGGAGGCAGAGGCAGGTGGATCTGCATGAGTTTGAGGCCAGCCTGGTCTACAAGAGCTAGTTCCAGGACAGGCACCAAAAACTCCAGAGAAACCCCGTCTCAAAAATCCAAAAAAAGAAAGAAAGAAAGAAAGAAAGAAAGAAAGAAAGAAAGAAAGAAAGAAAGAAAGAAAGAAAGAGGGTGTTCTTAAATATCTCTCAGGCATGCTGAGCTCCTGGAAGATAAGGAGTCCAGCCAACCTGCCTACAACAGGCTCAGAGCAACTGAACCACATGAAAAGGGCACTTTCTGACTCGATGAGCTACCTGAGGGCAGTGCATGTACCCCAAGTTCCCAGGTTCTGTGAGCTGTACCCACGTTAGGCAGGTTTTGGAGAAGCAGATGTCTTTGAGTCTTTACTGCTCCTGGAGCCTCTCACCATACTTCTCTGTGATTAAGCCCAATAAGACTCACTGGCTCGCCAAGATAGACTCTGGTGGTATCTGCGTGGCTTGTTGTTGGTTTGCTATTTGGGAAATTTTCATTCTCCTCAGGAATAATTTTATACAACATCTTCCTCAATTTAACAAAACAAAGCCTACCAATTTTTTCTTTATTTTATTCCTAGAAAATAAGGTTCTTCCTGCCATTATAATTATTTTCTATAAATGCAGATATATGAAATGTTCATAGTTTTAAGTCTTATTAGGATAGAAATTAAAGGGAACTCCCGATATCTTTGGGGAATTATGCCATTAATAGAGTTCATGATTAAACTTGAAATGAGATCTCTTAACATTTTAAATATTCTCTCAGCACTATTTAATTAGAACTGAGATACTAAGCCAGGCATGGTAAAGCATACCCATAATCCTAACACTTGAGAGGTTGAAGCAGTAAGATCAGAAGTTCAAGACTAGCCTTGGCTACATAGCAATTTTGAGACAAGGCTGCCTCTAAAAATAATAATGACAATAATTTAGATATTAAAATTAATATATACATAATGCATTGAATTCTTGATTTATTTTCTTTTACATAGAAATTATACTATGTCCTTTTAATTTTTCTATGATGAATGCGGATGCCAGAGAGAAACTGTCTAATTTTCCTGATTACAGAGTCACAGTGGTATTTTCAGAATCTCAAAGTAAATACAAAGAGCAAAAGTATTAAGAATCTTTCAAAAACCTTCAAGGTTCTTATAGAACAAGAAAAGACAATGTCGGGCAATGTTTACTACCTTCCTTCTTCCTGACATATACAACTGACTATCAAGTGGTTAGTGCTTCAAGGAGTACTACTTTATCGAATTAAACAAAATCAAAGAAGTCAAACTACATAAAACTACTTGGAAGCCCTGTATTGATCCTGGAAAGACTAAGCTTCCAAGCATCAATGAGACAGCTAGTTGTCTATAAGAACTTGAAGACTACTGCCAAGCCCTTACTAGCAAAGGCATTTTGAAGAAGTCGTAAGACTTTGAAAGCTATAGTAGACCCCTTTATCTGCTGTGACAAGAAACTGTAGACTGGATTCTGTTTCTTGATGGGATTTACTATAGCAATATGAGAAAGGGGACATGTGGTACGGCTAGAGCAATGTTCCAGGGGAATCAGACCAATAACACAGCAAAGGACAGTGGAAGACGAAGCAGGAAAATCAGTGATTTACAATATTGAAAGCCAGGGATTAGCAATCTTCCTGTGGATGTGGCCTTTTTGTACATAGATCAGGTCTTGGGGGTCACATGCTCTGGATCACAACCGCACAGGTCTGCCATCACAGCACAAAAGCAGGAACAGGTCAGATGCAGTCTAATTAATGTGACTTTTTCCTATTACATTTTTTTTTAGAATGGGAAAGTTGGATTGGATTGGCACAATTTAGATTAAAAAATAAATATTGAAACTTAGCAAAGATGCCAGTGAAAATAAAGAGAAGTGGTTCTAAAATTAAAACGTAACCTGATTGGCAGGTTTTAAGGACTGACTAGATGTTTCAGAAAAAGGAAAGAAATGTGCAGGATGACCTCTAAATGTCAAGGCTGAAATTAGGTATGTAAGGCTGTATTTACTGCAAGAGAGAATCTAGGACAGGGAGTAAATGTGTTAAAAATAATTGTACCTTGGTTGGGGCATGTTTAACTTGAGGTTCTGGTGGGACATGCTGTGTAACTGACTTATAAAACACTTCTCTGTCTCATGGCTTATCAACAAACACATTTTCTCCAATTCTCTCCTTCTGTTACTTTTCTGGTTGGTGTGACAAAATACCTAACAAGGCAACTTTAAGAAGAAAGGGCTTATTTTGGCTCCCAGCTCAAGGGTACAGTCTATCATAGTGGGGAAGGCCAGGCAGCCAGAGCAAGGGGTAGCTGGTAACACTGTATGTATTTTCTTTCTCCCTTTCATTCAGTCCCAGACCCCAACGCGGAATAGTGACACCCACATATGGGAATCTTCCCACCTCAGTTAAACCTCAGACACACTTCAGGAGATTAGGTTCTGGGATGATTCTAAATCTCGTCAAGTCAGTTTTCAAGATTTATCATCAAATTGACAAAGTTCTCAAATTTGTCCTGACCCCTATTCTCAACACCTCGATTTGCTGTCTTTAACTTGGCCTCAGAATTAGCTAGTAGGCTTCAGGTCAAAGTACTCTCTAACCCATTGGTCATACTAGGGTAAAATCAAAACAAGCCTAAAGCATGTATAAAGGCATGCCATGTCGCTTTACCTTTTCTCTGATAGCTTCATAACAATGCACAAGCCCTATTTTTATAAATGAATCCCTGTCTACTCCTCATAGACTGACAGAGGGAAGCAATTGCAGTTCTTTCTTTAGGTACATTCTATTACCTTCACCTGGAAAACTTGCTTCATAAAGACTTGTAGCTATTATGAAAAAATCCTGTGCAGATAATGAAAAAGCTCATAGCTCCCCCCAAAACATATTTGTACATGAGTATGCATTAGCTTTTTAGTGTAGAAGAGAAAGTTAAAAACACAGAAAGTTCAATAACAATTAGCTCCCTTTTCTGTCCATTGCTCAGAACTTTGAAAGAGTCTCCGTCAATGTTATCACAAGAAGACTGTTGAGTGTAGCAGTGGTTCCTGCTGCTGGCCCTCCTTAGCTTCTTTGGAACTATGTTCGATACTTGGCAGTCAACTGTTGTTTTTTTCCATACTGACACTTGCAATTCTGATTTCTAAGCCACAGATCAGAGATACGGCTCTGGTGAGGGCTTACATTCTTTGTCTGAGTGCTATCTGCAGTCGGTTGAGCAGTCATCTGTGGTAGGGTTCTCCAGTAGGAACTGTGAAGGACAAGATCTAAGAGAATTTATAATTTAAAGTCTTTAATCCTGCCCAAGTAGTTGGCCAAGCAGTTCCCGTGTCATTATAAAAAGTGTGGGTCACCATCTTTGCTTATTCTTCTTTGACTCAGTTAACTGTCTTCCTTTACAGCCAACCTTCCTGAGTTTCTGCAAGAGCTTTAACCTTTCCCTTACAAAATTACCAAAGAGTCTTAATTCATTTTCTGTTTCTAGTTCCTCCCATCATTAATCTACTTTCTCAAGGTAGTATCCAGTAATCTTAAATAAACTCCCAAAGAAATTTAAAACAATCTACCTCAAGATCATACTCCTGTTTCCAAAATTTGCCTGGGGAGATAGTTGGACCTTTCCTATTCCTTCTATTCACTTCCCTCTGAAAAATAATGAGTTCTTTCTACCCATCTTGATCCTTCTAGGTTTAAATGCTTCCTATTCTAGAAAGCTTACTCTCTTGACAAATGTCAATTATTCTTGCCTTAAATATGTTTACTACAGTTTCTAAATGCTTATCGATGAACTTCTGTGTCTAATTCCACTACATTTTTAGGCTATAGCTTTTATTCCTCTTTGGAATCTTCAGAGGATTCAACATAATTCAATAAATTGGAAATAAATACTAAAAATGTTTATTTACAACAAATATTTTAAGGGTCAAGACTTTAATTTTTACATCTTTATGTCTATGTGCCTAGTACATTTAAGGGCCTGGTGAATGTACTCAGAAGATACAAGAACTTCATTTATTCCCTCATTTAATAAACATTTCCTGAGCACCTAGGGTATGACAGACACAGAAGCTGGGAACTCACAAAGGGGATTAAACTTAAAACTTAAAAACAATTCAATCTTCCATTGTTTTGAAATATATTTTTTCCGAAAATAAAAAAAAGGGGGGTCAGGCCAGACAGTGTCTCAGTTCCTCTGGGTCAAGTTTTCTTAGTGTGACTCATTACGTTTCACAGATTCCCTAGGCGAAGGTGGTCAGTCACATTTAGACTTTAGTACAAAAATCATTCTCAGTCCAAACAATTATTTTACAAATGTGGTCAACTTAGATTATCTTGTTCTGTTCTTTTCTCTTTGAAGCCAAAAAATGCAAGAGCCCACTGGTTATTCTATAGCTCAGGGTTACACAGGTCAGCTTTAATACTTCTAGAAAATGGGCTTTCCAAAGCACTGTGTGTCACAGGAGGGAGCACCTGAGTATTAATTCTGCTTTTTCCCTCTGGATAAAAAGTGTCCTTGCTGATGCCGAGTTTGGTTCAAGAACTAAGAAAGCCTGACAATTATAAACATTCCCTTAAAAGGAGAGCCACAGATTGCTAGTTCAAGTTCTTCTGGAATAGTGATGAAAAGGAAGAGCCTACAGACTGTTAACTCTTTCGGAACAACGAATATAAAACTGTTAACTCTTTCGGAACAACGAATATAAAACTAAATGATAAATGAAATTTTACTGACTCAGCAACTTCGTCTTGCTTGTAAATGCTTATTGCCTATTGTGTATGCTAAGGTCATTGAAACCAAAAGAAACTATGTATCTGTTTCTCCCTGACTTTACCCCTGAGAAAACACTGGATCTTGATTAATTAAATTGAAAAAACTAAGCTAAATGAATACAAATGTGTGTATCCTCTTACTTGTCCATAGCCAACCAACTATATCCAAACAAACTATAGTATGTTTTTGTTTTTAAAAAAGACAGTAAAACCCATCTAATCACTTTCATTGGGTAACTTTGCTAGTCACTGAGGAATGGGTTGAGCACAAAACCAATACTAATTGTGCAGACACTCTTGCTCAAATACATGAATAGATCCAAAAATCTCCAGGGAGACTGTTAGATCAGTAAATACAACTCGGGGGGGGGGTGTTGCGGCTCATTTTTTTTTTTAAAGAAATGATACCCCAAACATTGTAAAAAATATAACATCTCCTCAGCCAAATACTATTAAAATTTCAACCTTCAAAAACTTCCAATGGGAAAGTCTGTAAAATACAACTACTAGTCCAGCTTTCAGAGGTTGGAAGAAGTTTAACACGATGTCACACTAAAGTAAGAGATAAAATTCTACATAAAAAGACTGTAGTGAGGCCAGGTTTCCTCTCTTCTTAAACCGGGAAATACAGCACAAAATGTATTTCTTTAAGTCTGAACTGTTTTCTTATTGGTTTATAAGGAGAAAGCATTCTGCTACTAATAATAGTAACTTTTTTGTTTGTTTTGTGAGACAGGATTTCACTGTAACTTTGGAGCTTGTTCTGGATCTTGCTCTGTAGACTAGGCTGGCCTCAAACTCACAGAGATTGGCCTTTCTCTTCCTCCCGAGTGTTGGGATTAAAGGCGTGTGCCTAAGTATATTTTTCAGTGTGTGTGGTGTGTATATGCATGTGGGTTTGGAGACTACAGCTTGACATCTCTTCCTTGATGAGTTTTCCAATTTATATATTGAGGCAGGGCTCCTGAACCAATCTAGAGCTCATCAATTCATCTTATCTCACTAGCTAACTTCTGGGAATCCCCTGTCTCTGCCTCCCAAGTACTGGGATTACATGTGAGTCATTACATAAAACAACCATTAACATGGGTGCTGAAGATTCAAGCTGTGGTATTTGATAACAGACTTTATTGACTCTCCACGGGAAACCTTACCCTCTCTGAGGAGTGGATGAGGAGGAGTGGGGGTAGGTGAGGGGAGTGGGAACTGGAATTGGTATGTAAAATGGTAAAAGATTGTCTAAACAAACAAACAAATATATAAAAGCGAGAGGTGGCTAAGCAGGTAAAGGCTCTTGCCACCAACCTTGACAATCCCCAGAACAAACATATTGCAGGAAGAACTGACTCTGGCCATTGCATATGTACATGCATCTTCCACACGCATGCACATGCACACACATACATAAACACACAAATAAACATTAAAAATAGAACAAAAGTAATTTAGTAGGTTATTCAAGACTAACATTTTAAAGTCTTCATCTCAAGAAACAAAAATGTAATTAATTTGATAGTGATCATAGTATTGCCATTTTTATATCAAGTGTCCACTCTCTGATAATTATCAAAAAAAACATTCATAAGTCTTAAAAGTTGAACTCACTACATAAATAAAGAGGGAGTTTTCAGGCATGAATGTTTGCTTGTAACACTTGGTGGGGATGAAGTGGCAAACACAAAGGCCACCTTTTAAAAAAGTTTTCCCAGTATATGGAAAATCTTATTTTCTCATTTATATAAAGTTGTTCTGTAACTCAGATAAATACAAGTCTTTCAAAATAGAAACATCACAGCAGCCTTACTAAACTTAGCATTGTTCTCAATGATGGGCATATTTCCTGAGCTCCACCTTTAGCAAACAAATGAAAAATAAGCAGCCCTTCCATCACAGAACTCCAGGTCTAAGAATGAAGACTGAAGAGATGTCACTGACAGTACTGCTACTCTGTTGGGTGACTTACATGACACCATGGATTCTCTCCCTCCAATCTGAGTTGTGAACCACAGACACTTGTCAAAGGTTGTAGTAAGTCCTGTCAAATCAGGCTTGATGTGAATGGGTCAACTTAACTCTAACCAAATAACTAAATTAGGAACATGATTTGCTCCTTTTCTCTTCTAAAGGATGATTAGCATTATGAAAATTCTACATGGTGCCAAGAAAGGCAAAAACATCTTCACAGAGGAAACGGTTGATTGGCAATTGAATGAGACTAAAAACATAACAGTAAAGTAGAGCCTAAATATAGGCATAGAGAGCTCTGCAGAGCCCCAGGCAGACAGTGCTGTTTGTGCTGAATGTCTTGAGAGTCACCTCTTTCCTTTTCCTTTCCATTGTCTCCTAGAGCCATGAAAAAACACTACGTTACATCAAGCATTTTGAGAAAAAAGCAGTCACAGTAATAAACTTAACAGTAAGCTGTTAACTCACGTTCACTAAGTGATACATCTGTTACTTATAAACATTATAAGAATAATACAGTCTCATCTAGTGGCTTAAATAAACTAACTGCATATTTGAATATAATATTCACATATTTGTAAAAAAGTGGTGTGATTTGGGATTCCCCTCTGTATGTTATGAATATGTTTTATTATCATTAGTTAATAAAGAAGCTGCTTTGGCCTATGGCAGGGCAGAATACAGCCAGAGAGAGACAGAGAGACAGAGAGACAGAGACAGAGAGAGAGAGAGAGAGAGAGAGAGAGAAGATGAGATGAGAGAGTCAAGGAGATGCAATGTAGCTGCCAAGGGAGAAAGACGCCAGAATCTAACTGGTGGGCCACAGCCTCATGGTGATACATAGATTAATAGAAATGGGTTAAGATGTAAGACTAGGAATATGCCTAGGTTACTGGCCAAACAGTGTTATAATTAACATAGTTTCTGTGTGATTATTCGGGTCTGGGTGTCTGGGAAACGAAATGCAGTCTCCGTTTACAGTGGTGTGTTGCATAATTTATATGGTAGCTTATAGCATCTGAATCTTTTCCTTAGCCAGGCATTGTGGCTCATCCCTGAAAAACCAGTATGTTAGAGACTTAAGCAGGAGGAGTGCCAAGAGCAAAGGTTAGCCTGGGCTACTATATAGGAAGAGCTATCAAGTAAGAGCTTTTCTCAAAAGACCACTCCCCCCACCCCAAATATCATTCTTGTGTTATGCAATTTAATGACTACTTTATTACCAAAATTAGTAAGTTTTAAATGTTGTTTGCTTTTTATTATCCAAATATTATCATTGTCAAAAATAAGCTCAAAAGATACGCACAAAAACAGCATAAACAGCACAAGAGCCACATCTTTTTTTTCCTTTATTCAAGAACAAAACAGGGGCAAGAACAAAAGAGGGGCTCAGTGATTAAGAACTCTGTCTGCCATTGTCCTTGCAGGGGATTACAGTTCAGTTCCCAGCACCCCACCAGGCAGTCTGCAACCGTCTCCAGCTCTTGCTCTGGGGTGCCATGCCTCTGACCTCCACAAGCACCTACAGACATATATACTTTAAAAAGAATAAAGTGGGCTTTTCCATAAAAATTATAAAAAATCTTATAAATAAAGCCAGAGAAGTTGATGAATTTATAATTCTAAACAAGTTTAGAGGGAAAAGACATTACAGAAAGATAGTATTCCAATAATGAATAAAGTTTGTTACAACAAAAATTTGACCATTAGTTGCAGCAAGCTATTCCTTTTCACAGAAATGAATACACATTATCTATATTTAGTAAGATAACGTCATAGAGCAAATATACAGTTATTTCCACTGCTAATTTACATAATGGAAAGTGGAAACGTTTGCTGTTTCCACACCCCAAGCCAAGGTATATAATTATCTTTGCCAAATGCTCAGCAATCTACACTTGAGTGCATGAGACACCGATGGCCAGGACTACATCTGTTTTAGGGACATTTATGTGAGAAGGAAGAATGCTGGCCTAGTCTGTAATCCTGGGAAAATGTGGTTTAAACATTTATTTTAAATAGAAAATGGTCATAAAATTTGCAGTTAGAATATTTAAAATCATATGATTTAAAGATACTACATCAAAGCACAGTGAACAATTTAGGGAGAACTATTCCATTGTTAGAGATTTTTAGTTCACCATTGTGAGCTTTAAATGATATACATAGCAAAATAAATAAAACTATATTTATAGATCTAACGTTCATACAAAACCCTATCTTTACACAGTGCTTGCTCTCCTTTCTCATTTTGCTGATTTGGATCTTAAAAGGTGTGTCTCTGTACTGTTAAAAGGGGACCTGTGCAGGCTCCAGGAACTTTCAGCTTTGGGGATGGGAGCCAGAGAACTCTCAGAACTGCAAACCCTTTTCCTGTTCTATAGCTGAATCCAAGGACAATCTTTAGAAACAATTCCTGCCTCACCAAATATGAATCTTACTTCTGGAGATGGCTCAGGGGAAAGGATTAAGAGCTTAGGTGTACACAAGCTTGAAGAAACTACAAGGCCTAAGAATACGAAGAGGAAACTCTTGGCCCTATGTATAGAATACATACGTTTCCTTGTGTGTCCTTGGTCTAAAAAAGAACAGTTGAGCTTGTTTCAATCACAAAAAAAAAAAAAAAGCAGCACAGATATCAGTACAAGTAGAAGAACGCTTAGAAGAACCTCTGAGGTCTCCTCTGAAGGTGACACTGCACTGAGAACCAGCAGACAGAAAGGAGTAACTACCATCCTGTCAACAGTGTGACAGCCATGTTATAGAAATCCAGAATGCCCAATTATAAACCCAAGGTAAAGTAAAATGTGAAATTACTCCAAATCTCATATGTGGACCTGAACAACTGCATCACATCAAAGTACTCTTGGCTTAGAAAAGGAAAGCATTTATGACACAAAGGACAGTGGCACACAGGAAGAGACAGTATCAGAGCACAGTGGACGAGCTCATGTAAAGTTACAATCAGAAAGTGCAGTTAGGTTGCGGAGGACAGAAATCTAAGCTGTACTTATCACACTGCAATCCAAAGAGATGTAGTTCAATAAATGTAGAAAAATTCCAAAACACCAGCTTGGCTTTAGTCTCTTTAGAAAGTAAATTTTGGATGCTAAAAATAGATCATTTCATAAAAATAAAGAACTAATTGTGAAGTCACACACATTCAAAATTCACAACTGATTTCCTGCCCACTTTCTTTAGTGGGCATATTCAATCAGTTGCTGTTTATTATCCGAAGAGTAATTCTATACAGTGTGACTAACCGTAAGCATGAAAGCTCCTCTAGAGTCCCAAAGTTACTTGCAGTTTCAATCGGAAGTCCTGGCAAATAAGTTCAAGAAAGAGAAGTAATGGCTAGCTTGTGTGTCCTGAGCAAATGATGAATCTAACTTAGGAGATACTAGTTTCCATTACACTCAGAAGCTCAGCATTCTTTTCCTACATTTTCTGGCAAAGTTAATACACCCCACCCCCCAAATTAAAGCCATAGGAAAATGAAAACCCAAACTTATCATGCCATGGGGAATCAGCTTGCAAAGGCATCCAGGTTGCAAGAATACAAGAACTGAAAGAGGTTAATTGAGGATTAGCCAAGTTGTGCCATCAGGAAAAACAACCTAACCATTCCTACATCACACTACACTTGGCTTTTATGGCCCTTTAAACTATAGAAAGAATCGGCACAAAGGTGGTCGTTACAGAGCACAGATGATGACTCTGACTTCTCTATCTCTGCTATCAAATCAACTCCAAGTGTGCTCTCTGCTTCCTGAAGTAGTCCGTTTATGCAAGATACAAAAGTGCCTTCAAACTAACAACATGGTCTCTTTAAGTGTGATTTGATTCGAAAGCATTACTGGAGTTTTTAAACATTCAGAATCAGGAGATTACACAAATAAATTGGTGTGTATGTGTGTGAGAAAAACCACTAATAATTCATTATATTCCTACTCTGGTAGGAGCTTTCGATACAGTAACTCATTTATCTGCACAACAGTCTCTGTACAGGTTTTCCCCACGTTGATTCCTAGTCCAATCAAGGTTCACCGCTGCACTTGTTTGTTAAGTTTTTGATTAATTTTATCGTTGATGTGAACAAGCACCTGACAGATTAAACTTAAGGAAGGACAACACTATTTTACTTCGGTTTTAGTGACTCAGTTCATTGTGACAGGAAGGTTGCAATGGACAAGCACTGGAAGAGGAAGGAGCTAGAGAAAGGGTCAGCCCCAGGACATGGCCTCTGTGATCTCCTCCCTCCAAACATGCTACCTTCAATAGTCCCAATATCTCACACAGTCTATAGGAAAATCTCAATCCACAGCTGGGCATGAAGGCCCACACCTGTAATTCTAGCATTTTGGGGGTAGCAGAAAGATAGGAGTTCAAGGTCATTCCCTGCTACAGAATGAGCTTGAGGCTAGACTTGGATATATAAGAACCTATCTTTAAAAAGAAAAAAAAATCAGTATATTAAGTCATTCATTAGATGAGTGTCCCCATGATTTAATTGTCTCAGGCAATGAGTTCACTGATATACTCATATATTTTACTATTATCCTACAATTTCTCAATCTAATCAGTCTAATCTAACCAACAAAATTAACCACCACAATTTCTTTAGTCTTTTTTTCAGTGTCCCTTCTCCTTTATGCACCAAACTCTAGGCCTCAAATATAACTTCTGTCTCAGCCTTAGAATAAACAAGACCATACGCATAGACCACTGTGCCCAGTTATAGGCAATCATATTATTTAATACTACTGTAAGTCACTTTAAAGTGAGAAGATGGAAGAAACTACTTCTAGACCTCTAAAATCCAGAGCGAGAGAAGGCCAGATTCCTTTGATCTAGGTCTGTATTCATTCATAAATCACTAGGGAAACAGTTCAAAAGTACAGTTCATGGACCCCGGGAAATCTCAAAACTATTTCAAAAGAATCCACAAGGTCAAACAAGTATAGTAATAACATAATGCTGTGACTTCCGCAGTGACGGTAGGAAAGCCACGGTAAGCAAAGCCCTGAACTGGCCCATATATTCGGTCAGTGGCAGAAGCTGGAGAGTAAGGCCTTTGATTTCTGCATCTTGTTAGGCACTCTGAATGACTAAAACTAAAGGCTTGTTTCAGCTGAGACTATCCTAATGAAAAAAGGAAAACTCTTTAAATTTTTTGAAAATTCATCAATATTCTTTGGAATGGAATACTCAGCCTGAACACAGGAGCACGATGGCTGTTCTGATGGAAAACAGTTGTGCAATTATTTCAATCGTGAGCTAGAAAGGTCCAAGTCTTTTCATATACACCTAAAATTTGAAAGAACAACTCACAAACTTTGAGAATTTGATTGTTTTGGATAGGCAACAACAAAGTGAGTTTCTCATTTCCAGAAAGACTTGAAATTTTTGTTAACAATGATAATGTGAATATTCAATAGAAAATTATGACGAATCAATACTTTCCAAATGACCAATGCTAGGAAGCCCCAAGTGCGCAATGACTCATTCAAAGTGTAAAATAAACAATGGGTTGAAGTGTTTACTGATTCGATTTTAGATTCACATTACCCATAGCACAAGAATATATTACCTGTTGGATTTTGGTCCAGTGTCAGAGGATAATTACCACGATGATCTGAAAAGGAGCTAAGTGCCCTTCCTTCCTCAAACTACTTATTTGTATGAAGCCAAATTTTCCTTCCACTACTTAACCAAAACAACTCAGTACATACAACAGAGTGAATGAAGAAGCAGACACGGGATACCATCTGTCTTCTTTTAGCCAGTAATTCAGCAGTCTGGGGGAAATATAAAATATTACAACTCTTCTAAATGTTTTCTGTTTGGGGAATTTTGTTTTTTTGGTCTGAAATGGATACTATTTATGAAAAGATCTATAATGGACTTTTATTATCGTTATTTCAAAAGAACTTAATACATTTAAAATTTTCACTTTAATTTCTAATTAGAGGAATTACTGATAAAAAGCAACCCAAATAATCAAAGCTCTTTGGAGTCCTTAATAATTTCTTTAGTGTAAAGAGTCTGAAGATCAACAAGTTAGAGGATATTGAACCAAAGCCAAACGCTTTCTTTTTACACATGACAATAAAAGCACACACACACAGAGTTGAGTTTAGGGACAGGAGATGATCTGAAAAGGAGCTAAATGCCCTTCCTTCCTCAAACTACGTATTTGTATGAAGCCTTTGGCTTCTTTTATATTCCGGAGCTTTGTGTCTGACTGCTGAAGTAGAACACCCGTACCCACACTCATACACCACACTTCACTCTGAAGAACACAGTAACAAGCAAACATGAAAATCATCTTCTCAACTGTAATTTTACAATCCAAAAAAAGTATTAGTAGCTTTAAAAGTGTGATGTCTTTACTAATGTCCAAATAGCAATACATCACTAGGAAGCAAGGATCAAATGGAGAGCAAACCTAGCCAAAGAGAAAAGAATCTAATGTGTGATTTGCAATGAACTATTTCAACTGAAAGACCAGTACTGATATAAGTAAGCACTACATGATGTAACAGTCACCTCGTCAAGTCTCTCAGGCACAGCTGGAACAGAAAACGACTTTAAACTCATCACAAGTCAGGTGCTCAGATTCCCGCCTTTGAATTGCTCCTGAAATCACCATCACGATTATTTGCAGCCCTCTGACATTTCATAGGCATTACATATGTGCATGTATACAACTACAGATTACTTGTTTTTAAATTCTTAGCATCAGTGTTTTTCTTGCATAGTTCCAAATTAAATTTTTCAAATCTTGGAAAAGCAATTATTAATTTTATTGCCTGTTTCTCAAGGAAAAGATTTCCTAAATTTTAAATAACATACAAATAAAATTGTAAGCATGAGCCATCATAAACCGAGTCAGTAAGTATCCTGTCATTAAGCCAGTAATTCTAAAGTTGGAAACCGACTGAATTTCCTGGACTTGACAAGTAACCTCACAAGTAAAAGATGAAAACAATAACTTCAGGCAAGGGTTGTTTACAGAAAACCTAAAGCTAGAAAAGTCGTTTTTAAGGAAATGATATTAGCAGCTTTATCTGTTGAAATGGAATAGACTTAGATAAATACAACAACAATAAAAAACCTTTTATTTTTTATTTCTTATTTTTTGTTTTTTTCAGACAAGGTTTCTCTGTGTATTTGCCCTGGCTGTCCTGGAACTCACACTGTAGACCTGGATGGCCTCAAACTCACAGAGATCCACCTGCCTCTGCCTCCCAAGTGCTGGGATTAAAGGCATGCTCCCCACGCCTGGGTAAAGTCTATTTTTACTTGACACAATTATTAGTATTTCCGTTCATATGATCAGAACATTTACTCATGCCTGCACAGGGAAGATGGACATTTGATGTGTCACGGAGGACTGCTGTGCCAGTGAGTCCTCTTAAGGCTACTTCTTGGCCTGTTGTTTTACAGGTGTCCCTTAATTAGTACGTGGACCAGGAAAGATACTGTGAATTTAGTAGCTGCTGCAAAGCATACGATGCTGTTTTAGACTGGTGAGTACTTTGGAAGATTTCAGAAGATACTACAGAAAAAATTAAATCAGTTCCTTTAAGGAGATAACTTTGGATTCCACCCAGGGAGTCGTTTGCCTACAGAATGTTTTGGTCTAGGGTGTGAGTGTGACTTGTTTTGTTCTAGCGACGCTCAGTTGGTCTGTTCATTTCCTTGTACCATTTTTTTTGTTTTGTTTTTTCGAGACAGGGTTCCTTGTACCATTTTAATGTAGTTTTTTGTCTTACCTTTTGGGGCCAGGGGTATTTTAAGCAGTTGGAAATTAAACATAGGTGAATTTTCAGTACTCACTGGAATTCCTTCCTGATACTATTTTATGTTTTTCCATTTTATTATTTTCATTCACATCTTCACAATCTTTACTATATTTCTAGATCTCCATGCCTCTACCCTGGCAAGAGGTATTTTTGTCGAGGCTGGTCCCCAATAAGAATAATGTGCTGATTTTACTTTTTTATTTCTATTACTTTGTCTATTCTTGGGATGAAACAAAAATTTCCCAACACATACACAAATATTCAAAAGAAAATTAAATAAGTCCAGGAATATTACCACTAAAATTTTATTCTTTGACAACCAAAAGAAAATAAATTTCTAATTATCACACAAGGTAAAACTTAACATAGAAGACATGAAACTAACAGTTATATTATGGCTTGCAGTGAAAACCAAGTCAAAAATTACGCTAAGATGACACAAAATAATCAATGCACTCTACAGTTGGAACTCGTCATGTGCTTAGCTTTCTAAGAATATGCTACCTTCAAAAAATCTGAACTGATTAAAGAATTTTCAAAATACTTGGTATAATTTAAAGAATAATGCAAGCTTAAGGAACCATCTAAAACAATGGGAGCCACTTATAGAGCAATTTAAGTAACAACAGCAGAATTCACATTCTTTTAAGTGTGTGTGTGGAATGTTTACCAACAATCTTCAACACAGAGACAAATATTCATTGTTTTAAGAATAAACCATATGCTGAGCCGAAAAAAAAGTCTTATACAGAATCATGCAGAACATAGTCTCTATCTACAAGGATATTAATTTAGGTATCAGCAACAGAAAAAAATACCTGGGAAATTCCCAAATATTTGGAAATTAAATACCACACTACATCATACACAGGTCAAGGAAGAAACAACAGGGAATTTGGGAAATATTTTGAGCTAAGGAAAATAAAAGCATAATTTGTCAGTTCCACTTCAGCCAGAGAAATCACCTGGGGAGGTGGATGCATTACCAAAAATGGGTAAATTTGATCATGAGTGCTGCTAGAAGACTGTGAAACCTACAGACACACCATCAGGCAGGGCAGCCTGAACTTTGGAGGCATGGATTGAAATTGCTATCCAGATGGAGTTTCTGGAGAGAAACCCCAACACTCCTTTCAGGCTTTTAGCTAACTGAATTAGGCCACCAAACATCTGAAATTACCTGCTTTACCTAGCAAAGTCACCAATTATAGACTTTAGTCACATCTACAAGTCTCCTTTGCATGTGTTGGAGTAACTGGTATCTTCAGACGAGCCAAGTTGGCATAGAAAACGTGAATCATCAGAATAACAAACTAAAATTAGTGAGAGGCTGAGAAAGAAATGAGAGGATATTTGAAGTTTTAAATTTTGTTGCATAAGGAAGACCCAAAAACCAACACCCAAAACTTCTACCAGAAATCTGAAAAGCAAACAAGACAGAAAAGAGGGAGAAAGGAAAGGAACAAATTAAACATGTGGAAGGAGGGAGCAAATTACAGACAATTATAGACCACAGAGGAAGTTCAAGGACTTGTTTCTTTGGTAGTGGGGACTGAACTGAGGTGTCTCACACATCGCTCAGTTGCTCTCCACAGAGTTGCACACCCAGCCCTCTGTTGACCTTTAAGACCAAATCTCAGTAAATTGCCTAGGCTGACCATGAACTTGCAATGCACCAGAATCAGTTCATCAACAGGTGGGATTACACACCTGCTAGCTTGAAAGACTTGTAATGATATATTGTGGCCTCTTTCTACTTACATGGTAGAGACAAAACTTTCATAGAAGACGTAGATGTGAACTTAAAGGTAGTTCAATTCCTTCATTTCCTTTTCTGCTCTTTTGCATGCATGAGTATGTGTACATATATGTTTTTATTGTGTACATACTCATAACCACATGTATGCATATGTGTGTAGAGGCAAGGCATGATGTCAGGTATCACCCTCAATCATTCCTCCACTTTAATTTTTGAGACAGGGTCTCTTCCTGTCTCCATATTTCCAGCACTGAAATGACCATGTCTGGCTTTTTATGTGGGTACTGAGGACCTGAGCTCAATCCTTGTGCTTTTGTGGCAAGTACATTCTTGTCTGAGCCAAATCCTTAGGTCCTAACCCCTTCATTTTCAAGTAGGTAAGGGTGGAGAAATATACATGTGCACGCCCTCCTGGAACTCCTGTGGCAACGTACTATGTCCTGGTTGTCTTGCAAACCAGCAAAGCGTACACCTAGGTGCCATGATGCTATAGTCACAGGGGAAAACGTCTTCATACCTATCTGCTCCATTTCTTTCTCTGGGGAACCTTATAGTGTAATGTTATGATGGTAAAACATAAATCTTATGTTTAATCTTCTTTTTACTTTAAGTTCATACATAGGCTAACATATAAAGCACCCTTTTGTTAAACGGAGCCCCAGTACACACTGAAATAACTACTAAAAAGTTAATACAAAATTAAACAAAACCAACCCACAAACAAAACAAACTGCCTTCTGTATGGTAAAGATAAGAAATGATACATTTATTCTTCATGGGTCTCCCAGAGCAGAAGGCCTGAGGAGGAGATCCCAGTTCAGTTTCAGCCATCACAAAACAAGATAAAATTCCAACTCCTTATCTACACGTCACCTCAGTACCCTCTTATTAACCATTCATCATTTTGCCAATGACAAATATCAGGTAATGCTGCGTATAATAATAATCACATAGGGAAAAAATTTAAACCACTTTCTTAAAACTCTGGGCACAACAAAGTTAAAAAATTGTAAATATTCTAACAAAATCTGAGGAGTAGAAGAGGAAAACGTTATTGCCAAAATTGGATATATTTTTGTTTGTTTTTCAAGATGGGGTTTCTCAGTGTAGCCTTGGCTGACCTGGAACTCGCTCTGTAGACCAGGCTGGACTTGAACTCAAAGAGCTCCACCTGTCTCTGCCTCCCAAGTGCTGGGATTGATTGAAGGTGCCAACCACCACCTCCTGGCCAAAACTGGATTCTCAAAACTGACATTTTGTATTATTTTCCTTAGTATATGATATGAAATGTATCTGTCAATGCTATGTTTAAAAAAACACATCAATCTTTTAAAAAGTGAAGTGTTTTCCAGGCAATGAATGTCAGCCAGTTATAAACAAGGTTATTCATCTCTCTAAAATAAAACAGTTACATATACTAGCTAGTTAAAATTAGAATGTTATCTTCTAAATTTGTTTCCTTGAGCGAACATGTCCACAATCATGTTTGTAGATGAGTTATTTTTGTCTCATAAAGTTGTCATAAAATTTTTATTATATACAAGATGTTCTTAAGAGTAATATTTTCATTTTATAAGCATTCAAAATTAAACAAATGAAATAAAAATAGTAAATACTGATTCAAGGAAAATGTCATATGTTAGCAAACCCATTTCAAATAAGAGGCTTTCTTTCTTTTTCTTAGCAAAATTATCCACACATTCTCCAGTTTGGGTTCTGGCTGCTGCATTATAAACCTCCTTTAAACACAACTTCAGGAAAAGGAATCTTAGCTAACCTGAAATTTTGCTTGAGATTTCCTAAGTATTTAGAGCACTAAGTAGCCTATACCATCTGATACTTTTTACGATATTCATGTGCATGATGTAATCAATATGCCCATCTGATACGATTACATTCTCTGGAGTCCAGAGAAAGGTGCAAACTAGAAAGTTTATGAAGCATGGTGGCCTATAAAGCAGTAGGTAGGCTTAACCTGCCTCTTCAAAGAGGGACTGGGTCCATCTCTTCCACTTCACTGGTACTATATACTTTTAGTATACGTAGGCCTTTAGGTTCTACTGAGGTTACATATATGCTTAGTAACTATTGGCAATTACTTGACAAATCAGTTTTTCAGTTTACTTGCAGTATGTCATGGTTGGAAAAAAGTACTAGAAAGTGACCTGTCCTGTAATTATAACCGAGAGAACTGGACTGTAAGGAATCAAAGGCCATTTAAATTTTATCAATATAAGCCATCAGTGGTATCATGTTTTCAAAGTAGTTTCATATGAATTTTTTATTTGACTTCATTAAAAAGCTACTTATCAAGAAGAGAAGATACTAATCTCACCTAAAGATAAGAACATAATCTGAAAAAGACTAATTTACTCTGATTTCATTTAATCTATATTTGTTTAATACTTTTGATGGATATATAAATAAAGTAAAGTAAGTTATATTTATACTTTATTACCCTAAACGTTCCCTTGTCTTCTGGTCCCAGTCTATCTTTTCCAGCTTCGTTTCCAACTGCATTCACTTTTCTAGTCACAACAGATTATTCCTTAAGAACACCCTGTACTTTTCCTGGTTTCCTCTTTTGGAAATTCTCTTTCCCACCCACTTCCTCTTATTCAAGCCTTACTTCTTCAAGAACCAGATTAATCCATGTAGACTTCCTGATCCATTAAATTAAAATTAACTTCTCCCTCCCATGTAAAGCTACTGTGCTTTCTCTGCTCCCGTCTTCCATATTGAGCTCACTGTGCTCAAATGGCTACCTGTCAGGTTCATCTGGGAGCTTTTATTGTGGGTGAGGGCAGTATGACATTGTAGGTATGGGGGGGAGGGAGACTTGCAAATAAGCACCTAGCAGACACGGTGCTGCCTTAGCATAGGTTCCCATCATGTTTGCCTCCTTAACTGCTCATCTTGGCTCCCTCGCTATCATTACAAGGTTGACCTTTCTAAAAAGAAACTTGATTATGTCACTTTCTAATTTAATCTTGACGTTGTTCTTTGTGGTTGAAAGGACAGAGCTCAGGTTCCAAGCACGTGATTCAAGGCAGGCTCATCATGACCTGCACTACTCTACTTCTCTAACACTTTCTACCAAATCTCTGTGTACACAAATTCCTTCAGCTACCACGATATCAAGTTCTCACTCATGCCTTTGCAACTGTTATCTGCATCTTTGATACACAATTCCAACATCTCACATTATAACCATAATATATATGGCGGTTAACCTCCTCTAGTTCAATTATAACTCTATAGAAAATAGTTCTGTCTTTCTAATCAGTTGGAAACGCAACAACCAGTAAGTAATGAGTGCCGAGAAGCAGAGGGATTACTGTAGAGGAAGTGCTGTCTACTGTAGAGGAAGTGCTGTCTACTGTAGAGGAAGTGATAAATGGAGGCTGAGCAACTACTGTCAGAAAATTGGGAGTTCCCAGTTTACAAAAGGCCAGGTGAGGTGAATTCCACCAGTACAGTCTACTTACATGTCTGACTTAAGCTTTGTAAAGGTTCTGTGTGCTTGAATTTTGTTTTAACCTGTTCAGATGGCAAGTATTCATCTATACTAATCTATAGCAATTTCACCGTTCTTAAGAAGTAAATATCTACACATTATGAATAACCAAATGAATAATCAAATCTACTTTTATTTTGAAAAAGCAGACTGAAATTATATTTTCAAGTGTAAATAAGCATTTTACATTGTTTTTACTTTTAAAAAATTACAAATCAGTGTTTTACGAAACATACTTTGATTAATGCTTTCAGTTGCTATGCATTCTGGGACCTGAATCCAGGAACTAATGTGTACTAGGCAAGTATTCGCTCACTGAGCTACATCATTGCCTATTTAGAAAACTCTACTGAGATAAGGTCTCACTGATTGTCCCAAGCTGGCCATGAAATCACTCTGTAGCCCAGGCATGCCTGGACTTGGGATACTCCTGCTCAGGCTTCCAGAGCAGCTGGAATTATAAGCAGGCACTACTACTCTCAGCTTAGTAGTTTTATACATAGTAAGAGACTTGAAATGACCTACAACCAATGGATTTAGGTAATTTAAATATCATTTCATGTTACAATCATATTTACATCCCAAATAGTTTAACTACCTATAAACTGCATTCTTTTCTGGAGGCTGGCGCCCTAGGTTTTTAGCAGATGTTGTCCCTTCAGCCCTACTGGTAATTGTTAAAATCAACTGATACAACATAGAAATAAAACTAAGAAGGCAAGAAAGGAACATTCCCAGTTGGTCTCTTTAAGAGACCATTGTCCTACTAAAATGTTGATAGAAAAGACAAAACAATATGCATACCGACTTGCTTTTTACCTTTCTTTAGCATATTCACCTATGATACCAAAAGATACAAAATGGCTAAGTGATAAGTGTATTTTCATTACTAGTTAACTGAGTAGAAAAGCCTAGTAAAGAACCTTTACCCATCTGGTAAAATGGAAGCACATTTTGTTCTAAAAGGCTTATCATAAAACATAGCATACAAAAGGAACAACGGAAGAAGAGGAGGAGGAGAAGAGGAAGAGGAGGAAAAAAAGAAAGAGAAAAAGAAATAACATTACAGCATGGAGATGAGAAAGCCTCACCTTCCATCATGATAAATGTACTTTAGAGCTCTGTTACTGGACGTTTCTGCAGGTAACAGGTACACATGATCTTCACTTAAAACTAAATCTTACCAATCTACAGCAGGACATAAAATACAAGGGTCTCTACCATTCCTCTCTTTATTTCAGGCCAACAGAGTATTTGATCGAACAGTCTGAAACCATGGCAAGGTTTTTTTTTTTAAAACTAACAAACAAACAAACAAAAACTCTTTCAGAAAGATGATCTTTAAGATACGTCAGGTTTCTGTAGAGATTTTAAACAAATAAGCATATTCAGAAAACTTCTAATAATTTGCAAAGACTAGTAGAACTAAAAAACTAAACACCCAAGGAAAAGGAAATGGAAAGATATTACATAATGCTCAAAGTTAGGAAAATTCTTTTTATAGAATCAAGAAAACTCAAATGCACAGCAAAGAACAAATCTAACTTCCTATCTGGTGAGTACATATATATATATCTTTGATCTATTCAATTTCTAAAGCAAATAGAGAACACAAGTTAAAAAGAAATTATTTAACAAGTTAACACATGTTGATATCTGCATTAGTCACAAGAAAAGGTCTTTTCAGTCACAACAGAAGTCTGTCAGTTATATTTTGAAACTGTTTGAATAAGATAATTCTTAAAAAAAAACAGCTAAGTCAATGCCACACATTTTGAAATAGAAAACACACTAAACTAGTTAGGAAGTAAAAAAGGGAAAATGGATTAAGAAGATTTAAAACCACTGAGTAGGGAAAAAAAGCCATATATGAAGTTAACCTTTAAACTCTGGCAATCCACTAATAGGCTTCAAACTCATAAAGGAACATGTAATGGTAAATGATTTTTAAATCAACATACTTGCACATACACAATGAAAGGACTGAGATAGATGGTATACTTACATACATAAATATATGTAAAAGTGCTGGGGGGGGGACAGCAACACTATTAACTACCAAAGGTGGCAAAGTAAAGGATTATTCTAAGAATGCTATGGCATTTTCTTCAGATTCAGTCATCATTAATAGTTTATACTGCATCTGCTTTGAAAAGGACAATCTAAGTGAAGGCAATGATTCAATAATATAAATCCATTCATGTAGATGATTCATATTGGTGAAATACTATATCAGTATTCTTGAATTTCAAAGCAGTTGAAAATTGGATTTTCTTTGGATTTGCTTATTTGTTTAGAGACGGGATCTCCCCCCCCCACTTTTTTTATTGATTTTTATTGAGCTCTACATTTTTCTCTGCTCCCCTCCCTGTCATTCCCCTTCCCCTAGAGACAGGATCTTACTATGTAGTTCAGGTTGACTTTAAACTTGTAATCCTCTTGCCTCAACCATCCAAATGCTAGGATTTCAGGCATGAGCCACTTTTCCTAGCTTTAGAACTCAGATTCCTAAACCACATGCTAGAACTACTAGTGAGGATTTTTCTGTTCTAATGAGAGTGGATCCAAACATACATATTTTTTTTCCTCCTCCTCCTCCTCGTCGTCGTCCTCTCTTCTTTTCTTTTCACTGTGTAGCCTTGGCTGTCCTGGAACTGAACTCAGAGATCTGGCTGCAGCCCGGCCTAACATACATATTTGATGAAAGTCAAACATACTTGATTCATTTTCCTAAGGCCACTGGATGTGCACTTATCATGGGGATGTGATGCCTGTTTTAAAAGTCCAGCTGAGAAGGACTCTCTGACAAGGCACCTGAGCAAGGACCGGGTGAAAAGAAGGAGTGATTCTAAAGAGCAACTCAAAGAAGAGAGTGAGATAGTCCAAGTACTAAGGCCTAGGAGAGAGATGCATTCAGTGTGTCTGGAGCAATACAAGGAAGTCAAAATCCTGCTACGAAAGCAAAGTAAAAGTGGTTCACAGTCTGCAGAGAGTCTTTCATTAAAGGTGTCGAGGACCCAAGCAAAAGCAACGCCTTGGCCAAAAGAACACGAATTCAGGTGCAGAATGGTAGGCTTGCTGGTAGGAAAAAAAATGAACACATTTTCTCTAACAACTTCTGTTTTCTTAATGAAATAACAAGATAGAAATGTTGAATGCTGCAAATTTAATATGACTATCTTCTAGGAAAAATTAGACAATCAACAAAGGCGGCTATCAGGACTAATGAAGCAGGCATTCATCAATAAGCTGCTACCATCTCCTGGTGCCCATTCCCACCTTAGAGGACCTGCCTTACTCACAGTCCTAAAAGAAGCAGTCTTACTGTATCACTCACAGCTGCTGAGTTTCTGCTTCATGGAACAAAACCCCCAAATCATATGATCGATGTAACCTGAAGTTATTTTAGCTCGTGTCAAAAAAGTTCAGAGTGGAAAATTCAAGCTGGAACTCTGGTCCCCACAGTCTTAGGGATCCAGAGCCCTTCTGCAGCCAACAAGTCAGGGTACAGATTAGCAGGAGGTAGAAGGGATCACGGAGACAGCCTCTTCTTTCTTTCTTAAAACAAAACAAAAAGAGAAAGACAAAAACTGCTCGAAGTGCATGGAAAGGCCATGTGGAAATAGAGTGAACCCAATAAAAACGTAATCAGAGGGAACATTAGAACACTTGCGACATGAGAACACTGAGGGCTAAAGGTTTAAGTGAAGATGGGGGTGAGGGTGTTGGAGTGAGATGAGGGTAGGGGTGGCAAAAGCTAAGGATCTAGTAATAATTCTGACACCGAGTCCCGCTGCTATGTGAGCTAATGACAAAAATCTAAAATAAAGATAAAAAAGAGCTTGAATGGAAGTAACCTGCATGGGTGGACAATGATGTTCCCAGAAGACAAGGGTTAGTAAATGAAATCTCAGTGCCCTCAAAAAAGGCCCCATAGGTCTCTAAAACAACATGGGCTACTGTCATTGTTTTTGGTTGCCCACCAGAACTGTATACTAAGACCCTACTGCTGAAGGTTCCATATATGCGGCTTTCAAACTTGGTCCAGAAAGTTCTTGATGCAGTTAGCAGAGGTTAACGTAGAAATTCATAACTAAGAATAAGACACTGAATACTTAGCCCCAAACGGGACATCTATGTCAACCCACTCCTCAAGACTCAGGGAACACTGTGCAAGAGGACACAGAAAGAATGCAAGAATCAGATTCTGCTGGAGAGGACAAGAGCCCTCCTGACTGAAGCCCCACCCCAATAGTCACCAGACTCTTTCCTTCTACCTGCCATCCAGCGCATGTCCTTGTGACCTGCTGCACTGATCACGAGGCCACTGGCCCCTGCCATGTGTGTTGCACACATGCCACCATGCCCTTCTTGATGAACATCTTGAAGGAAGTCACCCAAATGTTTCTCAGTCCCAGCGTTGGTGGCTGGTTTTAGATTTGTGTTGACTATTCATACTTATTTACTGTATAAATATAAGTTATCATTTGTATCATGAAAAAAATGCAAGAGTTATAGAATGGGGAAGAGTGCTATGATGTGCTGTCTTCTAGACATGGCAATGCTATCTATCACTCATAATTTAACCCAGCCTTATTTACCTGTACAAGAGCAAACCAGTCAAAATTCCAGCATGGATATCGCAGGGGGTCACAAGCCCCATCTCTAACTGAGGAGCTATTTTCAGTTGGTGGCTTCTGGGGAAGAGGGTAACTTTTCCCTGGGGATGTGGCCACTGACAGGTTACAAATGCTCTGGTAGATAGACTCACCCCATGTGTATATAGGCAAACTCAGTGGGATATAAAAAAATAAAGAGAGAGAACATAGAGTTTGTTGTGCATTGGCAGGCATTGGGGGATGGGAATGGAAGATTGAATCCAGGGGGAGTCTGAGTAGGGTTATGGGGTTATGGGGGATGTATATGATCAAAATACATTGTATACATACATACATGCATGCATATATGAATTTCTCAAAGAATAAAAATAATTTTTAAAAAGAAATTATTTTTATTTTATGTGTATGAGTGTTTGCTTTCATGTATTTACATGCACCATGTGAATGCCTGGCACCTACAGAAGCCAGAAGAGGGCAGTGAATCCCCCAGAACTGGAGTTACAGATGGATGTGAGCTGCCATGTGGATGGTAGGAACCAACCAAGGTCCTCTGCAAGAACAACACAATGCTCTTAACCATCGAGCCTAATAAATCACTACTACTATTACTACTACTACTACTACCACTACCATTACAACCATTACCATCACTATCACCCCCTCCTACTACTACCACTACAACCATTACCATCACTATCACC
>JAQHUG010000177.1:1088075-1123508 GCA_028555095.1 Dicrostonyx torquatus
CTACTACCATTACCATCACTATCACCCCCTACTACTACTACCACTACAACCATTACCATCACTATCACCCCCTCCTACCACTACTACCATTACCATCACTATCACCCCCAGCTACCACTACCACTACTATTACTAATAACAACAACAATAAATACTAGGCTACTCCAGGCTTAATAAATTCATTGTTTTAAAAAAACTGCTCCACAGTCCGATATACTTTTCCCTTACCTCATTAATCAGAATATGGTTATATGGCTATTCAAGTTACACAGAAGAATGGCGACTATCTTTAATCTGGGCAGTTATGAGTTTTGCTAAATACTGGAATCCCTATACTAGTAAAAGGGAAGACAGATAATGGCTAGCTGACCTTGATGGTACCACAAAACTCATGGCTTCCCACTTCCCTTTCTACATTTATATCAATGCTATAATTGAATGAACGGACCTAAGCCTAGCCAATAAGATTCTGTCACCTGAATGATCATATTTGGGACACCAATCACGATAATTTTTCTCTAAAGAGCTGGTGTACACCAGGAGACCAATTACTGCCCTACAGAGAAACAGGCTTACAGAAAAGAATAAAAACAGAGAAAAGCAGAATCTAAGGCTGCAGAGGAAGAAAAGATGGAACTCTCTGACACCTGTTTCCCAGGAAGAGCTGCAGCAATACTTTTATCTGGAGTCTGGGCAACAGTCCTATTCCTTCATCCAGAAACTCCTGAGTTGGAGATACTATGAATGCATTTCTATTCCTTACAAGGAAATGATCCTTAAGGTACCTCATGAGGAAGTTATAATTTAATGTTCTGTTCATGGGAAGGGCTTCCCCAGCACTTCTCAAAGTTATGGAAGCCATCCAGTGTCATCTTTCCTACCTCCTACTAAAGACTGACATGAAAGTGAAGCACAGAACCAGTTGGGGAAAAGTTGACAGCCCTTTTGAAATTCTGGTAACGATGACGATATAGTCTTTGTTACTTCTCTTTGCTTTTGATCAAGACAAAGATGGCAGAAAAATAATGATCAAACTTATTGCACAATCACAAAGCAGAGACTCTAGGAGATTCCCTTGCTGTTCCTGCCTGTGGAAGGTCTAAACTTCGCTCAGTGGACACCAGGCTAACAGGCTGGACCTGCTTTAGCCTCTGAGATGATGAAGTGATACGTCACCTCCAAGTAGAAATCTGAAGAGCCAGCATGAACCCATCATCACTCTCCCCTCTGCCACGTTGTTATCTCAGGAAAAAAAAAAAAAAAGCTGCGTGCCAGGCCCTAGATGAAGACAATAAGGAGCTAACCTGGAGCTCTTCATCACAGTAAGACAAG
Organism: Dicrostonyx torquatus; assembly: GCA_028555095.1. Classification (NCBI taxonomy): domain Eukaryota; kingdom Metazoa; phylum Chordata; class Mammalia; order Rodentia; family Cricetidae; genus Dicrostonyx; species Dicrostonyx torquatus. The sequence continues at coordinate 1,089,408 of JAQHUG010000177.1, forward strand.
ACCTGTTTCAAGCTACTGAAATTTATATACTTATACTTATATATTTATATACTTATACATAAATAAGTATAATAAGGGGGTTGCCTAAAATTATTATTCATCTCTCTGTCTCTGTCTACCCACCCCCTCACAAGTATATGCATGTGTATTTGTGTGTGTGTGTGCATGTGTGTGTGAATGTGTACAAAGTATTAAGCATGCTACAATGTGTGAGTGGAGAGGTTAATGTCCTGATGTATTCCTCAATCATTTCTCCATCTTATTTCTGGAAATAGGCTTTTCACTGAACCTGGTGCTCTCTGCTAGAAAAATCCCGTGTCAAGCTCTCTTTAGCTGGGCCCATCCGACTGAGTCCTACTCTCTAGGCTATCAAGAGGTGCAGATCATTACAGCCCAAGAAGTGGTTTTGCTACCATGCAGCAATGGACAAGGCACTTCACATTTTAGAAGTCTAGTGTTTTCGGTTTCTTTGTTTCACTTGTCAAAACAAGGATAATAACACAAATTATACCTTGTAGCTTTGTTGTGTGTGGGGGGGGGAACACTTGGCAAAATGCCTAGCCATACTGGAAAAGTACAATAAATAATTGTCAAAAATGGGAACAACTCCTCACCTTGAGAAACCTATAAATACACTCAACAAACCAGGAACATCAAGCGCTATCTGAAGGGTGGCAAAGATCTCAAGAGTTGGGGGGGGCAGAGAAGAGAGGCCTAGACAGAATCACTAGCTATAATTTCCCTCAGGCCCTTGAACAATGCTATGTGTTTTGTGCAAAATAAAGAAACTGGAATCACTGGTGACCTTCTCTTCTTTCTTACACCAACTGTACTTGCCTGTTTAGTGAACAGGTGAATTCACAATGAGCAGCTGGGGATGATAAGAGAGCAAGCAACCAGTGTTGCAAACTTCTTCAGTGGAAATCTATTTTCCAGGGTAGAGTATACTTTATCAAAAGCTGAATGACTTAAAGAAAGTTTTCTGTAAAATTTCTACAATACATTTCAAATAGACAACTCTAGTCCCCATAAGCAACAGATGTTGCAAGATCAACAGACTGCAACTCTACAGATATGCAAATGCCTCTTGCCTGTTTTGACAGGCCACTCTTCCCCCAAAGTGCACTTCACAGCTTCCTGTCTGCCATACGGAATCCATAAAAACAGTAGAGCTGTCATATTTCTGGAGCATTTGCTTAAGATCAAGTATATGGGGGATGAGTTTAGCATGAAGGTGATCCCTTGCATATGGATTTAACTAGTTCTCGGTGAACTGACTTAGCATTTTTAAAGTGATATATCGTTTTCAACAGTTCAAGAAACAGTTTTGTTGAGAATATCCAAAATTCCTGCAATAAAGCTCCAAAGAGATGATAAAGAAAACTTGCCAGAAATACTAAAGTATGAAATGGTTTATATTACAACCGATATTATTCCAAAATTTTAACCATAACAGGTAAAGACAGTAAAACAAACCATCCAGTTAGCTTGGGGAGAGCAGCAATATTAATCTAAAGAACTGAGCTTGATGCATGAGTGTTAGTATTTAAACAGTGGCTCCAAAAGATGCTTTATCTTACTAGAATTAGGGTGACACATATGAAACCTGTGTATTTGACATGCTATGCAGCCCAGGCAGATCTCACACGTATGAGCCTCCCACCTTAACCTTCCAAATGCAGGACTGCAGGCATGAGCCACCACCTCTGTACCTCTCTTGTTTTTCATAAGTTGGCATTTGATGCTTTTCTGAAATGTGTACAACTTAATCAATGTCTGTAACACTTGGCACACATGTCTAGTAGAGAACTTGCCATATTTACTTTCTACAATTCTTAATTTCTCATGATTTGTGTCTGTTAAGAACAAAATTTCTGAAAGTAGATAATGGTTCTTAAGTCTGGGAAGCTGGAGGTTAAGTCAGAGATAGCTGGAGAGGGCCTTCTCTGTGTGCGCACGAGTGCGTGCATGTTTGCATGTGTGTGTGTGTGTGTGTGTGTGTGTGTGTGTGTGTGTGTGTGTGCGCGCGCGCGTGCTCATGCATGCATGTATGAGAGGGATCATGGTGTAGGCAAAATTTTTTCTCATTAGTTCATTGCCCAGATAACTAATTAGTATGACTGTCCTCCTGTCCTGGTAGTCATTCCTTCAGTCCTTCATCTCTCAGCACGGCTGCACCTGAACTTTGGGAGATGCATCCAGACAACACCAATTAGACAATGAACATTAGCAGACAGAACCCATTTCTCTTGTATTTTCATGTTTCCTGAGCCTAGCATAAAGTAGTTCTTATATAGGGTCTAGCATAAGAGTAACAAATATTTGAGATTAAAGTTAAGAATAGAGTGGCTAGTTAGAAGATATACATAAAAAAATCAGCATCAAGTTCTGGTAAAAGCAGGAAAATATTCAAAACAGGACTGAGTTTGACCTTAGTACCTGCTGCCCAGCCACAACATTTCCTGAAAATATATTTAGACTACTGTTACTCCAGAACAAAGACATAATTGCAAGTATTATGTGTGGGCCAATTATCCACAATTTAACCCACGTATTTCTATTTTGTTATGTCTCACTTCTTACTTCAGTCCACAAAAGATAAGAGAGAGTAAGGGAAGCCGTGTCCTCTGACAGTTCAGTTCTACTCCTGAGGCTACAGTGGGGACACCCTGAAGCCACTTCTAAGGCTACAAGTTGCCTGGATACAAGGCCCACGGGTTTTGGTCTTTTCTTTTTTTTTTTTTTCCAGTTTTTTTTTTTTTCTTTTTTTGGAGACAGGGTTTCTCTGTGTGACAGCTTTGGCTGTATTGGAACTACCTCTGTAGACCAGGCTGGCCTCGAACTCATAGAGATCCACCTGCCTCTGCCTCCCAAGTGCTGAAATTAAGATGTGCACCAACCGCCTGGCTTGATCTTTTAAATTTTCCTATCCTTTAAAAATTGTACTATCGTTTTAAAGTGTGTTATCTTTTTGGAAATTTAATTATCAAGCTACCTTTTAATTTGTGAAAAGAAAGAAAACAAAACTTATGTGCCATGGAAAACTTATAATCCAAAGAAGAACATGTGTGACAAGACTCATGCAAATCTGAGACTTATGCTTTCTCTTTTTCAAGAGGTCTAGAAATCCTAGAGGGGAAAATAAAATTCAAAATTCCAAGAGACATCCTAGTCACATATTGCAAATTCAACAGAGGACAATGACGAAACAGGGACTAAATTTAGTGACATTAAATTTAAGTGTTACCCAGGCCTCAGGAGTTAGAATATATTGTTTATGACTTTATAATAACACGTCTCATAATTTAAAGCCTGACTAATTCATAAGGTCTTCATTCTTGACTTTAATATTTCTGTCTAACTACTTGGCATTATGATTGCATTTTTACACACTAAAAATTAAGAAATTACACAATAAAGGCAATAAATGCAGGCATCACAGCAAATGATATTTGCTCCATCTGACTTTAATGTTTAGTGATTTATTTTGAATCAGAACACAAAGGCTAGAAATAAATAAGCAGGACATAATACTCAATTTGCTTTTTACATGACTAACTTGTAGCCACTGAGTGCCACCTACAGGCAAAAAAATGATCCCTTACAGTTAAGCTTTCAGCTAGGCCTGCCATTTCCAGATGATAGAAGGTACTACCTTAACTGCCAGCCAGCTATGGGCTGACATGTGCATCTCAAACTTGTATCCAGCCTTGAAGGCACATGGGAGTAAATGGGAGTTTAAGGCCCCTTTAACAAGAATTCTGGTTAGCTTGTTCAGCAGTAGGGCCTCGTCTGAGGGGTGGCTACAGGAGGTGGAGTGCGAACGTCTGAGCTAATGGAGGAATGCTTATAAGTAATGTCAGCTTTATATCTTCTAGGGACACAGACCAATTACTGCACTTAAAAGATAAAACCAATTCATATTCACAATGCTCATGTTTACCCAAAACTTTAAAAGTAAATGTACTTATTTAAAATGACCTCCACAGATGTGGAAGTCAGAGGACAACCTGCCAGCATCAGGTTTCTCCTTTTACCATGTGACATCCTTAGGTAAAATTTTAAAACTACTTCTAGAGAATTAGTTTACTGAGATTCACTTTCCTGGGTATACTTGCAAGTACTTTAATAAGGGTTTTTCCTAATACAGTAAATGTACAAAGTACTCTAAACTTAATATTTTATGGTTTGAAATATGCAAATTATATTCATTTAGAAAAACTGTTAAGATAACTAGATATTTTCTAGGATGTGACCATGTAAGAAATCATCATAAGAACAAGACAAACTGACAAGCTCCACGGTACCTGATTCAAATACCACATCACTCTTCAGAAAGCACCCGTCTGCAGTGGCTCTCAACCTTCCTGATGCTGCGATCCTTTAGTACAGATCCTCATGTCATGTTGACCCTCAACCATAAAATTATCTTCACTGTTACTTTATAACTGAAATTTTGCTGTTATGAATTATAATGTAAATAATCTGTGTTTCCCAATGGTCATAAGCAAACCCTCCGAAAGGGTGGCTTAACACCAAGGGGTTGCAACCCACAGGTTGAGAAGCACTGCTTTGGCGTAACTAGTTCAAGGCAGTTGCCAGCTTTCAAGCTCTGACACTGACAAAGCCTCCTATATCTCTCCATCTCTTCTCTCCTTACCAAATGCTGGTGGCCCTCCAACCTGATGTTCTGTTAAGAAAAAGAGACATCACAGGTCTCCTCTACCATATGAAAAAAATCAGATTTGTTAGCAGTCTGATCTTGGACTTCAGCTTCTAAAACCATAACCAATAGGATTTTTTTTTAAAGTCAGAACTTTAATCAGTTTTCTTCCTCTTATTTTTGTTTTGTTTTGCTTTGTTTTTCAAGACAGGGTTTCTCTGTGTAGCCATGGCTCTCCTGGAACTCACTATGTAGTCCACTCTGGCCTCAAACTTAGATCTGCCTGCCTCTGACTCCTGAGTGCTGTGATTAAAGGTGTGAGCCACCACCCGGAGCTCTAAGTTCCACTTCTGGTCACAAAAAAAAATGTGATCAGTAGACATTTCTGGGGATCACTTTTATTTTTGGTTAAACAAAGCAAATATTGAGGGACCTCTGCAAAAAAAAAAAATGCCTTGATCTTAAAGCTTCCCACACAAGGCTGGGAAATACGCACACACACACACACACACACACACACACACACACACACACGATTTCTATGTACTTTTATTGAATTGCATAGATCAACTGAATAAAAGACATCCTGCGATGCTGTAAAGCTGTGATAGTTAAGATGTATATATCCTAGACTTATAATAAAGAATCACCTAGGAAGGGAGGGGTTTTACTTGAGTTGAATTTCAGAAAAGCAAAATCTAAGAAACTTTTAACACCACACAGACTTCTAGCATTCACTGGAATTTACTTTATAATGCCAATGATTAGAGAGCCCAGTAAGTTTTAGCCAATCAGACTTGAAAAGATGCCTAAGAATGGTTTCAGGACACTTGACTCAACAATTTGGACCAATTTTACTCCCCTAAAACTTTTGAGGATGTCTTTCTCATACAAATCACTCAATGTTCACATTTCTGAACAAACAATTTCATACATACAGCCAATATACTGTTTACTGTACATTAAATTCCTTTGATTCTGATTTTTTTAAGGTCCCAAAGGAGCTGATTTCCTACAGCCTAACAGTTAACATTATGCCATTTCAAATTTAAAAATTAGGGAGTGGAGTGCTCAGTTCCAGGTGAAGAGAAGCAGACAGACAGAAGTGTGGATGCCAAAGGACAATGGTTGACTTACCTGCGGCTGGCCGGCTTCTTTTCTACTGCGCCCTCTCCAGCTGATTTCACATTTTCACTTGTGTCTTTTTTTAACCTTTTTGCAATTCTTTCTCTCATCAGGGTCTTTTCATCACCATCAATGTATTCATCATGCTCTGCACTCTCATCCTCGCCATCCTGTAAAAACTAAAATGAGTATTTCCTAGGCATTCTGGTTCCCTTTCGCTTCCAGAGACTCATCTTAGGCGCTTGCTGGGTTCTAGGCCATGTTTAGTTTTGAACCAGTAAGGGCTTGAAGACTCTTCTTCCACTGGGATAGTCCTTGTATTCTGCTCCAGGCTAGTAACATATGATGGATCCCAAGAGGGATAATCAGCTCACTTTACACCAGTTGTCTGTGTAGCACTCCCTCTGCACCACCCAGCCTCATCCTCATCCCTGTAGGAAATGTGATTCTGGAGGCTTGGCCAGCATAACATCAACCAGGAATTCATTCGATAGAAGAGGTGAAGTGCACTCACTGAGACTTAAGCACCTTCGGCAGAACCCATCAGTGTGCCCTGCACCACAACAAAATCAAACCAAGCCAACCTCCCTAGGCTTCTAACCTACACTCCAGCAGTCACTAGTCTTCTAAAAGCTTTGCTCACCGAAGGCTGGCCACCTTCTCCCTGACAGAGTCTCCTTAGTGTCATTTTCTTTAGACTGGAACACTCTTATTCCAGATATCCCAATGTTGGCTTTTTTCTTCTCCTACCCACTTAGTGATATATCTTGACTTTACTATTAACAGAGGAAAAAATTATAAAATAATAAAAAAACCCTTCCCATCTCATATTCCTCTTTCCTTCTTATTTCTATAGCACTTATTGTTTACGGTTTTTTTTTTCTCAGACAATTAAGGAGAATACTCCTGGAAAGCAAAAAGTCTGGTCTATTTGCCTACTATTTTATATTTATCTTTTAGAATAGCTCCCAGCATTGCTAAAGAGGTGAGAGAAGGGAGAGAAAGAAGAACCTATAACAAAGGGGTTGTTTATCTCCTGCGATTCCTTGGCCTGCCAAGACATAGAAAGACAGGCTTCTCGACTAAGGGTGATGAACCCCTACAGCAGTGTTTTTCAAAGTCTGGTTCTCTGACTCCCCAAATTATTATTTGTTAAAAAAATAAAATCCACCCAGGCACAATGGCACACATCTTTAATTCTTGCATTCAGGAAGCAATGTCAGAGGCAGCCCCTTCTCTAAGAGTTGGAAACCAGCTTGACCTACAGAACAAGTTCCAGGCCAGCCAGGACTATATGGTTAGAGCCTGTCTCAACAAAACAAAACAAAAACAAACAAAAACCCCACATATGTATATACATATATTGGTTTTCATATGTGCAAAGTATCAGTACAGAATCAATCAAATTATTACTTGATTACATATAATCCCAAGTATTGTTGCAGACTTAACTGAACCAAAAATCTCTGTGGACAAAAACTGCATGTGTTTGGCACGATGTTTAAGTTATACCTGACATGTTTGGGCCACAGCAGATATAAAATAGATCTTTACAAAGTCATAAGATTTTATTTGTGACAATAGAACACTTTCTGGGGAAAGGATACACACATTAAAAGGCTTTGGGATCTAAAGCAGGTTAGAGACCAAACACTCTCCTTAAGTGATCTCATCCTACCCATAAACTTAAGAACAAAGCCCTATTTTCTAGCCCTTATTATTGTAACCAGATGTCCTCAAGATAACTAAACTCAAAATATATAAATTGTTAATTAATTTTTATCTACCACCCAGCCTCAAGTCAGTTCTATGTTTGGTACCTTGCTAACAAGGCCACCAAGGCAGAACCTTGTGGTTCTCTTAGACTCCTTCCTCATCTCCCTTCTCAAAGGATTCCTCCTTCAGCAGCTTTCCCGCACTCCCTTTACCCTGGCCTCCTTCCTCTCATTTGTCCTCTGCAATGCTGCCAATGACGATTTCTACAATGCAAAGTTGACCGCAGCACCCTTTTTCTTAACCAATACCATCCAACTGTTACTCATCACCTCTAAGATAAAACCCAAACTCCTTGGCACGGTGATAACACTGTGTAGCACGCCATTCCTCCATCCCTCTTTCCTCATCACAACACTGGTCACACTGGCCTGTTGTTGGCTCCAGGAATATAACATACTCTTTTACTCAGGAGACTGGCATGGGTCAGTCCTTTCTATATTCAGCCCTCTCACTTCTCCACACAGCAAATTTCTCCAAACTTTAAAGCTTAACTTGCACTTCCTGAACAAGGTGTAATCTCTGCTTAGCTGAGCATCCTATACACTCCCCCTTTCCTAGCTCTTCTTCTATGACCAAGTTGGCACCTAGTGCCTGTAAGATCCAAGTTTCTCTTCTCCCAGGAATGTTTTCCTACCAAAGCAGATATTCATTCTCTCTGTTATAGCTAATCAGAGAACCCCCTTTTTGATTGTGGTAAAAGGTAAATCTCTATACATGGTAAATTACATATTTTCTTTTGAATTATGCAAAGTATGTGACAATAGGTTTTATCCTAACATAGTATTTATATAACTTAAAAAGTTTTAGCATTCACATATTACAAGAAAATCTTCCTTCTGTTTATTTTAATTTTTACTGTGTGTGTGTGTGTGTGTGTGTGTGTGTGTGTGTAGATGTACACTTGCCACAGCTTGAATGTCTAGATCCTTTCTCTCTCTCTCTACCCTGTGAGTAAGGAAACTGAACTCCTGTCCTCAGACTTGACAACAAATACCTTTACCTGCCGGAGACCAGCTCCTTATACAGACACCTGAAATGAAACAGAGGACCAATTGCTCTGGTGGCAAAAGGCAAAGTTCTTTATTCAGATCATCTTTTATATGTACTGATTACATAAGTGTCATAGATAGGTATCGATGGTGATACAATCAAAACACTGTTCTCCAAGACAAAGTGATAGACTCAAAACATTGATCTCCAAGACAAAATGATATCCAAAACAAACCCTAGCCCCTACAATATCTCTAGTATAGTTACCTATTGATTAATGACTTTATAACACACTTCAGTAAGAACAGGGCCACTTCCTTAACAATCGTTCCTACGACTTTATGTTTTACTCAAAACATTGAGAATGTGGACTTGAGAACAGAACATACACAAACCCTTTCAGGCATGGTATGCTGTCCCCAAGCAACCCCAGCAGCTTCTCAACTGCTGCAGGCAGCCACATTTACCTACTGAGTCTTCTCACTGGCCTCTCCTTCTGTATTTATCATTATTAGCTAGTACTAAAGGTACCACCTTAAAAGAACATCATCTCCAATAAGAGTGTAAGAAGGAATATACTATTATAAATAATTCCTCCATGGACTTCTCGTAGCATAAAAGATGCCCACCCATCACTTTTAAACTTTTAACATAAATAAAATTAAAACATCTAAAATTAGAGTATTCACACAATGGTATGTAACAGAGAAAAGGCAAGACAGAAATTCATATGGAAGACTGCAATTCTATGGGAAAATGTGAAAATCTATTTGGAAGTAAATATTCTAATAGCAAAGGAAATTATTCCATTTTAAAAATTTCAGGTATTCATATATGTTTTTAAAGAAAACATAATTTGTTTGTTGAATTCTGACTTATCTCTATTGTCCAAGCTGTATTTGTACTAAGATGAGTACTCACATCTTTGACATCTCCCGCTGCATCATCTTTTTCACTGCAAAAGTAAGTAAAGACAAACACATTTTAGCTTCATAGTGAAACTAATAACAGCGCTCATTTATACCAAGAGTAGGACTGGAATTCATAACTAGTTCGCTAGAATTAATGTCTTGTTTTGTTTTTCCACATAGCACTCTCAGAACACCACTGTACAATAGATGGGAACACGCTCAAAGAAGTGACCGTTTATAAACAGAGGAGCAGATATGCTCCATTAGCAGATGAGCGAATTCCCTGGATTTTTATTTTTTAATACTAACAACCACCATCATGCTGTTCCATTTACAGAAAATGATTTTTCTATAGCTTAAAAGGTTCTGACTAAAGAGACCATATCCTACAAATTAAAGGATACTAAGAAAACAGTATTTTGAAACAGGATTTTCAAAGGTGAGTTAATCTCAATACAACAGTATTTTATCTCTAAGACGCTGGCCAATATATCATATGTAATTAATACATTTAACACTAATTAATATCCCACCTCTCAAACAGAAACGACAAAGACAATTAAGACAGATTATCTATCCACTCTGAATGTTGTAAGAATTTGCACACAGTAAACTGGCCCAGAATGAAGTCACTTCTGCCAGTAACCTTGCACTCTCTTACTTACTCATGAGACCCAAACAAAAAATGCCCCAAAGACAAAGAGCAACGCAACTTGAAATTATTACAACAAACAGTTTCCAGTATTTAGACTAGCCTAAGATTAATCACTTATCAAAACGTATTATTGTTTTGACTAGGCTTAAGAAATTTATTTTATGAGCTCTAACATAGAAACAATAAAGAAAACAAAGAACGCAAGAGAATGAGATACAGTCTAGAAACAGGAAGTCCAGCTTCGGTCCTGCACCAACCTTTCCACAGCCGGGACAGAGCTTAGGTGCGGATCGTCCTTAAGCAGGTCATGGCTGCTTTTGCTTCTCCCCTTCATGCTCTGGGAAAGAACACACAATATAGTTAGGAACAGGAAACTAAAAGTTTTCAAAATGAATAGTAATTAATTTACAGGAAATTTAGTAAGGACATAGTACAATTAGCAAAAGACATGTTTCTGAAAGGTTCATTATGACCAAAGCTGTAGAAATAAGAATGCTTTTGCTGACTGAGAATGGGATTTCTATTTGTTTAAATTATTAATTTTTATCTGTTTTTTTTTTTAAGATGCAGTCCTACCATCTAGTTCTAGCAAGATGGGCTTGAGTTCTCTAACCAGCCCAGATTGATCTAGAACTCATAAGTTTTCCTCCTTGGCATCTCTTGCGCTGGGATTACAGGCATGCAGCATCACTCATGGCTCAAAAGTACCTTTTTAGAATCATCTTTCCTAACACAAAGCAACACTGTTAAAAGCACTGTGGCTTGCCAGCTGAGTGCTTATGATTTACATACGACTGATTAATTCCTACAATCCATACACAGAAACTCACACGAATAAACTGAGATAAACACACATTACTCTCCTTCCATATACAGTCTATGCTGAACAAGACAACTTTTAGAAAGGATCCACAAGCAATCAGATGAGGATGCTAGTTAACAAACGGAGGACAGATACTCAGGAGGCTCTCAAACACCTATCAGAGACCACATATGGAAGTAAGTGCTTTAATTCCCAAAGTTCAATTCTCAATAATGACATTTTTATAGGTTAAAAAAACAAATGAGGAATCATTACTACAAAACGTTACTACAAGAAGTAGAACTATAAGAATTACTGTTATTGTTCTAATTGATTAAGTGTGCATCTGGTGTCAGTCATAGTGCTACACATTGCACCACTACCCTTCCTCTCCCTCTCTAATGGAAGTACACGATGTAGCACACAGCACATCTAACAGACAGTTTGATGTTATTAATCAGGAATCACAGAGCCAGTCAGTGGAAGAGGATCAGGATTTAAATATACCAAGAATCTAAATGGAGCCATAGACACCAAGCACTGTGAGCCCTAGCCTATATAGTTCCCTATTGCATAGTGGGAACATGCTAAATTGGCCTTCTGTTTCACTGATTAGTTTGTGAACAGGCCCTAAATTTGATGTATTACTCTAAGATGGGTATATATCTTTAAAAATATGCTTCCATGACAAAATAATTAAAGATTTAAATATTTCTGTATTAACATGTGATTCTCTAGACTTTGAAGATCAAATCAAGTAAAATAAACATACAGCTTAAGGCTGTTTTTTTTTTATTATTTTGCAGTCTCGGCCTGTGTTTCATTGATAAAAATATCTATACACATGTAGTGTATAGTCTCCAACTCTTTCTTAGAATCAGGTTTTACAAATCTTCCAAAGATGCACAGCTCAAGTGCTGTCCCCTGTAATGCTTCAAACACTGACTCAAGCTTTAACCCCATCTTATTGCAATGGACAGTGCAGAGAGGAGAGAACGATGGCTTCGCCTGTGGCTGCAGAACACAACATTCTTGTCTGATTACAGCGAAGGGTGGAGGGTGCGGTGGGTGGTGTTCAGACTACTACTGCTGTCTGAAGACTATCAGGCCAACACTCCCTTCTGCTCCTTAGGGTAGAGGTGTCAGTTCTGGGGATTTACCCAAGCCCTCATATGGACTTAGCCAAGTGGTCTCTCTGAAGCTACATCCTGAGCACAGAAGCACATTTTAGTTAAGGACATAATATACCATCACCCAGGGTTTTGAAAATCACCAATAACCATAACTACAATCTAACCTTAAAGAGTTTAAAGAGTTTGGAGCCTGGGTTTTTCTGAATACTATGTCATCTTTAGCTGTTTTGATTTTCCTGTATCATCTATTTTAATTTGCCTTACTAGACTACTAGAAACACAGTTTAAGAAGAATCTGATCTTGCATCTTCATTAGTCAGCAGATGTATCAGTATGAGGCCAAGAAAACATTTTTTATTTGGGATACATCTCACTTCCTGTAATTCATTGGAAACCAAACTTCACATCGGCAACTCAAGTCCACTTCTGAAATAACTTCAATTCCACAGCCTCTTTTAAAGTTCTTAATGAAAGGGCAAAAGTTCAACTAATTACTCATTAACGCCTTTGTCTAACTATGAAGAGTGGGAAAGTTGCTCACCAACAGAAGGGAGCACAGCACAAAGGACATGGGACAACACCACAGGTGCTGCCCAAAGTGACACCCGCCTGGGCTCAGTCACAGCTAGCTACTCAGGCTGAGCAGGCGGGTCACTGAGGCCCTGGAGGTAAAGGCCTACGGCAGCAACACCTTGAGGCCCTATCTCAAAATAGTAACAACAGCAAAAGATGGCAATCTGATCAAATGAATTTCAAAGTCTAATATCCCGCAATCATATACTTTCTAGCTCAAAACTTACAATTGTAAAAGCAATAAACTTTCAAAGATCTCAAAACACTTAGCTACAAAATTAAATAGCAGTCTTATCTATTTCCCAAAAGAAAACTAAACGCACGCACAAAACTTGTAATGTTAATTTGCATTCCTGAAAATCACAGAGATTTTATTTGTATTTGCTTTTTAATTGTTTGTTTTATATGTATGAATGTCTTGCTTGTTTGTATGTATGTGCAGCACCTTCATGCCTGGTGACCTCAAGGTCAGAATGGATCACCTGCTACTAGAGTTGCCACCTGGGTGCTGGGAACCAAACCTGAGTCCTCTGAACAAGTGCTTTTAACCACAGAGCCATCTCTCCAACCCCACAGAAAGATTTTAAATGTTCTTACTGCAGCATGTATGTGGTATGTGAAATGGATATATGTTAATTAGTTCATCCTACTCTATATACATATTTTAAAACGTTATGTTACATACAATATGTATAACTTTGTTTGCCAATTTAAAATAATTACTATTTAAAAGAGAAACCTCTTCCCAAGTGCAGTGTTGCATGCTGTAATCCCAACCTTTAGGAGACTAAAACAGGAAGATAGCATATTTGAGGCTAGCCAGGTCTACTGAGCAAGATCCTGTGTCTGAAATAAACACAAAAGAAAGAGAGAAAGAAAAAAGGAAAAAGAAAACTCCTTGTTGAGCTCTTAAAGGAAAATTCATTTTAAATAGCTTAAAGAAAAAAGAATAAACTTGTTTCACGGTTTTTAAAGTAAGCCCTAAAAACAGGAGGAACTCATAAATTAAGTTGAATAATCATTACCACTCCAGATTTTAACTAACTTCTAAAACTGGGTTAGCAAGGAGATAGAGGATCAAAAGCAGATTTTAAACCAAACCCATTCCCACTGCAGTGAACTACCGAAGCAGAGAAAGTAACTAGGAAGAATGGAAAAACTTAGAAGAGTCTCAGAGACTGGAACAGAAGTCTGACTCTCTTTAATGCTAATTCTTCCTGAATGACCTATTTTAAGGTCATCATTTGGCTAAAGGGTTTAGATGTTGAAAACAAGACTAATTATACTTAGCAAACTCTGCAAAAGGAGCTTCACAAGAAAGTCAAAACTGACTGCTAGCATATGTAAAAAGGAACAGCAAGTGGGATGGACCTGGAACATCATAATGAAAAATAAAGAAGCAACAAAACAGAAAAAAACAGCATAGCAGCAAAACAGACTGCAGGAAGGAAGATTAAGGCAGAAAGAGCTAGAAGGCATGTTGACAGAGCGGGACAACCCTGGTCTCTGGGCTCTGACTCTAACTGTCAGATTCATGCACATGGTGACCTCTCCAGGCCATGATACCCAGTGTTACAGGCAACACTGGTCTAGATGTCGTATTTTGTGTAGATGTGATTAACTTAGACCAGGAGCCTTTAGGATTATCTTCCATAACCTGAGTGGCCCTCATCTAAGCAACGGAAGGCCTTAAGAGCAACTGTATATAAGAATTCCTAGAATGAAAACTGACATAAAAAACATGCCTGAGTATCCAGGCTCCAGTTTAAGGAAAACCAACTATTCTGTCTTGCCCTACATATTTCGGACTTACCGTACTAACATAAAGAATTTACAAATACTGGTATTACATTTCAATTTAAGAGTTTAAAAGAAAGAAAGAAAACAAAACAACAACAAAAAAATTTTGGGCACAGATTGACAAGATAGCACCCTCTGGGCAAACGTACTCAATTAGCTAGAATCCATCCAACAGTGTTATCTCCCAGATTAGATTTCTTCACGTGCTCATAGTGACACCATGAGAAAGTCAACAGAGTGCTTTTCTGAGCACAAGATATGGTTATTACGGCATCCTTGTATCATGCAATCCTATCCAAACGGAAACAGGGGAGTCTGGTAAGTCACTTAGCCAGGGTCTCAGTTTCCTCTGCTATAAAGAAAGGAAGTTGGACTAGATCCCTTGGAGCTATAAAATCCTATGATTTCAAAGAGGTTTTCATCAGGTAGTACATAGATACTGAAGCAAATAGAGAAAAGCTAATCCACATGGGAGAGGCACCTTGTCATGCATAGAGGACTGAGGTGAAAGAGTGTGTGTAACCTCACACTGATAATCCACAAACCAGAGGGGACTCGGGTTTCTTCACTCACATACAGTAAATGCCTCAGTTGAGACCGTAACAATTACTAACTTGCAATCTAGCTCTGGAATAGCACTTACCACTGAGGAGTCACTGAAAAAAGAAACCTGATAAGCAAGTGAATAATGGGGCAATTATTTTTAAGCCTTTTAGAAATATTTAATTTCATGCAAGCACTGAAACTTAAAATCGTTGTGTCACTAAAGGGTTCACTTGGCTTTGGCTCTAGTTGTTCCAACACTCAGAGATGAGATGAAATGTGAAAACCACGTCTAATATTTGGTCTATTCCTTTTTCTTATCAAGGTATCATTTTACCAAAAAAGGAAAATGCATTTGAAACAAGCTCATGGTCTGAACAGCACATGAACTAAATAAACACAAACAAAATTAGATTTGGCTTTTATCCAGATGTTAGAGCAATTTCTGTCCTTTAAGTCAGTGAATTTCAAATTGTTTTCGTTGTCTTGTTTTCTCAGATGTAACTACCCACTTGTCTACTACATGGTAGGTGGAAACAGATAAATGGGCTGGAACAAGCTGCTAGTCACTATGTGGAGGAGACTTGTGTACCATGAGCTTGCTCGAGCTGCTTCTTAGGAAAGGCACTGGCCAACTCTGCTCAGCCCAGGATAAGGTGCTGCAACAGCTCTCCACACTGCTTGAACAAGAGAGTAGCAGCTTCTATATAGCAACTGTGATCATATACAGTTTTTAAGACCAAGAATAAAATATCAATCATAACATAAAAGATACTGTTCTATTTAAAGACACAACCTTCAATGGTGTCTTTCAGGAGTGTTTCCTGAATCAAAGTACCTTTACTCACAACCTAGCAAGAATATCTTACTCTTATGATACACAAAGAAAACCTAAAAGTGAAAGATATCACTCAAGATCACATAGTGTCAGGGGAAAGTGAGTATTAATGAATTTGTATGATCCCAATGACATTGAATCTAATGAATCCAATGACACTGAATCTACTGTTGATTCAGAGATGCACAGAATCTGCCTTCAAGGAGCTCACAGCCCAGAACTTTATTCGGCCATTAAGCAAAGAGTATAGAGCGCAGTCCTGGAATGCTCTACAGAGAGTACAATCGCAGCCTTTCTTTATAATAAAGTAAAAAGGCTGCTTTGCAAAGAAATGCAGCATAACATGAATAGCAGACATTAGGTTAGACCCAGAACAGATGTACAAACACTGGAAAAACCATTTAGAAAAGATGGCATTTTGAGCATTGAAAACAAATGTATCCTAGCATCTAGATGTGGACTAGGCCGCTTCGAGCAGGAAAACTGCAGTGACCTACATAGAGTTCCCATTGTGGTGATCCTGATGTTTCTCTGATATGAACAGCAGGGGATTCACTGGTGACAGTTTTACCAAGCCTCTTGTTAAAAAGTTCTGACTCCACAGATCTGAGAAGAAAAAAAGATTACCTCAAGTGACTGAGTCTGAAGTAATGTTTAAGAAGAAGAGTTGGTAGGGAGTCAATGAAGCCATGGCTCTGGAAACAGTATACTTCTCCAAGGCGACTCTGGTAGCCATGAATAGAAGGAAAAGAGGAAGAAGATGGCAGACACATGGGTAGATAGGGCAGCAGCCCAGGCCAGAGATATGGAAGGCCCAAACGAGGGTAATAGTAATTTAAAAAGAAAAAAAAAAGGTTTGACTTGAAAAACTTCTTCAATGAAAGCTTAACACCATGCACTAGGGACTACTTATGGTTATGAACTTTGGCTATTCTTACAAAGGACCCAGGTTCAATTCCCAAAACCCACATGGCAGCTCAAAACTGTCTGTAACTCCAGTTGCAGGGGATCCGACATCCTCACATAGACATATATGCAGGTGAAACACCGATGCATATAACATAAAAATAAATTAAACGATTAAAAACCAACAACCAAAAAAACACACCAGCACTGACTGACAGTGCAGCTGGAGGTCAGAACTGAGGCTCAGGTGCTCTGAGGGGAACTGACACGAGGAAACAGAGACATCACAAATGAAGCGAGGCCCGGCTGCGAGGTGCGAGGGATAGAGTTTCACCCTGGCCCAGGGCCGAGAAGCTAGACAGCTATCCGTAGAGGTATCTAGTAGACAAGTGGAGGAGGAAAGGGAGCCAGCCAGGATATACAGGTATAGGCAGGACTTTATCACAGCTCCCTCCCCTCCAGAGCAAGGTCAGAGAGCAGAGGTACAGTGGCACTGCCCTGGGGGAGTAATTCTCATTGACAAAGAATGGCAGCTTCTAACTTCCTGGCAGAGTGAAACTTCTTTCTCAGTTTTTGGGAATGTGCCAGGTTTACAGAAGAGGAAGCCTGGGTTATCTTGATGGTTTTCTTTCACTTTTCAGTCTTACAGAAACACAAGCTGATTCGGGAATGGAGGCTCACGCATGCAGTAGAATTTAAGCATATATATATATTTTTGTTTCTCCCTTGGAAACAAAAAGCAACAGAAGGAAGACAAGCTTTGAACATTTAATTTTAGCTAACAGAAAATTTTCAAACTAATTTCCTAGTCCATCTTAAAGTAATTATAAGCAAAGCTTACTTTATTACCAGAAAACACTATTTCAACAAAAATACAACTCCATCCTCCCATCTTCTTTCTCCAAGGCTGCTGGACCTTAACAAGCAGGCCAAGAGCACTGAGCACAAGCCCTCCACCCAGAACCCATGCTACCAGTGAAACTTCTCAGCTGCATCACGAATGGCTTAGGCTTAGAGAGATTTCTGTATCACTCACAATCATCCCAGAGGTCTAAGAAGCTATGAACCTGTATCCCCAGTTCTCATCCCACTATCTCCTAATTAGAAGTCCCCTGAGTACTGACAGCTACAAAATAGGAATAGTGGCTACACAGTATAACTGTTAAAGGATTACATAAAATAAATATTTCATAAGTAGAAGAAATACATGATTATATTACAGTGTCATTTGTACTTTGATGACAGGCAAATAGTCAAAGAAAGGCATTTCTAGTTCACCTTGGGGAGTTCAGTGACAAAGAAAAGAGGCAACGAGGAAGTGGCTGTGGAGGGAACTCTTAAGCAGACAAGGAGAACAACAGAAGAAATGTAGCGAATATATCAGAAAAAAAGAAAAGTGGGGTTTGGGATACCATAAGAAAGGCATAGTTACATAGGGCCACTTGACATCTTGTCTTATGACAGGATTATAGAGCTCAGGTTGGCCTCAAATTTGAAATCCTCCTGCCTCTGCCTTTCATGTGCTAGGTGTGCTAGGATTATAAATATGCTATACTATGCCCGCGGAATTTGACATCTTTAGATAACATCAACCAAGGAAAATTGGTTAACCCAGAGATCTAGCCATTATGGTTTTGTCTGTTCACAAATAAACACCCAGAATCATAGCGTATAGCATCCTGCACTTTTCATTCTGATGAGGTACAAATTTGAATCACCAACAAGGCAACACTAATCACTGGCATCTACAGAAGACAACTCCAACACCAAGGTGGCAAAGTAATTCTTGATGTTTATAACAAGAAAGTCTTCATTTAAAAATGAATTTACCCTTGAAATCTACTATATAAGCATTTCCTAAAGTGAATCACAATAAGGGTAGAAAGGCAAAAGAAATATTTAGTTTATCTCTGAGAATGTAGTGTGCTGGTTATAGGTAAGTAATAACTGATCTCATATTTCTAAATTGATACAATAAAAAACAAGCAAGAAATAGGGACGATTTATCTTTTCCACATGCCCATTTTAATAAGGTTTTACTGCAAGCATATAAGAGAGTGTTAATGTATTACAGTTTCCTCTGATACTGAAGCATATAAGAGAGTGTTAATGTATTACAGTTTCCTCTGATACTGAAGCACATATAAGAGAGTGTTAATGTATTACAGTTTCCTCTGATACTGAAGCACACCTTCCTGGAGGGAATTTTCTTAAGCCAGAAGGTAAACAACTCAAAATAGCTTCAGGAAGTCCCTGAAACCATCCAGATTCACTAGGCCCCTACCACCCAAAGGAAAACAATAAAGACCACTGAGAATCATTCTCAGATGAGCCAAACATCAAATAAGACTCTCAAACCAGACTAGCTATCTGGAACAAGCAAGAAATACCCAAGTTGTTTGGAAGAGCTTTAGGTTAACTGAGCCACTTGGAAGGGACACTCTGTTGAGCTGCCTGCTGGCTGTGCAGCATGCTGTTTCCAGCTTTGTGAGCTGTCATCCATGCTGAGATGGGCTTGCTCATGCAGCTGTCTGAGCTATTTCTGCTTCTGTAAGTACCACTTCACCCATAAGTAACTCCAATAAAACTCATTGGTTCTCCAAGATGGACTTTGGTGGTATCTACACTTTGGTCTGTTGTGAGCTCCTTATCTGGAGTAGATGTGTGTAGCATCTCCCCCGGAAGTTCTGTTGCACAAGTGTTTGCTCTGTGCTCAGCATGACCGTTCCTGAGCCATGCTCATGAATGGAGAAAGCACAGGATAAAGAAGACAAGCACAACCATGGTGTGCTTTTCCATCAGTCCTGCTGGTAGCACTGGTGAGAAACAGGAAATCATCAGAACCAAACACACTAGAACTGGGTTATGAAGCTTACTTATTACTAAAGATGCTAGATCGAATCCTCAGATCTCAGAGCTCACTTGCTTCCAGGAAAGAAATGCAAAGCACATTTGGAAGCAAAAGCCTCTGAAGGTGATTTTCCTTGGGTATAAATATCACAATCTGCTCCAAAAACATGCAAAATACTGTAGATGTTCCAGATTTGTGAAGAAACTATAACTGAAGAAGGCCACATGCAGAGGTCAATTCCTGCAGTAGCATCTTACTAGGTGTGTGACTTTGACCAATTACAATTATAATCCCCACAGACATTATTGTGAACTTTGTTTTACTTATAAATCTAAGTATTTATAGAAATAAGGTTCACAACAACATCTATTTCAAAATTAGTTGAGAATTAATGATGCAAACACAATATATGGAAATAACATTAAAATTAATATTAAGCAATTGAGTCACTGTTATAATAATGATAATCATTGTCATATAGCAAAATAAAAGACAAATAGCAACTAAAATCTGAATCATAAAATCGAACCATTCAAAATACTTTAAACTGGTTTCAACTGACAAAAAAAAATCAAGGATAAATTAATAAATATGAACAATGTTTCTATGAGAACAAGCCAACTCAGAACCTGTACGAATGACTACGCAGCAATACGATGCACACTTGCTGTGTAAGCGAAGTCGACCGCGCTGCTCCAGGCAGAGCAGGAGACACAAAAATGCAAAGGAAACGGCAAGTGGGAGCCTACCTGACTGACTCGGTTTACCTCCTCCTCTTCCTCCTCAGCTTCTTCTCCAAAAGAAAGTAAACTAAAGTTTCTATCAAAAGAGAAAGAAAAGAAATTTCAGGAGAAAAGTTAGATGAAATTCATAAATATCCCATTTTCAAGCAATAGCACAGGTGTCTAACAAAAACATCTTATTTGGACATTTCCCTTGCCTTCAGCGGGAGTGTTCCAGCACCTACAATTGTGAGCGAAGGGTCTGGCCTCAGACCACTAACATTTCACCAAGTACCCCCGGGGTATTACCACAGTGCACTCAGTCACATAGGTCAGAAATGAGCTTCTGATCGTTATCAAAGCTAGAAGGAACCCTGAGAGCACTATAGGCGAGTAATCTATTTTAATACCTGACAAATATATCTTAATGTTTTGAAACTAAGAAACTCAAAAAGTTGATGGGTAGAAAATGCCTCAGGTCCTTCAAATTAAACAACAAAAGCTCGGGTAAAATGAACCGTTAAGTTATTAAAGCACTCTCTTGAGTTTTGGAAAAAGTAAAACATTTGGTAGCAATGGAGTTATTTTTTTTACATCTACACGAAAGCAATGATGACACATCATGCCTTGCTCTGAATGAAAGGGATGTTTTCATGCACTGTTCTGAATGAAGACAAGATAACAGAAAACACACAAAGGTCCAGACTTGTCATCAGGGAAATGGTAATACTGAAACACTGTATCCTAACATGGTGACAATGACCTTCCAGCAGCAATGAACTGGAGTAAGAAGTCAATGGTGGGCTCAAAGAAAATCAGATATACAATGAGATAAAAAGTGATTTTTCCATAAGACAAAATCTATAGTTGGTTAAAGGGCCTGGCTCATATTTGGCAATTTGCTAACACAGTTTAATGTATATGCTTTGTGGGAAGCCAGCACGCACTGATGTCACCCATACTTCAGGGTGTTTGTGTACATCTGCTCTCAGTTAACCTTCAAAACAACCCGGTGTTGTGCTTAATATAGCCTCCACTATATTTGCCATGAGACTGATAAACTTTGCTTAAGAACCAGGTGTCGCAGGCCCATACAGAGAATTGTCTAAATATAATACTGATAAATTTGATGCTACAATTTAGCAAAATGGTAAGTTGAAATCTAACTGTATTATTTTTAATGAAACAGAAAAAAAAATAATGCAAACAATATTGGCGTAAACTAAGTTTATTAAAAAATAAATTGTTATTTTTAAGAAAACAGAATAATAGAATGGTTTTTATTCAAAAATATTTATAAAAAGATTATTTTGAAAACCAGTAAAGTAATTACAGAGCGCATGCAATCCTATAACACACACTAAAAATATTCTTTATAGAGTTCTTTCC
Organism: Dicrostonyx torquatus; assembly: GCA_028555095.1. NCBI lineage: Eukaryota > Metazoa > Chordata > Mammalia > Rodentia > Cricetidae > Dicrostonyx > Dicrostonyx torquatus. The sequence continues at coordinate 1,111,085 of JAQHUG010000177.1, forward strand.
TCCCCAAATTTTTTATACTAAGGATACATTAACTTACAAACTAGCAAATGTTTCTCAATAACACCACTATATAAATATAGTGAATACTAAATATTTATTAACACATGTTAAATGGCTACTGTGATGATACATTTCTAGTTTAAGTTAAATAATGTCACTGCATGTAAGAAATGTTCACTTTAAACACACATACACTCTCTCTTTCTCTCTCTTCCTCCCTCCCTCTCTCCCTCTCTCTCATAATTCTTTTAGCTCTGGTTCACAATGACATTTTCCTTTTTAGTAAATAATGATTATAAAAACAAATTAAGGAGCTGGGCGGTGGTGACGCACGCCGTTAATCCCAGCACTCTGGAGGCAGAGGCAGGAGGATCTCTGTGAGTTCGAGACCAGCCTGGTCTACAAGAGCTAGTTCCAGCGCAGGCTCCAAAGCCACAGAGAAACCCTGTCTCGAAAAAACAAATAAAAACCCAAAAAACAAAAAACAAATTAAGTAAAATAGTGTCACTATTAAAGTTGAAGAAAAATCTTTCTACTATGATTACTTTGTGCCTTTGGGTTTCAATTTCTTTATTTCTTCCTCTGGTTTCTCTTTTTTGGGCCTTTTAATTTCTCTTGGAATGATGTCATCAAAAGGATTAAACAAAACCTATGAAAAGAAGCATTTTGAGAAGATATTATTCCAGTTTTTTAATTTTACAACAAAATGAAAAACAATATAAGTGTATTGACATTGCTGTCTAAATCTTCCCTACATCAATTTTATTAGTGCAGTGGTACACAGGGCACACAGTGCACTTCCAGTCACATGGCCTCACTCATCACCCCAAAACAGTATGCTCTTTTCAAATGAAAGACACTTTATCCGATAACTATTTTACAGAAAGAAAAGCATAAGACACCAACTCAGACATCTTAACTCCATATCAAATGCTCTTAAGGATTACCTCACTTCCTCAATAAAAAACAACTTCATTCAACCAAAATCCACTTCTTTGAGCAAAGAACCCTAATTCCTTTAACTTTTTGTTATGAGTTGAGCTTTTCATTCTTTATATTATCACCTAAAGTTTCATATCAGAATCCAAAGTCTTTAATTAAAATATATATATTTTATATATACACATAAAATATATATACACACATATATATCTATCTCAGAAATTGTTCTTAAATATAGTGTCTCATATAAAGCTCTCATCTAATGGCTTAAATGCATCTCTTAAATGGCACCTAGCAGCCGTGTTCCTACCTCACAGCTTTTGATTCTATGTGGATTGCGGGGCCTTTCTTCATCATCGATGTCCACTTCTGTCAGACGTAGCATGTTGTATACTGTGTCCCCTGTGACCTACCAAACAAAACATAGGGCCACAAACATCTCTATTCAACTTTTTAATAAATAGAGGAATTTTTAAAATACTTTAAAAAAAAGTAGCCTTCTGAAAAAGTGTTTTTAAATAATAAAAGAGAATATATTTATCATATGTATAATTAACAGTACTAATTGGTAATTGCTAACAGATGGACTCAGTCTCTTAATAAGCCCTTATATGTTTCCAGTGGATACTAATGTCAGTTACTAAAAATAAACACACAGTGTCAACATTCTCACTAAATGACAGTCCACTCAAGTATTACAAACACGCTTGAACTTAAAGCAGCTTAAGCAGGAACAGTACAATAAACACTTTGTAGGTTATTGCCTAACTGAATCTACACAAATACCCTAAAATGACAAGTAATATTACCTTCCTTGACAGAGGCTCAAAAAAGGTACAGACCCGACAGTGGGAGCCTCCCTATTTAGACTGCTGTGCTGTGTGTTCTCTCAGGCTGGGTTATATAGCAGCAATTGTAAAACCTAGTACAAGACAGGAACTCAAGTCTCATCTTGCTAATTAAAAAAAGTTAGAGATAGGAAAAGTTCATGATTGCCAGAAAAACCTGGATTAGGAATACATCAAAATAACATGACAGTACACATTTTCTGACTCATGTCCTTAAGAAGTAAGTAATAATGTTACATTTTATGGTTTAGATATGACTTGAATTCAAAGGTTCAGTTGTTCAACTGTACTGAATTGTTCCCCTCCTTATAGAGTCAAAACCCACTTTTGCCTAGAATGTAAGAAAGCAATTTTTACTGAGCCAGCAGAGGGGGCTAAAAAGCTATTAATGTCTATTATGTCTAAGCATTAAATACAGGGACATTCAGATGAGGAGCGAAGAGGATGAGCGAGAGATGCGTTCAATATCCCTCTTTAAAGAGAACTGTTGAAAATCTATGGGAAGATCATCCTCTCATGTGTTGTTAAATGCCAGGAGGACTAAATCGATACTGTTCAAAGTAAGACTTCCAGTAAAATTATAAATACTCATACAAATTCCACTTTAATTTTAAGGAAATCCATCATTGGTAGCTTTAACCTATTAAATAGTTTTGGCTAAGTGTCTTTTTAAAAGTAGAAACAACACTGGCTAAGTGGCCTTAAGTAGCTAATGTCACCACTTTGACAAAGAACACATGTAGGTCATGACAAAGTTCAGGTAGCCCTTTACAGCTCATCATAATAGGAACATACACCATCATTTTTAAAAACAGTAAGTAAATAACTATAACGTTTTTGAAGGCACTCATTATAAAGTTAATTGTATATATCACAGAAGCTTAAAGAATAACATAAAACCAAAACCAAACCATATGCTTAACATATAGACACTAACCTTTCCAAAGATGGTATGCTTATTGTTAAGTTCATCTGCTCGACCCAGAGTAAAGAAAAACTGGCTGCCATTATCATGTGGACCAGCGTTTGCCATGGCAACCAGTCCTCTCCTATTAAAACGCAACCGTGAGTGAAATTCATCCTGCAAGAATGAAAGAGACTTAGTGACTCTTCTCAGTCATAAGACCCTTCATAGTCAATCAGCTCTGCAGCAGACCAGTGAGGCTCAGACAATTTCTAATCAAAAATGCTGAAGCATTATTTAACTGATTTTGAAGTACAATCAAATCCAAATTTACTATCTGTTCACTGCTCTTCAACCTGAACTCGGAAGCGTGTATCTTCTAAATATAGTCAGCCTCATAGCTGTTGTATGGACACGACCATACACATGGAGGAGGGGAGCTCAAAGGAAGTCAGGGCCTGATTCTCATTTCCCTACTCAAGAACCCTTTCCCCAAAGCACTGTGGAGCCTCCAGCTGTTATCCTTCCCGTCTTATAGCACATGCTGTGAAGCAGTGGCTTCTTCTGGTTCTGTGATTCAGACTCCACCACGAGTGTGTCAGTGTGATTTCACTGTGCTTTTAGAAGTCCAAAACCATCCTAAGTTGACTCTTCTCAGGGTGGCAGACTGCAACAGTGCAGGACCACTGTTCCTTGGAGGCTTCCCTTGCTCTGAGAGCTACTGAGAACCTTCCCCCCAGACCTACACTGGGATCATCTATGACAGCATTTCTATAATCAGGGCTTTTCAAGCATTAGAGGCTATTTTTCTGTAATACATTATTCTTAAGATCTAAACTCTAGTAAATCCCACCAGGAACCAGAGAGCTAAACACCCTGACCTCCAACTGATCAGCTTTCAGAAAGACTGTAAGTAAAACACTCCTGCTGTTTAAATCCCCAGAATCTGTGGTATTTCTATACCATGCATGTGTCCTGCACAGTTTTCTGTCGATTTGACACAAACTAAAGTCACCTGAGAGGAGGAAACCTCAATTAAGAAAATACCCCCATAAGATTAGGCTGTAAGGCACTTTCTTGGTTGGTGGTTGATGGTAGAAGCCGAGCCTGCTGTGGGTGGTGCCATCCCTGGGCTAGTGATCCTGGGTGTGGTGGCACACATCTTTAATCCCAGTAATCAGCATTCAGGAGGTAGAGGCAGGTGACCTCTGTGAGTTCAAGGCCAGCCTGGTTCCAGGACAGCTAGGGCTGTTCCGCAGAGAAACTCTATCTTGGAAAACAAAAAGAAAGACAGAAAAAAAGAAAGACAGACAGAAAGGAAGACAGATAGGTGAGCAAACCATGAGGAGCAAGCCAGTAAGCAGCACCTCTCCATGGCCTCTGTATCACCCTGCCTCCAGTTTCCTGCCCCTGCCTGAGTTCCTCACCTCACTGCTTTTGATGATGGGCTAGTATATAAAACTGAAAATGAAATAAACCCTTTCCTCCCCTAGTTGTTTTTGGTCATGGTATTTTATCAGTGCAAAAGTAACCTTAACTAAAACACCATGTTTAAAATGGTTTATCTAGCTGAAAGAAGTTAACAAAGTTAATTGTTACTTTAAAATAACAAAGAAAAACCTCAGAAAGGAAATGCCACAGAAGTTAGGATAAGCAATGGGATTAACAGAACACAAGAATATTTCCTATAAAGTCGAGGTCCTAAAATTATGAGATATGATTAACAGTGACAGCTAAGATTATTTAAATACTGTGACCTACTTTCTAGGGTGACTATCATCTGGAAAACAAAGCTTAAAAAAAAAAAAAAAAAGAAGTTCTGCTGTTTTTCTCAACAATCACAATCACGCTGTGATGAGGCACTGTGCTACATGCCAGCAACCCTAGTACTCAGGAAGGTCAGGCACAAGCTAAAGGCCAGTCTGTACAACATATTCTAATTCCAGCCAAGATAACAGAGCAGGGCCCTCGATAGAAACTTTGAAACAATTAAACATCACACTGACCTAGGAAAACACGATAGAAATCTCTAAAAACTCTTTCCCACTAGAATAAATATGAAGTTTTTTCAAAAGTCTCCCAATTTTAAGAACCACTGGCAGTTATCACCCAAAGAACCTAACATTGTTATAATTAGACTAATAACAAATACAATTGTTGCTATATTTGATCCCATTATTGTTCCTAATTTCTTAAATAGACTAACTATTTTCCTTCTTAAGTTTATGCTGGCAGTCAAGAAATCCAGGTCAGGACTAGACGAACGGCTCAGCAGTTAGTTAAGAGCACTTGCTGCTCTTACAGAGGACCTGGGTTCAATTACCAGCACACACATGGTGGTCCACCATCATCCACAACTCCAGTTCCAGGGATCCAATGCTCTCTTCTGACCTCTACTGTCAGAAAGCAGAGCATGGCAAACATATAGCATACAGGCATAAAAAGAATAAATCTAATAAAAATTTTAAATAAGAAATTATGTACCCATTTTTGATTAAAATGTCCTTTTCCTTTTTAATACCTTTGGCTCTTCCTTCTGCTCACTTTCTGACTGTCCACTATGTGTGGCTTTGTGTTATAGAGTTGTTCTGTGGACAGTAACTACATAATATATAGTAAGCTCCAGTGTGGGAGATTGGTCTCTCAGAAGCTTTATACTGAAGTCTTAATCCCCGGTGCAGCTGTATTTGTGGCTCTGACAAGGCAGCAAAGGTTATAAATGTGAAAAAGTAAGATGAAGTCTTAAGGGTTGGGCTCTCGTCCTAACCCAATAAGGCTTGTGTCCTTATAAAAAAAAGATCAAGACACTGGACCTGGATTCTCCTTCCTATACCCGGTAGGAAAAGGGGCTGTCAGACACTATGACTTGAACTTCCTAGCCTCCACAACTGAAAGAAAGAAATTCTCATTTATCCCCACAGACTGTTGTAGCGGCCCAAGCAGACTACTGAAAATTCCATACAACATTTAAATCAAATTATTTTAATCTAAAATAGCACTTGTAACGTTCTAAAACTTGGCTGCTGAGATCAGACACAGCAAAACATCAGGAAACATGCCATATGGACTTCTTTCTGAACACTGCTTCTCTCCCCGCCCCACTGCAACTTTTAGTTCTACGTTAATTTAATCTAGGACAAAAATTTGCCATAAAATAAATCAGAAAAATGCTTGGTAGGTAATATTTGCTCTTATCTTTGAATAATTCTAACTCCAATGGTTTTGTATACTACATGAGATGTTTTTCTTGAGGAACACTTCACTTTTGGAGAAGCATTCCAATCTGACCTAGAATACAGTAAATTGATCTGACCTTAAATGGGGCTCCATAGATGGACTCTCCCCCGGTTCCGGTGCCTGTGGGATCTCCACCTTGGACTATGAAACCAGGTACAACTCTATGAAAAATGGTGTTGTCATAGTAGGCTGAAAAACAATTAATATATTAATTTCTAAAACTCAGCATGACTTTGTTATCATAGTTACTATATAAGCAGAGCCACAGATTTAATTTCCAGAATGCTAAAGACACTTTTAGACCAAAGCCCTTCCTCACTACTTCTTATAAAACATTCAATCTTCAAAATTCTGTATGTCTCTACAGAAACAATGGTGCTTTAGTTTTTGTTTTCTCTCCAGAATTTCCTCACAGTCTGGATTACTGTGAGAAACAGAAGTTTAATACACACCAATGGCTCTCAACTGGGGAGAGAGGGGAGCAGCACTTTTGCATCCCAGGGGACATTTATCAACATTTTAAAGTATTTCGGGTTATCACAACTGGGGAGTACTACTGGAATACAAGATGGCAAGAATATGGATAAGCACCCTAAAACTCAAAGGCTTGTTTCCATCCCAAATGCCAACCATGCTGAGGCGGAGAAGCCTTGGTAGAGAAGAACAGCTCATTTCTTGCCTCTTCCTCTTTTCCTAATAGAAAATTAACTTACTAATAAACAAAAATATACAAATCCACAGACACTAAAGTTTCTAACTGATCATAGTTCCAGCACTCAAAATAAAATGTTCAATACATGAAACAAATAGCATTATATGTTTTAGTTCAACTGAATAGTCATTTATTTTGTTAACTGATTTTCGGGAAATCAATATAGAATAAAATTTAAATATATATTATATTATAAATGTATTTCTGGACAGAATGCAGCAGAGATGAAATATGGTCTCCCACAGAATTTATTCTCTGGAACTAGAATCACTAAAAACGAAAAAAGTCCACTTAGATAAGACAGAAGCCTGCACCCATTGAGTTATAGGGCATCCCCTATGAAAACTGAAAATTAATATCCTTTTGCTTTGTTTCTTTTCCTTCTTTGTAACAGTTTTATACCATGTTTTAGACTGGCAACTTTCAAAACATTTTTATTTAGATGTTTCCCCTAAATATACAGCAAAGACCTTAAGGTCCAAGGTTAAATCATAATTACAGATCTTTGAGTTCTGCAGAATATGACAATCTTTCAACAAGAAAGCTTTTTTCATCGAGGGCCACATGGAGACTTAGCTTCCTCCCTCCCAGGCTTTCATTCAGTTTCTCTGAATTCTGACAACTACACATTGCTATTGTTGTTGTATTGAAAGGTACATTCATTACAAGACCCAAAAACATCCTAACTTCTTTGAATTATACACTCAAAGGATTAAAAGAAGTTTTCTGTATTAGTTTACTCATTTAAGGTGTGTGTGTGTGTGTGTGTGTGTGTGTGTGTGTGTGTGATTTGCCTGCATATGTCTATATACTACATTCATGACTTGTTACCCTAAAGGCCAAAGAGGACCAGGATCTCCTGGAAGTAGAGTCCCAGACAGTTGTGAGTTGCCATGTAGGTGCTTGGAATTGAACTCAGGGCTTCTGGAAGAGTAGCCAGTGTTCCTGACTGCTGAGCCATCACTCTTGCCAGGAGTATCTTTTTAAAAATTAGTCTTCTCAGGTTTTTAGTTAACCTTCCCAACAATAATCCCATTAAATTCTTGCCTGTTTCATTAAGAAAACTGTTCTGGCTATTTCTATGATTTTTCCATTTTTACTTTTATCGCCTGGTCTTCTTATGAATAAATGGGAGAATAATTCTTTTTTGATGCAAGTAAGCTTTGGCAGCACCTGGCTGAACCTCATGTTTATTTCAATGTAATATTCTATCCAGATACTTTCTGTTTCTTCATTCACCTGGTCCTGGGTTGCAATTTACCATTCATTCTTTCTAGTGTTTTTGTAATTTCACTCTCCTGTAAAATTTGAGCTTTTGACTTCTTTAAACTTATTACCAGAAGTCAGGCTTCTCTGTCTCTCTTGTTTCTTAGCTTTGTTGACAGTTATCCGAGGACTTTCTAACTAAACTACCTGTCTGATTTGATTTCCTTCCTGCCTGCCATAGCAATTATTAATAATGATCTTTGCAGACATATTTCCTTTGTCTCATCTGCGGGATTGGTTCTTTTATTATTATTTCTTTAATATTCTCCCTGAAGTGTTATATTTATCTAATTTCTATTTGGAGAGCTTTGTCTATATTAGACAACAGGATACTGTGAATTCCTAAATACCTTGTTTCTCTCCAAAAATACTGTTTTCTGACACCATGAATAGCACTGTGTCTAAAAATCAGGTATAACTGACTGATATAATGATATAATGAAAACACTGACTTGCCACCACTGGAGGTATTTTAAATCATATATAATGCGTTCTAGAAGCCAACCAGAAACTGTAAAGAGTGCATGAGATGTACAGCTGCATACACAAACATCCATGAACAAAAAAATACTCAAGGGAATATAAAATTTGGTAAGTTTCTTACAAAGAAAAATCATCAAGTTATGACTAAAATTGATAACAAATCAGTGATGGCCAGGTTGTAAGCTTTGTGGCAAAACAGACTTTGAACAAAATAATAAAACACAGTTATACTTAAATGAAAACAGGGTGAGAAACAGACCGAGAGAGTGAGAGAGAGAGAGAGAGAGAGAGAGAGAGAGAGAGAGAGAGAGAGAGAGAGAGAACTAGAAGAAAGCTAGTATAAGGATGTGCAGAAGAGGAAACAGAGAATGACTGACTGAAGCACATGATTAGTGGAACAGAAAATGATGGAAAGCTAGAAAGCCAAGTTCCTAAAAATTCAGATATCATGTGCACAGAGAGAAGACAAAGAAATGAGAGGGAGGACCAGATAGGAGGCAATTCCAGCCATGGAGACCAAAGTGCAGGCCATCTGGGGAAGAAGTTGAAATTTGGTTTAATGGTAGCTAACAGAAGTTTCCAGTAGAGAAGGACCATACACCATGATATCAATTAGGCACACACAGGGAAGAAATGGATAGAGTCTGAACCTAACAGTCATTTGTATAGAGACAAAACAAGAGTGGAAAAAATAGCACAGAATGAGAGGCAAGCTCACGGGATATTCATATTTAAAGAATGAAAGATGGAGTGAGTGGCAATTAGCAGAGGAGATCAACATCAGGCATGATTTGTGTCTGTTAAAAGTGTAACAATGTACAGTTGACCTGGAGGAAAGCTGAACTATCCCCGCAGCCTGCTTCCTTATCCTCTGCTCAACATCATGTGGCGAACATCAGACCTCAATGTGGAAAACACATTGCAGTTTATTCTTTCCACTTTTTAAAAAGAGCTCATCCATCCAGGGTTTTATATACTCAGAGTCTCACTGTGTTGCCCAGGCTAGTCTGAAACTAGAAATGTTTCCACACCAACCTCCCAAGTGCTGGAATTACAGGAGCAGGCCGGAATGTCCAACACACTGCCATTATCTGTAAACTAAGGCGAGTTTCTCTAAACGATAATGAAGGCAATACTGACCTTCCAAACAAAGCTGAACAAAATTTCTGCATGCCTTTGGAGCTTCTTTTGACCACAACTCTATATCAATATCTCCAGCAGTAGTTTTCAACAAAACCTATAGAAAGAACATGATATCATATTAAGGTATTTATTTTGCTTGATAATTGACTAGGCAACTTGCAACACTAACTAATGAGTTTTCATTTTTAGAAGAAATATTACAAACTCTGCTTGGGTCTTGTTATTATACTGAATAAACGCCAAACATTCATTACAGCCCAATCATCATTAGATGATTCAATACACCGTTTTCAGAAAAGTCTAAAGAAAAAAAAAAGCACTTACTTTTTCTAATCACAGAAAAAGTAAAAATGAAGAGTACAGAATTATAACTGCTTCTCATTGCTTTATTTCCAATAAAATTGGTTAGCAAATTATGAAATCAAAAAGTTAATGAACCCATTGAATTATGACAGTCTTAGACAATTTTACAATCATTCATTTGAAATTATCCTTGAACCCCACTTTCATATTAAAATCATGCTAGCTCTAGTTTGGAAATAAATATTCTGTATATGCATGCGAGCAGGCGAACATACATGTGTGTGCACACAGAGGTGAGAGGTCAACACTGAGTGCCTTTCTCAACAGCTCTTTGCCTTAACTTTTTGATACAGCTCTTCTGCTGACTCTATAGCTCACCAATTCAACTAGACTGGCTTGAGAGCAAGTTGAGAGATCCAGCTGTGCCTGCTGCTCCCCTGACCCCTGGTCTGAGGTTTCACATACATGCCACAATGCCCAGCTTTTCACAAGAATATTGGGAATCCAGACTCAGTTCATGTACTTTATCAACTGAGCTATCTCTCCAGTTCCTTGATGTTTTCTTTTTCTTTTTTTTTTTTTCAGTCAAGGTCTTATAGCCTTGTGGTCCAGACTCACCTTGAACTCCTGATCTTCCTGCCTCTATCTCCCAAAGTACTTGGATGATAGGTATGTGTCACCATGCAGTGCTGGAGACGCAGGTCAGTGCCTTGTGCGTGCTAGGCAAGTACTCTACCAACTTGGCTAGAGTCCTAGCCCAAAGGAATATTCTTAATCGAATTCTGATTGTGATTCGCTAAAATGGTTATGTCTTAAAAGTCATCATCTCTATAACAGGTAGTAATTTAATCATCTCCTTTTTATTGATTCACGGCAGCAGTTTCTCTTTGGTGGAGCTAGTTGCTTTGTAACAATCAGGACCTCTGCTAAGCCTGGAAGACGAAATAGCTTATTAAACAGCTGGCTCAATAACTACAAATAACCAAAAAGAATGTTAGTACCTAAGTGACCATCATGGCACAGCTGGGTCTAATTTCTCCAGTATCAATTTTTCTTTTCCACCCCAACTGTAGAGGAAGTTGATTTGTATCAATAACCTGTGGTCACCACACACAGAACGTTTCATGCAAAGAAACACGGCACGATAACTGGAACTACACTGATCCTCACGAGGAGTCTGTACCTGTGATATAAGTCACACTGTCCTTGTTTCCTAATGCTCCTTGGCCTTGTCACAAGCACAGTTTTGGAAATGGGGGGAGTTTAAAAACCATCCAGGAGAGCGCTGGCTTTTAAGGATGCCCTAGGGGTTGTGAACTGAAGGAGACTGTTTTTCAACAGCAAAGTGAGAAGAACATCTCACTATCCTCCTCTCCTCCAAACTAGTTCATTTTTGTGACTACTTTGTTTGAGAAGCCTGGGAAATGCTATCATAAATTACAAACACTGACGGATGCACTGCAGCTTTCAAGCAACACACAGCTCTTTTGCAACTACCCTTCACAATCTATGAAAATGAGAGAAGTGGAAATATCTACACTATGGTAGATGTTTAATGGGTTCCTTAACCCATAAAAAAATAGGTAAAACTCAGGCATGGTAGCTGGTAGCATGTGCCTTTAGCACTCAGGAGGCAGATGCAGGCAGATCTCTATCAAACCCCTAGGTCAGCCAAGGCTACAAAATGAGTAATGTCTCAATTTTTTTTCCTTTACTACATTTTTACATTTTTTATTCTCTCTCTCTCTCTCTCTCTCTCTCTCTCTCTGTGTGTGTGTGTGTGTGTGAGTGTGACATGCAAACTGCAGTTGGATTACTCCCTCTTTCTCAGAATGAACCTGAAATGACATTAATCACTATCCATAAGTCCCAAAGAACATCACGTCCTGACCCACTTCAATACAACTTGTATCTCTGAAATGAAGCACTATTGTTAGGGGAAACCTAGACTTCTTTTCTTAGCCACCTTTTAAAGGATTTTGTGATATTTCAAAGATTGTATTTAAAAATATTTCTGATTTTATTTTGGAAAAACAGCAAAAAAATATTTATTGTATTTACTGAGATAATCTACTTATCAATAATTTTACCCTGTTAAAGAGTTCACTAGCTTTTGGTACATCCAGAGTTTGGAAGCCATTGCCACTACTTCTAAAACATCTCACTACCCTAGAATGCGATGAAACCTTGACCCATTTTCAGTCCCTCTCTATTTCCCCCACCCTCATCCTTTAGCAACCATTAATTTTTGTTCGGTCTGTATGGACATTGCCAAATGAACACTTCATATAACTGGAACCATACAAAGTGGACCTTTCCATGTCCAATTCCTTTCACCATTTACGTGTCTTCCTGTTCTCTATATTTTGTTCAATAATGTTTTTAAAAGCTCAATAAGAGCATAAACAATGGCTTTATAATCTTAGGGACAAATATTTCAAGATAGAACAAATATTTAATATCAAGTTCATTTGTAACAATAAGTTGAAACACGTAATCCCAACAGTCTTCATAAGTTCTAATTATTTGACAGACTTCCTATGCTTAAATGCTACCATTTTATTACAGTTTGCTTACATTTTTACA
>JAQHUG010000177.1:1125648-1145097 GCA_028555095.1 Dicrostonyx torquatus
AAAAAAAAAAAAAACCACCTTGCATGTGTTTTCTAGGTGGGGAGGTGGGGGAGGATGTTGGGTTGGGGAAATAGTTCAATGGGTAAATTGCATACAAGCCTGAGGACCTGAGTTCAAATGCCAAGATCTCACATAAAAGCCAGCTGCTCTGTGTCTTTAATCCCAGTGCTCTTATAGTGAGCTGAGGAACAGAGACAAGAGACCCCCGATGCCCACAGGCTGGCATATGCAGCCTCAAACTAGGTAGACTATGAGGACCATCAGCTAGGCTATACCTGAACCTTCACAAGTGTGCTGTGGCATCTGCATGTGTGACAGTCTGAACATACATACATCGCACACATGCTTATACATACACAATTTTTAAAATATTTGCTAAATGAATGATCTCTTGTTTAGAAGTGCTTTTTCTTTAAGATCATGTCAAATCTTTCCCTAAAGTAAACTACCAGTTCCAAGACAGACAAGGACTTATATGAGAACCTGTTATATTTCTTTTCTTTTCTTTTTTTTTTTTTTGGTTTTTGGTTTTTGGTTTTTCGAGACAGGGTTTCTCTGTGGCTTTTGGAGCCTGTCCTGGAACTAGCTCTTGTAGACCAGGCTGGCCTCAAACTCACAAAGATCCACCTGCCTCTGCCTCCCGAGTGCTGGGATTAAAGGCGTGTGCCACCACCGCCCGGCTGTTATACTTCTTTTTTTAAAAAGTCCTCAGAGTATGAGAGTAGAACAACTAAATGTGCCTGTGACTCACAACAGTTTAACCTCACCGTCAACTGTGTGCAGGGCCTCTCGGAAGCTAAAGAACACAACATCAGCTCATCTGCCGAGCCATCCTTTCTTTCACGGTATTTGAACTCCATCTCCTGTGTGCCAAGCATTTTTCTAGATGCTCATACTCTGTCCCCATATTGTTTGTATTCTAAAACAAAAGGAAGATATTATTGAAAACTATACCCTGAGGGCCAAAAAGTGCTGAGACCCAGGGCATCACTGAGGTTTGCTATTTGGCAGGCCTCTTTGTTAACAGTGACATTGGAACAGGTAAAATAGCATATGTGTGTAGCAAATGTTCAGCAATGCGAAGGGCCTGCATAGCAGAATGGTCAGTCGATTTGCTCTCTGTCAGTATTTATTAATTGAGATAGACACTATCAAGAAATAAAGCTTAATCACAAAACCCATCAGGGAATCCTTTCTCAGTCTAATGTGGTAATAGTCCTCACTGTCCTGCTGCTAACTGAAATTATCTCAAAGATATCTCCTCCAAGATGTTTTTCCCATCATTTCCAGTTTTTCACTCCATCAAGCTGCCACGGCAATATAATCTCCTCTTCAAGACCAAAGTCAGGGGTGGTTGATGTATGTCATGTAATCAATCACTCAGGAGGCTGAGACAAGATAGGAAATCAGCAGCTAGCGTTGACTGTTACATAATGAGACCTTGTGAGGCCGATTTTCCTTAGCTAGCCAAATCCCAAACTAAGCTATTTGTTCTGTCAGGGTGTCAACTAGATATTGCGTACCAACTTTTGTATTACCAGCACCTAGTAGAACGTGTGGTGCCTAGCAGGCATTCAATGAATGATTATAGAGAAAGGCATGATCTCCCAAGTTAAACAACAACAAAATTTAACAATCTCAGTGTAAGTCTTTTATAAACAACAGACACTAGAAGGCGCCCACAGAGCTGGGTCAAGAAAGTTAAAGAGGCAGAGACTTGCGAAAAGAGAAGTTGCCCAAGGATGCTTTCAAAACTGTGCTGAGACGTGCCAACGTAAATAAATGTAGACGCAACACTGTCCAGAATCAGTGTGGACGACCTTCCTTTTGGTCTTTCCAACTCTGTGATACCCAACACCCGCCCCTCCCTCCCCTCTCTAAATCAGGAAGCTCTCAATTGGGGTGTCCAGGTACGGTGGAGAAGTTCTCACCTTCCCATTCGTGGGCGGCTCCTGGATGTAGATGTTACTCATCTTGGTCAGTGCTCAGGACTCCGCTCCTTAGTGTGGCCGCGAGCGGATGGCGGTGTCCGCCTGTTAATAGACAATTCTTTCACGTGGGTACTTGGGGAAAACTTTACTCGGTCAGAGTCGGGCAAGACAGCCGTACCAAACACTAGTTAGTCCCCAAACTAGCCCCGCATGGGCGCCGCCATGCTGCTCCCGGACTCGAACACCGCTAACTTCGGAGGGGGGAACTCCTTGTCCTTTGGGTAACTAGAAAAGATTATAAGACCTCTGCAACTTTAATTTGTCACGTTATAGGTAATAAAAGTTAAGGGATAAATCCGTAAATCCCATTACTGCGTCCACATCAGGTGTTCTCAGCTAGCACTCACCTCCCGCAGTTGGCCAAAATGGTTCCGACCACGAGTGCTCCGCGGTAGCACTCCCCTGGAAACTACATCCGCGGCGCCTTAGTTCCGCGAACCCCGGGAGCGCATCCGGCCTTCCCCTACCGTGTGCTATAGTTGTGGGGACCGGGTGGGAGAGATCTCTCCGATAGTGCGTTATCCTCGCAACGGACCTGACCCTAACGCGATCTCGAAATCTCAGGACTCCGCTCACCTGCCTCATGGCAGTCCCAGGTGAAGATCAACTGCAGGGCCCCCTTACAGAGGAATGGGGCGAGCAGTGGAGTCCAGGGAGCGGGGCGGCGGGGAGTCCTCGGGGATTCAGACGAAGGCCAGTCTGAAAATGTACAGAGTTGGTTGGTTTACGTGAAAAAAAAAAAAAAAAGTTTACACTACAAGTCCAAAGGGAGCGAGGAAAGAGGGAGAGATCGTCTCGGTCGCTCCTAGGCAAGCCCGAACTGCCCAGGCTTACAAGGAAAGTGTATTGTAGGAGGGAGAGGAGACTTGGGAGCAATAAACTCTAGGCCTAAGAGGACAAGTTACCCAGAAAACTAACAGGAACTTTGACAGGGTTTCAAAATAAAATTCGAAATGTGAACATCTGGCGAACCCAGGGAGTTCTGAGTTGTACTGAAAGACACCAAGTCCAGAAGCGCACCTGGGGTTTGTTTGGCTCTTCCTGTCTATAGTTACTGTGGCTGTAGGCCGGTTTCCTGTGCCCTTCAGAGCCTCAGTTTCCCTATCTATAAAAGAAGGGGCCTTGTTGAATTATATCTGATTCTTTCTAGATTGCAATTTTGTATTCAGAGGTTTCTAACCTAAAAACGGCATGCTCCGGGGATGTTTTTGTCTGCTACCCCAGCTTACTGGAGAGTTCAGGAGCTGCAAAAACTTCCCAAGCCGCCTTTGTCAAGATGTGTCTGTCTCTGCAGACTCCTGTTGGCAGGTGTTTTTAAGAGGTATTCCCGCCTCGAATTTTGGGGATTCACAGTGCACAGTACTGTAGGAAAGACCCTGAAAATGTTTGTAAAGCCCCGACTTTGCTTAAAACTGCGCTTCCTGCGGCTGTTTGATCTCTGCCTTCGCTCTTTGGCAGCCTTTTCCAAACCCTTTTTCAGAGATAGCTGGGGGTGGGTTGGCTGCTTTCCTACCTTCCGCAGTTTGCAAAGGAGCCCATCTGGAGCTGTGAGAAATGGCTGTCCACTCTTCATTGTGTTGTTGCGAGTATTAGAACTCATCAAGGAAAAGAGAGGAATTTACAGAAAGTGGAACTACTGCTGTGGCAAGCAAAATAGTGTGGACACCTAGCAGGATGCAGAGTACAAAAGGTTTAGGTTCCAGATGAGACCTAACATGTGAGA
The DNA here is from genome assembly GCA_028555095.1 of Dicrostonyx torquatus. Classification (NCBI taxonomy): domain Eukaryota; kingdom Metazoa; phylum Chordata; class Mammalia; order Rodentia; family Cricetidae; genus Dicrostonyx; species Dicrostonyx torquatus. The sequence continues at coordinate 1,129,363 of JAQHUG010000177.1, forward strand.
GGGTGGGGAGCCTGCAGGGAGAGGGACTGGATATGGAGAGGAATAGGAAGAAAGAAGAGGAAATGCCTGCTGTGGCTAACTTTCAGAATGATGTGAGAGGAAAGAGAAATTACCTAAAGGCGATAATCACAGTTTGGAACATTTACAATGTAACCCATGCATCCGATACTATGTCAAACATTGTATTTTTTGCTCTTCCTTGAATAACAACTGCTCCGAGATAGCTGTTCATATTCCCACTTCACAGGCTGAGGGACATAGAAATCAGGTAACTTGGCTACTACAAGAGCTAATGGCAGGTTATCCTAGCTCTTCCCCACCACGTGGGAGTGCATTTCCTAACCTATCTGTGGCACTATAAGGAAATGTCCTGTAATTGAAGGACATTAAAGCAAGAACAAAGTGTTTGGATGCCGATAGACAATGGGAAACTGCTTTAGGGTTTTGTGGGTTTTTTTTTTTTTTTTAACCTAGAGGAGAGTTAGTTAATGTCGAGGCACCGTGGGTGGTTTGGGGTGTTTCTCGTGAGTTATGTATCCCATGACACCTGTTGAGGCTGGGGTCTCAGAGAAGCAGCTCAGTCGGAGGTGTCTCTTTGGTGGTAGAATCACCAGGAATTGAGGACTGCTTTGTTGTAGGTGGGAAAAGACATTCACCTGGCTCCTGACGTGAGAAGTTTGGAGAGGCCTCATAACTGGGAAGACATCTCCCAAGAGCAGAGTTTAGCGGGGGCGGCCATCGGTTCAGTTTGGAGCTTGTGTTGAGGTTAGTCGAACCCAAAATGGAAATGTCTAATAGCATAGAAATTAGTAGGTCGTAGGCAAGAAGTTAGAGTTGAGAACAACGCATCACAGGAATGATGATAAAGCCTGAATGAGACTGTATGGCCAGGGTGTGTAATGTGTGAAGAGGAGCTCTGACTGGATCCTAGGCAATGGTGACATATAAGGGGACATCAGAGAGAGACAAGTCTGAACAGTAGCTTGCTGAGGCATTTTGAGAGGTTCTGGTGACCTCTGCATCACACATCTGCACCCGGAGCTGGCCCGCTGTCACTGTTTATTATTTGATCAGGCTTTCTCAGCGCCCGTGTGGTCTGAGCACACCAGGAGACACGCTGTAAAACTTTTGGGATGAAACTGTGCTACTTAAGAAAAGGGACAAAAGCGACTTTTCTTCTCGCTTTGTTTGAGATGCTCTTAAACTTGAGACCAGTGTTAAGAATATGTTAGCCTTTCAGTTCAAAATAATGCTTCAAAGCATAATAATAAATTGTGTCATTAAGCTAGATGGAACGACTTACATAAACTATTTAAAGCCACCAAAAATCAAGATAATGGGCATGACAGGTGGCACGGACGCACAATGCAACCCGCTTTAGAAAATACAGACACAGAAGGTTTTAAGATAATTTCTTGGATGATCGATCCAGACGCTGCATGGGAGGAAAATAGAGCTCCATTGAGGTGATCATTAAGGAGGACAAGTATTGTGTCACGCTCCTTTATGTTAGGTGTGATGGATTCAGCTTGGGGTGATTCTGTTCCTGGTTATTATAAGGTGTAACTATAGAGTAATGAGGCTGCTTTTCAGAAACCACCAGCCTTGTCTGTTTCAGTGGTCATGTGATCCCGCTGCTGTTCCTCAGTATTGTATGCTAGCTCAAACCATTATGTAGGTAACAAAGGGAGACTGGAGGCCTTAGGCAAATCTGAGACACTTAGTTATTTCACAAATAGCATTGAACATAGGATCCAGCGAAGTTTACTTTCTTTGGGGCATTTCTTTGCTTGTTCACAGTTGATCAGATTAGCTGTTGTTGAAGTTGTGTTGGTGAGTCACTGTTCTCCATCAAGTGTCGGCCAGGCACAAGTGGCAGTGTGTGTTACTGATAGGGATGGCACAAAAACTGATCCTTTTGTGTCTCTCAGGGAAGTCTGTCCCCAGGATAGAGGATGACAGTGCCACATTAACATTTCCGTCTGGCATCCCTTCAGCATATTGCTGAAGCATCTGCATGATCATAAAAATCTGCAATCACACTCCAGCCTATTTCCCTCATTCCTCAGCCACACTCTAGGTAACTTCTCTCTCTAACATGGCTGCTGAAATAATGTTCATAAAATTGTGTCTGATTCTTTCATTCCTGGGAGGCAGTTACCTGTGAATTTTGTAGTTTTCTTTAAGTCACCTAACCTTGCATAGACTGTTTTATTGTCTCATAACAAAGGGGATAATTTCTTCAGCTTCTAACTAATAAACCTCCCTTCTCAACAAGAATGAAGTGTATAGCTCTGAGCATGACCAATGCTTTTCTACCTTTTTCTGCCTTTCTTATGTATGCGTCGATGATGCAGAAAACCTGACTCGACTCTATAACCTCTCGCGTGTTTTTTCTTTCTGTGCCATGTGCCTGTGTTACTGTTATCCCTTCATTATAAATTCATTCCAGCCTCGGGTTTTCAGCTGACAGTCTTGCCTGTCACTTTTTTAATGCTTTTAAAGTTTACTTATTAGCAAACTTATACGTTGTTTTTCATGTTGCCCAGCACAGTCTGTCATGAATCACAGCTATGGATATACCGATATGATTTGGTAGGAGAGAGACCTTGGCGGGTGAGAGCCCACATCAGGTGGGAGACAGACAGGCCAGGCAAACACTGCAGGTGAGAGACAGACACACAGGAGAACAGGGCTTATGTGGGAAATTTTGTTAAAAGAAAAGGGGGGCGGGAGGGGAGAAACCAGCCTCTGGGGACAGGAACAGAGGAAGAGAAGAGAAGAGAGAGAGATACAAAGAGAAAAAGGAAGAAGGGGTAGAAATAGGCAGAGTTTTGCCTGTTAAAGGGACAGGGTATGCTTGCCTTGCACACAGGAGCACTCTGCAAGGATGGGGCTGGGTGTGGCAGGAATCTAATGAACACTGCCCTAGGTAACCTAGTGTGGTGTAGCTTCTTGTAGTGAGGGACTTTATTCATTTGATGACTTGTCTAATACCAGTTCAGAGTTATACACCCATATACAGGACTTATGGCTCATTTATACAATCACAGTCCGATGCTGGCAGTCTTGATTATTTCATTAGACAACAGATTAAACTTATTGTCCCTTGACAATAACTTTTGGTTATATACCCAAGGCTTATGGGTACCAGTTAAGATCTCACCAATTTGGGCAGAGTGAAGAGGGAAGTTAGGGATCTTTGGGTTGGGAAAGACCACAGGCGTCTTGTTCTCATCTTAGTTGGAGACAGTCGCAATATATTTTTGAAGGAGACTTTGGTGATTTCTCTAAACTCTCCCTGTTAACTTCTTGCTAAGTGTAGCTCAGATCTGCTTGACACTTACAATACAGCTGGCTGATCTCAAACTAAAGGCAACCCCTCTGCGGTTCTTATTATAGGCCAGTGTCACCATACCCAGCTTAACTTTCCTTCATCTGTTATTTTGTAAAGCAAATAGAAGGAAGAATTTTATGCCTTTATTTAAGTTAGCTACTTCATATTATTAGTTGAAGGGGTTCTAGCTGGGTTACTTTCACCCCTCCCTTAGGGATCAAATGATTAAAGAGACATAAACAATAGGACATCTGCTCTTTCAAAGAATTTCCATCAAGAATTTCATTTAGCTTACTATTTAAGTTCTTGAAAGATTTCTTTTTTTCTATTTTAGTCTCCTTGTTCCATGTAAGATCCCAAAGGAGAGTATATGTACAACCATTAATATAAACCAGTAGAAAGTTTAAATACTTGTTTTATTTTTATATTCAACTTTCGCAAGACAGAATTATATTTTATACAAGCATTATTATTCCTATATTAAATATCCCTACTATCTGAGGTTAAAAAACACACACCCACATAATAAATTAATACTCTATTGAAAGAACTCCACAGTGTGTTAACTTAAATGAAAAAGATGACCAAATGGAAAATGATTACAAAACAAAAGAAATCCAACCCACTGTTACTGAATCTAATTAGATTAAAAGTGAAAAGATGGTATCACGGGGTAGAGGTGATGCAGTTGCTAAGTGATACAGAGAAAGCTTAGGCGCTTTAGCTGCTTGCTTTTGGCATTAAATGATTATGTTTTCAAAGAACAAGACAGATGATAAAATAGGAAAGTAGGTTCTACTGATTGCTGTTACGGTTTGTGAGGAGCTCAAGTAAAGAAGCCACCTAAATGCCCACTCTGTGATTAAGGGGGAAGGTGTTTATTGTAGATGTGAGAGGGAGAATAGCCAGAGTCATCTGGGGGTGTCTGCCATGGCTACTTTTCAGGGGCAGAGAGAAAAGGTTGGGAGAGAAGTGGACCGGCTGTTGCCAGGGATATGGGAACAGATCCAAAAATGGTTGGAGAGTCCTGCCTGATATAGGGGTTATGTTGCAGGGGGAGGAGGGCAGGTTAGCTGAAACAGCGGGGGAACCAGTGTGGGTCCCTGAGCTATTGGAGACTTGTTAGAGTTAATAGAGAACTAGATGCTCTTTTCTGGATATTGGGGGGGGGGACTGTAGGAGTGGATAAGAAAGTAACCACTTTTCAAGGCAAGCAGAAACAAAATTTCTGAGGAATGCTGACTGTCCAGCCTGTTGTGAACCCAGACTGCCAGACTGCCATCTTGTCAGGCCCTGACAGTTCTAATTGGCTGAACGTTGACTTTGAGCCTAGTGTGGTGTACTTGCCTAGAATCGCAGGACTGGGGAGTTAGAGACAGGAACAACACTGTAAATTTGAAGGCAGACAGGCATACATAGTAAATTACAGGACAACAGGGTCTATAGAGCATCTCAAAACTAATTTTTGGCTTGGGAATCAGACAATATACCTTCCAAATAACTGTATTTTATGTCAAATCTGATGTTTTCGCAGTATTTTGAGAGTGCTGCCAAGAGAATCTCTTCACTTATTTTTCTTCCCTTTCTTTAGCCATTCTGTTTCAGTTTTTGAAACATTGTTTCCACTGTGTAACCCCTGCAGCTTGTCATCCTCCAGCCTCAGCTTCCTTCTTTCCTGATCCTTTTTTCTCACCTTTGCTTCCCGCTGTTGCTGTTTGTAAGTTTTCCTTCTGTGTCAGCTGCTTTACTAAAATATAATTTACATCTGTTAAAAGACCTGCAGATTAAAAAAAAAAAAGTGCAACCCAAAGATATGATGTATGATAGACAGTGGTTCTCAGCCTTTTAACTCCGTGGCCCTTTAATACAGCTCCTCGTGTTGTGCTGACCCCAACCACAAAATCATCTTCGTTGCTGCTTCATAACTGTAATTTGCTACTGTTATGAACCATTATATAAATACGTTTTCCGGTGGTCTTAGGCGACCTCTTGAAGGGCGGTTTGACCCTCTCAAAGGATTCTCGACCCAAGTTGACAACCACTGCTATAGAACAAAAGAAAGAAATAACCAAAGTAGAGTTCAATCCTTGTTATATACATGCATCACAGACAGTTCTGTAACTTTCTTTCCTCTTCCTTGTATGTGTTAGAGATTGTCATATTTCATGAAGCACTGGCCTCATTCCTTCATACCATAACTTAGCATTCTCTTCCTATTCTTGGAGTTACAAACTATGTTGCTGTGATTAACTTTAATCACATAGTTGGTTTGCACTTGTGCACGTAAACTGAGTTCTCAGGTGTGGGATTGTTGGAGTAGACTTCATGTGGTGCCATTTACACACCACTGACCCTTCCAGAGTGTGCCCCACTCAAAGCTCCCTTCAAGTTTCTCTACCTGAGCTCCTTTCATAAGAGAAAAGGGAATCCTGGTATCATTAGTATTGAGCACTTCCTACATGTTTCAGGGCCGTTCCTGCTTCTTCTCCACATACTTTCTGGTCCAATGTTTGCCTTCTTCCCCATGTTTTCACAGTGGCCATCGGTCTTTTCCTGGGGTGTGCGGATTTTCCACAGTGGTGAGTTTCTCCCTCCTGCGAGTTACAAGTGTTTCGCAACCCTTCAAGTGTGTTTGCTCCTGGAGGCTTTCACCGCTAGGATGCAGCCCTCAATGCCCCACCCCCAGCATACACACAACCTGACCTTACTATGCGCTTCTATGGTGACCTTTAGATTGTAGGTCCTGATTACCAAGGAGAACTTGAAGGGAGCAGGAGGCATCACTGCCTAAGCCAACTTAGTGGTGAAGGAACCAAGGACATCAAGGAGCTACATACAAGTAAATGGGAGGGTGGCTCTCTGTGCCGGGAAGGGGCCTCACCACACAATAGCCAGAGTTCCTGTCTGAACGACAGAAAATGAAAGATTATGTGGAAAAGTCTAACAGAATCCTTGCTAACAGTGTTCAGAAACCAGAAAGGGTGAAGTATGCCAAACCAAGTATTCTGCCACTGTAGTCGTGCTTTGGAAATGAATGAACTTTTTTTTTTTCAGTTTTCTTTTTCCCCAAATAGGACAACTGGCCTTAAGCTCACTATGTAGCCCAACTAGACTTGAACTCAGCATCCTCCTGCCTCAACCTCCTGATGTTGAGATTACAGATACTTAGCTAGAAGCCAGATCTTGACAACAGGGTGAACTGATTACTTCATTTTTCCCAGGTCTGTGATGTCCTTTGCCTTGGTCTCAAAGGTCTTCAGAAGCCTTTCATAGCCAGGCAGTCTTGCAAATGATTACACATGAAACTGAGATCTTAATTTAGACAAAGGCGAGTAAGGAAGTAGCTTGTAAGGAGATCTGGTTATTTCTCTGTCATAAAAAGTTTTGTCTTGGTTACAGAAGACAGCCTGAGAAAAATTTCATGTTCTGTTCATTCTAGAAATATGAAGCACTTGAAGAATGAGTTCACATCAGTGTCTCTTGCTCTAAAAGAGTCAGTTCTAGCTCAGGCAGAGGTGAGACAGTTTCACACCTGCCTGTTACTGTTCGTCTGTGGCAGTAGTAATAGTGGTGCATAAAGCAGTTTGTTCCATATTATTCAACACCTGTGGTTTCTATGGAAACAACACTGACCCTTATTCTCTGAATTTTTTTTGTCAACATGCAATTATTTTCATAATGGAGAAGCCTTAAATTATATTAATCCAGTCATATTCCACAGCTGATCCTGCTAACTGTGGCATGTGGGCTCTTACAGGACAAAGTAGAGACAGCGTCTAAAGGGAAGGGATCAGTACACAGTGCTAAGAAATTTCAGCGTCTAAAGGGAAGGGATCAGTACACAGTGCTAAGAAATTTCAGCGGTGACACCTTCTCTGATTTAAACATGTAAATACTGTAAAAAGTAGTAACAGCTTCTAGAGTTTGAGGTGAAAGTTGACTTCAGAATAACTGTAACTAATGAGTTCTTAGGAATGGGTAGGAGGAGGGTGTAATGAGTACTGTCAGAAAGGTCCTAGCTCCAAACATGATGGAACCGTCACTCAGAGGCTAGCGGGGAGATGTTAACAGCTGTGCTGTGTGTTCATGGGAGGTTCAGATGTCAGCGGGATGCAGCATCCACCTGGTCCCATCCCCTGGATGTCCTCTAAGGATGTCTGTGGGCAGTAGAGCAACACTTGTTATTTAAGTACACATTGGAGGACTGTGTCTACAGAAGCAGCTCGTTTAGTATAGTATTTTTCTCCAAATTAGGAGTAGGGGGAAATAACTAGTGTTTCAACTTTATCATGTTAAAGAAGTGGTTGAAGACTTGTTTTCATTTACAGTTACTGATGTTTTCTTTCTGCTCTCTACATTTTTACAATAGCCTCACATGGGGATGATAACTCCGCTTGAAGGATTTAGAAAGTAAATGGAATGATGTTGCACTTGGCCTCTCATTACTTTACAGAAGCCACTGAGAGGTTAAAGTTCATTTTGATGTTCAGTGGAATATTTGGCCATAAAAAATAATGCAGTTCTGGTGCATGCTATAATATGGATGATTCTTAAAAACACCATGTCAGACTTTTAAAGGGACAACTATTAGCCTGGCAGTAGTGGTGCACGCCTTTAATCCCAGCACTGGGGAGGCAGAGGCAGATGGATCTCTGTGATTTTGAGACTAGCCTGGTCTACAGAGTGAGGGCTGCAACACAGGGAAGCCCTGTCTCAAAAAAAAGAAACAAAACAAAACAAAAAAAAAACTATTACAACTATTACCTGGTTTCTCCAGAGAGACAAATAGTTAGAAAGTAGGCTGGAGTGGTTGAGACTGGGGAGACATGAAGGTGTTTACTGGTTTACAGTATGTAGTTATTCTTCTTGGTGATAAAAAGCATTTGGAGAAGGACAGTAGTTGAGAGCTGCTCATCACTGGAACTATTTGCCATGCTGCTAAAATGCACATTTGAAGTGATCAAAATCCTCACTTCAGTGTGTGTTAAAATAGTCTTCCTTTTTTCATCACCATCTGTATGGATTGACTACACAGAAATACCGTGAATATTTGTGAGCTTTTATCAGAATTGAACATGTGACTACTTAGTTTTTGCTTATCAAAGTTCAAGTGCTGAATTTAAGTTATTTTATGATATCTAACAATTATAGTGAATTTTATGGAATATCACCAATTTCTGAAAGACAAAAAAACATTTGTTATACCTTAATGTTTGTAAGTATGTATATTACATGTATATGTATATATGGTAAATATTTATAGATATATGGTCAATTAGTTACATTTCAACAATAAGCCATGGTGTCCTAGAATTTCTTCCCCAATGTTGTACGATTCCTAAAATGTTTAAACTGTCAACTATAGTTTGTTTTCCTACTGAATTAGAAAAATATATGTTCTTGAAATATTGGTCAAATGATTTGGGTAAATTCACTTTCAGTAAATTAACCGTTAATCAAAATAACTGAGTAGTGTTAAGATTAGAGTTCTTTTTCAAGAAAATTTAAAATAAAAGGTTTTCTTAGGGTTTTATCATGATGAAGTCTATCTTTACTCACATGTGTTCCTCCAAATGTTCTCCTATTGTCTTTCAGGTTGCAACAAGGACAATGTCCGAGCAGGCTGCAAAAAATGTGGCTACCGTAAGTATACTGAAGAGCAACATTCTGTCTACTTGTATTTGTGGGGCCTTGTTTTGGGGGCTGGGAAGGGAACAGGATCGTTCAATATCCTGACTTCAGCAGCTCCGTGGGTGTCCGGAGCCCCTACCTGGGTTTGTAGTTGACTTGTAAATACGAGGGGTTGACGGGAGATTTAGAAGTTTAGAGAAAATAGAACTAAGATAATTTAAAATATAAAAGAAAAGACTGTATATAAAAATACAGGTGGTGCTAGAGAGATGGCTAGACAGTTTAGAGCACTTGTTGCTCTTCTAGAGGACCCGGGTTTGATTCCCTACAGCCATGTGATAACTCATAACCATGTGAAACTCCAGTCCCAGGGAGCTAGCATCCTTTACTGGCCCTCACCAGTAGCAGACATGCATATGATATATATATATATACATACATGCAGGCAAGAAATAAATAATAAAAATAAAAACACACATATAAAATAAGTAAATCTTTAAAAAAATTAAACGTATGTATGTATGCTTGTATATTCTATATATACATCTATGTATTGTTTTGTTTCTGGATACCAGATGAAGAGTAAGGCTTAAAAACAGTCTTTGAATGTTTGCTGAATTTATCCCTTTGTATAAGGGTTTGATTGGTCCCAGAATTTCTGCTCATGAGCAAAAAACTTGATTTCAACAATGTCTTCCATGCGATTAATATAATAGAATTAGAGAGTACACCCATGCCTATGTAATTACATACAGTACCGTGATTTGATTCTGTAAACAGCATTCCTCGAGGCAAACCCAGCTGCTCTGCAGGCCTCACCAATGGCTAATCTCGGCATTGCTTGCTGTCTCTGAAGTTGTTTGACATCTGTGCTAACTACACTGAACTGTTTAGGATATTCCACTTCACTGAAGGGCTATTTTCTAACAAAATAAATGATTCAATAAAGAGTAAGAAGTTACTCTTCATGGAATAAATATAAACTTTGTTATTTACAAAAAAAAAAAAAACCTTACAAATAAAATAAATATCACAGACCATGATTAAATAACTCCATGAAGAAGGTTTCTTTCTGGTCTTCATTTTATTGAACATTGGCTTCTGGTGGTTCTGGCAACAGATTATTCAGGTAAACAGTTCAGCACTTACTAGATATGCCACCGCGGACATATGCCTTAAACATTTGTGTCTGCAAAATGAGATAGTTACAGTACCTAACCTCATAGAGGTTGCTGTGTCGATTGGGAGAACTAACTTGTTAAGTGATGACTTTGGGTCATTGACTGGCCATAGTTGTGGATGCCAGATGCTGTATATTAGGAAATGGAGGCTCTTACGATACAAGACGGGAAAGTGGAATTTGGGCTCTGGTTAGCAGATTCCATGCTGTGCTGTGCTTGTTCTGTTTTCTTCCCATAGTGGCAAAAATGTTATCAAATGTAAAATTTTAACCAGTTTTTCAATAAATCATTCTGAAGATAGTTCTGGACAGCCATCTCCACTTCCTATTCCAAATCATTTTGATTGCCTCTAATAGAAACTCCAGTCATGAAGTAGAAACTGCATCCCTTCCTTTCCTAACTCTTGGTAGTTTCTGCTACTCTACACAGCCTTTAGTGGAGGAGCCACACGTGTCTGACTTAGCACAATGGTTCAGAGTTACCCCATGTTGTACTGTGTGCACACACTGACATTATTTCTTATGGTGGAATGGTGTTGCATTGCATGGATATACACTTCCTTTATCCATTCACCTGTGGATAAATCCATTCACTTGATTGTTTTTATCTTTTAGCATTACTACAGTGATCATTGATGGGTCCCTGATTTTCATTCCTGTGAGGGTCTGTGCTATTATTTAATGTATAGGAAGATTCTTGCCACGGCTGACTGCTATTCTTCCCTTGAGTGATGAGCACTCTTGACAGACTTTGGCTAGTCATTGCATTCTTCTTTCTGGTCACTGTGACAGAATGTCTGAAAAAAATGGGAGGGATTGCTCCTCCCTAGCTCAAGCCTTCCTGGGTTCCTGTCTGTCACGGTCTGCTCTGTTGTCTCCTTCAGTGAGGTGTTCTCCATGGCGGGTGAAGTGTGTACCTCCTCACTGCTGACAGGAAGCAGAGAGAAGTCCTGCACGGCTGGTATCCTTTTCCCCTTTTATTCCGTTTGGGCCCCCAACTCGTGGGAAGGTACAACCCATATTTGGGGTGTCTCATCCTGAACCTGATCTCTCAGTAAACCCAGAGCCTGCTGATTTGACCTCTCGCCTTAGCCAGCTTGCCCCGTGGACCTCCCGTCTCTGCCTGGGACTACAGGCGGCCACCATGCCCACCTGACCTTCTATATAGGGGCTCAAGGGACCCAAACTCCAGTCCTCACACTTGGACGACTACTGCTTTGGTCACTGAGCCAACCCCAGCCCCTCACAGTCATAATTCTTTACCCTTCTTAGCGTATATTTAGAAAAGAAACCCCACAAAGACAAATGGTTAGAAAGACAGTGTTGTCTCATAAAGAAAAAGAACAGCAAAAGGCAGACTTCATTTGTAGTTTCACAAGTAATTTGTCATGTCACTTTCATTAAGGGAAGCTGGAATAGGTGTGGAATCCTAAGTATTTCACTTGTGTGATCATTTCAGTGCCAAACATTTGGGTAGAAAGCTAACTTGAGTAAAGTAAGATTGCGTCACAAGGAATTCTGGTCACAGTGCCAAGCTGGGCTACTGTGAGAACTGTGAAAAGCCCCCTTTTCTGTGCCAAGTGCATAGCCCTGGAGGGAATTAATGTGATAACAGCAGAGCCAAATCAGGAACCTGAGCCAACAAGAAAAAAAGGTGACCCTCCCAGTGCAGGGGTGAAAAGGGTCTCAGAACAAAAGTAGGAGTGGATGCTGAACACACAGTGAGCCGCACACTGACTCAGTGGTGGTATGGAATGTCCTGGATATATTGTTTTTATTGGTTAATGAATAAAGAAACTGCTTGGGGGCCTATAGCAGGGCAGAACAGAGCTAGGCGGGGGTGGGAGGTGGGAGGGGCGGGAACTAAACTGAATGCTGGGAGAAAGAAGGTGGAGTCAGGAGGCAACATGTAGCTGCCAGATGGGAAAGATGCGAGCTGCCAAGTGGAACCTTGCTGGTAGGCCATGAACCTCATGGTAAAATATAAAATAATGGAAATGAGTTAATACTAGATGTAAGAGCTAGCTAGCAATACACTTGAGTGATTGACCAAGCAGTGATTTAAATGATATAGTTTCTGAGTGATTATTTCTGGTCTGGGCAGCAGGAAATGAACAAGCAGCCTCCTTATTATAGTGTGGTCTTCAGAACTGTGTGCTGTGATGCCTTTGAGCCCTCCCTGATGATGGCAGGACGGCTGGAGTGGAGCCGCTCACATAAAGTCAGGATCCCTACCCTACCTGGGAAGAAGGGATTACGAAAGTCTCACTTACCCGTCCAGGGATATTAGCAAGAATGCCCATGGTTTGTGTGAGTACCGACGAAATAGCAATTACAAGAAAAAGAGCAATGCGGACTTGGCAACCAAACCTGGAGTTGTACAGTTTACACTGAGGTAGATATTTTTCCAGTGCTACAAAAATTATGTTAAAACATGGTGTATAGGGCTGATGATACAGCTCAGTTAGTAGTGTCTGCCTAGCATTCACTAAGTTGTGAGTTCCATCTCTAGAGCCATATAAACTCTGGGCGTGGTGACCCATACCTGCAATCCCAGCACCTTAATTACGTTAGAAGGTAGGACTAGACAGAGCTTGAGAAAGAGAATGGAACCACTCCCCCCTTCTCCCTCTCTCTCTCTCTCTCCTCCCACCATGTCTCCCTCTGTGTGTGTGTGTGTGTGTGCTTACTTATGTGCCATGACAACATGTAGACATCACAGGAAAAGTTGTGGAGTTCTCTTCTTCCTTTCACCGTGTGGGTCCTAGGGATGGAACGTAAGTCCTCAGGCTCAAAGGCGAGTGGTTTCACCCACTGCACAAACTTGTCGGCCCACTCTGTCTGTTTCCTTCAGTTCAGGACCGATCCCTTAGAATGCTGTTGCCCTCACATAGGGCAAATGTTCTCACCTCCGCTAACCTTCTCTAAACCCTCAATGACAGCCTGGCTTGTCTTCAGGTGATCCCCGATCCTGTCAGGATCAGGTTAGTGAGAACCATCACAGGGACCGATGACTCAAGTTTTCTTACTGGAAGAATTTTAAGAAAAGTGATATCAGAATTTAAATATTTAGTTTTTTAAATCCTTTCGAGAAGTATTTCTAGTTTTGTGTGATGCTTATGCATTATGACCGCTTGAATTAGATGAAAGATGTAACCACATGAGTTAGTAGGCAAGCAGAGGAGGAAAGGCTGCGGGGGGGGGGATAAAATACAAGGTTTCATGTATGAGAGAGAGTATGTTTTTAGTTACCTTAATCTAAATAATGTAAAATAGCCTGTTCTTTTAGAAAGGGAAAACAGTGATTCAGTGTTCTGAAATGCATGACAAGTGCCCCCACAATGTTTCTTGAATTAGAAGTTCCAATGAAGAAGGGGTAAGTTCTGTTGGAATACTGTATTCAAGCAAAAAGCGTATAGGGAAAAGTTTAACCTCCAGCAACAGAATAAAATGTAAGGCTCTTGTGTTGCTATTGACCTTGTACTCCGTTGCCCCTGTGAAGCACCAAAACAAAGAGCACAGATGCATGTGTAGTTTTATCTGAAACACAATTAATAAAAACTCAGAGACAGAAATTGGGATTCAACCTGAAGATCAGAAAACCAAAACCACCGGCCACTGGCTCTTACCTCAACCTCAGTTCGAAAATGGCGATCCTGCCTCCAGGAATCTCAGAATGAGACTGAGACTGAGAGCTGTCTCCTCCAATTTTATAATCCTCTCTAGTTCTGGGATTAAGGGCGTGCACCATTACCACCTGGTTTCTATGGCAAGCTAGCGTGTCTACTGGGATTAAAGGTGTGTCATTGTGGCTTCTGGGATTACCATTGCTGCCTGGTCTGTAGGGCTGGCCAGTATGGCTGTTTTACTTTTTTGGATCTTCAGACAAGCTTGATTTATTAAAATAGAAATGAAATGCAACTACATTTATCCTTCTTGGTTTTTGTTTTGTTTTGTTTCGTTCTTATTTAGCTGGTCATCTGACTTTTGAGTGCCGCAATTTTCTCCGGGTTGACCCCAAAAGGGACATTGTGTTGGATGTCAGTAGCACAAGTAGTGAGGACAGCGATGAAGAAAACGAAGAACTGAACAAATTGCAGGCTCTACAAGAGAAAAGTAAGAGTGGTTTTTCTCCTGTGTCTCCTGCTGGGTCATGTCACACTTGTGTAATTGTGCTGATCACAGAGTTGTCTTTCTTATCACATGCAAGGGCTACAACACAGATCAGAACATAGCTTTGATGGAAGTCACTGGCACGAAATTCGCGATCAGGAGGCAAGTCAGCTTCTGATTCCATAGCTGGTATTTTGCTTTTTCCTCGTTTGTTGCCTGTTTCACTGGTATAAAACAAACGTTGGATTGTCAGGTTCCATTGATAAATAGCAGAGATTTTAGATGCTCAGAAGCTTCATAGCAATTTTGAGTACACAGAGAATCCTAGGCATAGGCAAAGAAGCATGCTAAGACTGCCAATATATAAGCCCCAGGAGTTTCCTTTCTGCTTTTGGACAGACTCTCACCACAGTGTACCTGAGAGGGGTTGGAGAGATGGCTCAGCAGTTATGAGGGCTTGCCGTGGTTCCACGGGGACTGAGTTCAGCTCCCACCTCAGATGTTGTTGGTTGTTTTGCTCTTACTCTTTTTTGACCTTTTGGGGGGCCCACCACCCAGCTCCCAAATAAATCACACACGGAGGCCTATTCTTAGTTATGAATGTACAGACTTAGCTTGGCTCATTTCTTGCCATATTTTCTTAAATCATCCCATCTATCTTTGGCCTTGGGGCTTTTATCTGTCTCTATTTCTGTATACCTTTCCTTTTCTTCTTACTCAGTGTTTGACTGTGTAGCTGGGCGACTGGGCGACTGGTCCCCAAAGTCCTCCTCCTTCCTCTCTCATTCTAAGAGCCTTTTCTCCTCATAGTTATCCTCTCTGCCTGCTAGCCCTGCCTATTTCTCTTTCCTGCCTCTCTATTGGCCATTCAGCGCTTTATTAGCCCATCAGGTGTTTTAGGCAGACACAGTAACACAGCTTCACAGAAGTAAACAAATGCAGCATAAACAGAAGTCACACACCTTAAAATAATGTTCCCCAACGCTTGGGAAGCTCACAACTGTCTCTAAGTCCAGCTCTAGGGAATTCTCCACCCTTCTTTGGTTTCTGCAGCACTGCATACATGGGGCATATAGTCACACTGTCACATAAGTAAAAATAATTTTTAAAATTATTGAAAGATTTATATAAAAAGTTTTTATATTATTAAAAGAAAACAGCAAAAACCAGCTTCAGTTGGTTGTAAAAGAAGTGTCTCTACTCTTTCCTCCATCTTATATATAAAAGCCTTGTTGTTGTAATGGGAGCAGTATGATGCTGGAAGTCTATAAACTTCACATCCTGTGTGGATATTATACAGAAGTAAATTCATTGTGTTCTAGATTTTTGGAGAGCTTTAAACAATAATTTTTGTATTATTCCAACTTGAGGTAAGAAAAGTTAAGCATGAGGAGAAGCCCTGATGGGCTATCTCAGATTCTTACTTGGTGCAGGTATTAATATCATGGGCTGTCCTCTCCTTCTGCTCCAATGC
>JAQHUG010000177.1:1150355-1202241 GCA_028555095.1 Dicrostonyx torquatus
TAGGTCCCGTACATATCCTCCCCTCGCCTAGGTCCCGTACATATCCTCCCCTCGCCTCTGCTCAGGCCCCACAGAGGCTACACCCACACCTTTCCAGCACTGCTGCCGTGAAGCGTGCGCATCTTCAGCTTCTCCACAAAGCAATCACTCTCTTGGCCCATAAAAAGTTGTTTCGCTTAGAGTTTTGTCAGTTGTTAGGACTAAAGCACAGAACTTTCAGAGTTTTAAGGACTTGTTTGTCTACACCAATTTTGTGAAAATTCAGTTCTTTGGTATCTGAATTAATAAAAGTAAATAAAAAATGAATGTCATTCTTAAAATCCTTTGTAAAAAAAAAAAATAGCATGCAGCTGGAAAGGTGGCTCACACCCTTGCTGCTCTTAGAGAGGACCTGAGTTCAGTTCCCAGCGGCCTCACTGGGAAGTTTGTAATCACCTGTAACCCTGTTACTCCAGTTCCGCCGGTCCCCATGCCTTCATCTGACCTCTGAGGTACCCAGGAGCACTTAGCAGATGCTCACCCGGACATGTACACATGCATGTAAATTTAAGGTTTTGTAATTTTAAACTTAAAAAGAAATAGCAGATACTACATAAAGAAATGGCCTCATCCAGTTGCGTGTGTGGCATTGTTAGCAGTGACAGTAGTTGTAGAGGAAGAATTCATCATATTCGTGAGCTTGATTTCTATTGTAAGAAAATGTAAATTGACTTATAAGGGTATTTTTTCTTCATTCAACTAATGATTCAGAAACATTATTTATATATGCAATCTGCCATCAACTCTATAATAAAATAAAAGATTTTAATGAACCAGTCATCTCCCCAGAAATAATCTTAGCATTATTGATAAATTTCCCTAGAATGGTAATATACCTTTTGAAGGGCCTCATCCAAGTCAAAGTCATTCATTTTTACTAAAGTAAGAAGTGGTTGGCATTGGATGCAAATCTCACTAATACCTGCTAGGAAAATTCATGAGGTTTCTTTTTAGGCACTATGAAGCAGAAAGAGTGCTTCATTTAGTGTAACCGGGTTGGTGTGGTGGCTCTGCAGCCTTTGCTGTCCTGGCTGCACGCCATCTCTAAGCCCCTGTGCAGCCTTTGGCCACCACCCTGAGCGCCTTCTCTCCAAAACTCCCTATGGAACCCCCAGCAAAGTCATTTAGCTTCTCGGGGCCTTGGTGTCTTCTGCCTATGAAACATTGTACTGTTTCTTCAGATAACTTCTAGAGAAATCCAAATAATACTCTTTTAAGAAATATTATAGATAAACAGCCAGCGTTCTGTAAAGGTTGTGTTTATCATCATGACTGCTAAACATATCAACTTAAGTAGATAAATGGTATTCGATTCATTTTGTTACAACCCGATTTTATGTCATGCTCCCTGGCTTCCCCCATTCTTCTCATATCTGTTGTCTAAAAGCTCTGAGCTGTTTTTGTTTTCTTAATTCCTCACATTTAGTACATCTCTTACCCCTTTAGTTCTTAGAAGCCAGAATGTAGATAAGTGACAATTTGGACATCTGTGTGTGTCTGTATTTATGACTCTAGGTTCTCTTCAGCCTTGAAGTAGGTAGCAGAGTTCTTACCAGGGTATCTGCTGCCCTGAAGAGCTCCCAGTTCAGCTGGTAGAAGTACCATTAAAACTACATTCATGCCAGCGCAGTAATGAGCCCAAGGATCCATAGAGAGAAATACAGATGCTGCCTTAGTCTGCAGCAGCTAGGGGAGTTCCGAGAGAATGGGACCCCGAATTTTAGGTTATTAAGGTTGCAGAGAAGAGCCTGGTAGTTCTTGTCGACGGAAGCTGTGCGGGAAGAAGACACAGGACAAAGGGATGAAAGGGGCCTGAAGGAATGGAGGCCTTGGCGGGGCTAGTGAGCCTGTTCAAGGCAGAGTGGCCAAAACTCCTGCTCCATGTTTGTGTGTTTGTGAGCTTAGCTTACTCTCTAAACCATGAGACGTGAGAGCATTCTAGGGAAGGAAATGGTGTTTACTGGGGTTTGGTCTCATCTCTTTCATAATTCTGTTCTACAGTTTTGAATAGATGAAATTGATGTCATTAAAAATGCACATAAGATAATTTTAGGGTTTTATGCTCTGTTGTTTCTAAATTATGCACTGACTTTTATTTCCTAAAACCAAAAAGAAAAGGAAAAAGAAAATTTAAAAAGCCTTACTGTACCATCAGATGGTTCTTAACAAGAATTTATATGTTTGTACATTTTTTCAAAATGTGATTTTTTTGTTAATTTCACCTTATTTTTAATGGGTTTAGAACTGTGTTAGTTCTAAATCATTTAAAATATTTCAATGTATAGACTGTGCCATAGTTAAATAAGGCTTCTTGCTTTTGATATTTTGTCTCAAATTCTTGCAAAAGTAACAGAGAGACACATTGCTTAGTCCACTCAGGTAACCTAGAGGTGAGCTAGGCCACGTGTCAAGGAGGCTAGCTGATCACAGTACCAGGTTTCAGTGTCTAGGAACAGGTGACAGTAGCCCCAGTTGCTTGGGTCAGTGGCATCTCACCCTTCAACGCCTTTGTAAGTGCCTGGCATGGCAGAGGTCCACAGTCCTGCTCCTTGGACACTGTTTATGATATACACAGCCATGTGCCCCCCCATTTTGCCTTTCCCACAGATAGGAAGAGTGTGGGTGCCAGTCCTAACTTCCTCTTCTTTGTGCCATTTATGACCTCTTCCCTTGCCTTTCAACAAAGAAAGCTGGACCAAGGCCTCGAGTAAATATTCTCCCCCCGGATGTCCACCTGAGCATCTAGGAATAATCGTTGCTGACTCCTGTCTGTCAATGCAGCACATTTTCTGTGGCTTCCTTTTCCTCCTCCTCCTCCTCCTCCTCCTCCTCCTCCTCCTCCTCCTCCTCCTCCTCCTCCTCCTCCTCCTCCTCCTCGTCCTTCTCATTCATTCTCTCTCTCTCTTTGGTTTTTGTATTTTCAAGACATGGTTTCCCAGTGTAGCCCTGGCTGCCCTGGAACTCCCTCTGTAGATCAGGCTGTCCTCGAACTCACGAAGATCCACCTGCCTCTATCTCCTGAGTGCTGGAATTAAAGGTGTGTACCACTGCCTCCAGGCATTTGGGACTTTTTTTTAAGCTATTAGAAAAGAACAAAAGTATCCAGGAAATCTCTGAGCCTGCACAAAATAACCATTTTCTTTGCTCTTCTTATCTAGAAAAAAAAACTCATTTTTATAATTAAAAAGTATGAACTTTCAAACTTCAATTACACTCTAGCATTTTAATATTTCAGCCTTAGTGAAATTATTCTATTTGAATGGGGAAGCCAGATGTAATCATTTGAATAAAACAATAAACTTGTATTACTTCTGTCACATCAGCCGCATTTCAGGTCCCCATAACCACTACAATTAGTAGCAATGGTACCAGACTGCAGATAAGAAAAAACATTTCCATCCCCTCAAAACTTAATGCAAGCCTTAGAAGCCCATCATTTTGATAGACACGATGAAAAGTTCCTAGTCCCTGAGCTTTGCACGCACGAGAACGAGGCAGACCAAAGAAGCGACCGTCAGCACGTTTAGAAAGACAAGTCCTCCTGCTAGGAAAACCTTCACCACAGCAGATGTGGGTAGTAACACGGCCTCCACATTGTTCCTTTCGACTATTGATTTTCGTTTTTAAAACTCTGTCTATATTTATAATAAATTTACTTATGAATAAAAATCTTTTGAGATATAAGCTGCTAAAACCATGTTTTTTGTGTGTTACATGGTAGCATTAGATGGAACTACACTGAATATTTGTGAAATCTAGGCAGACCGTTTGAAATGTTTTTCAGATATCTGTTTAAAATGAGACACAGATTAATGCAACGTTTTGGTTTTAATACTTTTGTCAACTTAAGAAGCACCTCCAGCTTGTAAGTTACAGAGAGATGCACCAGTCGGTCCAAGTTGGGAGGGAACCCCATGGCTTTTCTTCAGGTCACCCAGAGGTGGGTTACTTGAGCAGGGAGTGTGTCAAAGGTCCAGCCGAGCCTACTGCTGGCATCTATGCTTACTTTTATAACTTTCATTATAGACATCCTCCAGGAAATGCACTGACAGGATTTGCCTTGCATACTTGAAATATAGGATATACCCATTTTACAGGTAATACGATAGCTTTGCCATTGACTATTAACTTAGATGAAGGTAATATATTCTTGTTTCACACACAAAATCCATCAAAAAACATTGATGTTGAAGAGACTTGAGAGCCTTTGGTTTATGAGAAAAGTCCCCTGAAGATTTACTTACCCACTATTATCCATAGTGACAGTAATATCATGTATTAAATAATTGTGAAATATTGGAAATGAAACAAACACATTTATTATGGTTCACTGAGATTGGTTTGTCTTTCTGTCGTTGCTAAACTCTTTATTTTGAAGAAATAGCATAGTTTCATGTCATACAGAAACTTGACAAAGTAAACTTATACACATAAACATTCATCAGAACCTTAGTGTTTAAGAAATGAGCTAATTAAAGCTGCAGCTGGTCTTGCTTTGTGAGTGGTAAATACTGAAAAAGCAATGGTAGAGGCTGTTTGAAAATGGATTCTTGCCAGATGTGGTGGCGCACGCCTTTAATCCCAGTACTCAGAAGGCAGAGGCAGGCAGATCTCTGTGAGTTTGCGAGCCTGTCTACACAGGGAGTCCCAGGATAGCTCAAGCAATGTAGACAGACTCTGTCTCAAAATAAAATAAGTTAAAATGCACTCTTTATTCTTAATGCTCCTCTCCAGTAAGCTCTTAAAATGGATTTTAGCTAATGAGCAATATTGATTTGTGTTGTATCCATTGTCTTTTCTTGAGTTACATCGTCGGCTTCATAGACTGTTTCATTTGTTGAATTTGATGCTGCATTTGAAATGAGGCCTTTGGTTTTTCTATTTAAGTTGCCTGCAAATACACAAGACCAAAGGAAATAATTAGTCAAGCTTATGACAAAGAATTTGTCTTTTCAGCATTTGTGCTTGAATTGTTGTAACAGTGTTGGAAATAGAAAGTTCTGAAAATGCTGTGTTGATGAGGGAGAACCAAGTCCATCCAGAATGGTTTGAGCCATTCCTTCTAAAAGCAAAGGGAGATAACTCAGTCACAGGAGCATGAGTTTCATTTCCAAGTTCTCCACACCTCTATGAGAAAGCAGGCATTCCGTAAGGAGCTAACAATTTCAGGGTCACTTAATGAAAGTGTGACTGTTCCTACCTGACATAAATACAATAAACTGCATTAAACCTAACTATGATGATTTCAAGAATCTAAGGCTTTACCACCATAAGCAATTTGGGTTTGAAATCACTCCAGAGTCCAATTCAAACACTGCATAGAAATCCATAATAAGCAAGGGTCGGGGGATGTAGTCTTCACTAATCAGCATTTGGGCTAACCAAGGAGAAGTGGACTGTTATTCTGTGGATGGGAGTTCTGAAAACTTAAAGCCCAGTGTGGGTTTGTTGACTCCTACATGTTTCCTAAGTGATGCTCACATATTTAAATTCAAAATATTTGAATTACATTTTCAAGACCTTCTCCCCCTACTTCATCACAAGCAGGTTTTGTGGCTTTTATAGCAAAGGGGAATCTTCCAGGTGTTACTTTCTAACCTAATAATTTGTGTGCTCTAACTTGTCTCTGTTCTGGCAGGTTCGGTCTCCATTGTGCATTTCTGTGGCAAGAGCTAGAAGGATTTGTCAGAATGGCCTACCGCTCTCTGCAGTGTACACGCTCTATAAATACATTCCAGTGTGAAAGATTCTTCACCCTTAGCACTTGCAAAAGCCCTTATTCCCAGCCCTGGCTCATTATTTACTTGGCTTCCAGATCCTTCTAAACATGTTAGCTTATCAAGACAGTTGCCTAGGCTGGCTTCTAAAAGCAAAGTGATTACCCCTAACAAAGCAATTTCCTAGTCGAATAAAAAAAGGTTGGTTGTAAACACCTGAACACTCCAGAATTTACTCTGCTAAAAATCCAAAACCACTTTCAATGGATTTCCGTCCAGCAGCTTCAAGTAACTGGAGATACAGAAAAATAGCAGTTAGAGACCCAGTGATGACAGAGTCCCCTAACATCTTCCTGGGACCATTTTAATTGAAGGACCCACCTCAGCAACCTGATTTCTCTAGTTTCCTTTCACAGAGACTACTTTCTTATCCAGCCACGTAAGGATAAAGCCTTCCATCACAGGTTACAACATGGATTTGATTTCAAGTAATAAATCTGCAATGCCGTTGAACTGCTAAGGATTTGTAACACGTGGAGAGTTTTTCTTATTTAATTCCTATTTCTTTAGTTGAGTATAAATTGCCAAGAGC
Source organism: Dicrostonyx torquatus (assembly GCA_028555095.1). NCBI lineage: Eukaryota > Metazoa > Chordata > Mammalia > Rodentia > Cricetidae > Dicrostonyx > Dicrostonyx torquatus. The sequence continues at coordinate 1,156,704 of JAQHUG010000177.1, forward strand.
CACCATCATGGTTCCTCCTTCCGTTCCTGCTGCCAAGCTTTCATGTTTCCATCCTCATTTCGTTTTAGTCTGGCTACTGTATGTAAATCTCAGCCTTCCTTTGGCCCTGATCATCATACACTGACACTTAACGCTTTGACCTTTGGCAAATTTAAATCCAGTTCATCAAACAAAACGTTCTGCCTGTTCTCTTTGCAGCTATGCCAAATACACATTCTGATAACAGTTAGACTTGTGTTTGTTTCAGAGCTGGTCCTCGGGGGCCAGCTTATCATATAATTGTGAACTTGGGTCTTGACAGGCACTTCACAACAGAAAAGGAATACTGGGGACCCCGCAGGTCTCTGTCCCCTGGCTACCTGGCAGAACTGTGGTGAAGCTTCCCTCCCTTCTCCATCCAGCTTACCCTGGCTGTGCTGTCCTGAAGCTCTAAGCAGCTCCCAGCTGCTGGTCTGGCTGGATAGCTTTAGGAATCTCAGATCTACACCCAAAGTCATTCTGTAGTGTTGGGTTTGATTTCTTTTTTGAAACAGTTTCAGTTGTGGGCCATGATCAAGAAGTTTGTCCATTGGTTATCTCTCTTTCCAAGAGACTCCCTGAGTGGCTTTTTATGCTAGTGAATCCAAATTATGCCATTTTCCACTAATAGCACAATGACTTCCTTAAAAGCTTTTGTGAGAGAAAGTATTACTGAATAGAGTCAGCAGCCCAACTCACTGAGTTTTGAGCATTTGTTCCTGAGTATTAGGTATTTAGTAAAGTGGCTCCCAAACGTATCTATAAATTTACTATAAAACCATCAAAATATCACTTGACTACCTCAAAATTTTAGGGTGTGATTTAAAAGTTCATTTGGAAACTTAAGCATTACGTACAAAAAGCCAAGACATTCTTTTCTTTTCTTCTTCTTTTATTTTATTTTATTTTATTTTATTTTATTTTATTTTATTTGGTTTTTCGAGACAAGGTTTCTCTGTGGCTTTGGAGCCTGCGCTGGAACTAGCTCTTGTAGACCAGGCTGGCCTCGAACTCACAGAGATCCGCCTGCCTCTGCCTCCTGAGTGCTGGGATTAAAGGTGTGCGCCACCACCGCCCGGACCCAAGACGTTCTTAAAAGAAGCTTGGTGAAAGGAAGGGAAGAAGGAAGGAAGAAAAGAAGGAAAGAGATGGATTCTTGACTTAACATTAAAATAATATGACAGCAATAATTTAAAATCTATCATAATTTAAGAATAATCAGAATGAATAACAGAATATAGTCTAAAAACAGACCTGAGTATATACAACAATTTATGATAAGGTTGACATTAGAGAGATATATTACTATATATTTGGACAACTCATTTGGAAATATAAGCAGATTCCCTACTTTGCTTCTGTAGAGTTATTAAAACTTGAAATACACGGACATATAAATACAACAGAAGAAAACCTGTGATAACTATGAAAGAATGAATACCCTCATAGAAAAAAATGTATGAAAACTAAGCAGTGCCACAAAAAAATGGCAAACATAAAATTGTCTGATCAGATACATTTGAAATAAAATACCGTTCTTCACTGGACGGTGGTAGTGTTCTCCTTAAGCTTAGCACTCAAAAAGATACAGGCAGGCGGATCTCTGTGAGTTTGAGGCTAGCCTGGTCTACAGAGCAAGTTCCAGGACAGCCAGGGCTACACAGAGAACCCCTGTCCCAAACAAACAAACAAACAAACAAACAAACAGAAAACAATACAACAATAACAGAAAAATACTATTCTTCATAAAATCAGTAAAATCTATATCTTTAAATAATAATACCCAAAGTCACAGAGATTGTGGGAAAGCAAGTGAGTGTAAAATAGTAAAATAGTATATTTTATGTAAAATGGTAATTTTATGGAGGGTAGGTAGAAAGTATACCCATCTTTTGATATGTGTGCACACTCAGATTAGGTAATCTACTGCTAAGGATTATGGGAGGAAAACATTTAGGTGTTCAGTGTAGCTGTAAGAGAGTGGCGGGAGTGGAAGTCAGTAAGATAATTAAATATGGTGTATCCCTGCTTGACTTATAAACACTGTTACCAACTGAAATGAGTCAGGCTTCATCTTAAAGAAATGGTGGATTCCAGTGTTGGGACACGGAAAGTACCGAATGTCTTGGAGAGCAACAACAACAACACCAAAAGTGCTCCCAAAATGATGGACAGATTTCAAGCAGGCATGGGATACAATTTGAAGGAGTTTGTTCAATGATGAGAAAGATGGCTCAGTGATTAGGAGTGCTTTCGAGGCTACCATGAGAATGTGAGTTTGGATCCCAGCCTTCACACAGAAAGCCAAGGTTCTGTGGATGTCTGTATCCCAGCACTATAGAGGGTGGATGGCGCTGGAGGATGGCTTGAGCTTTCTGGCCAGCAGCCTGGCTCCAGCCTCAGTGACAAACCATGATCCAAGGAAGTAAGGCAGAACCTATTACAGCAGGAAACTCAATGTCTACCTCTGGCTTCTGCACGCAGTGTGCATTTATTACATATATATATATCCAAAAATTCAAATATCCACTGACCAAATATAAGATGGGTCAAAATAAACAACAACAACAATAATATTTTAAAATGCACAAGTCCGTGCTGACATTCAATGTCAGCACCCTGTGGCTAGAACACGTGTGTTCCTCTAAAAGGCACATGACTTCACACTGGCGAGTTATGCTGTTAAGAACCGAGGAACTTAGGAGGTGATTAGACCAGGACAGTCTGTCCTTCTGTGTGAAGTAGCAATCCTATAAAAGGACTGGAGGGAACTAGTCATCTTCTTTTTTGCCCATTCTCTCCTTGTTCCACAAGAAGATGCCGCATCATGGCGTTCACTATCTGAGAAGCAACATCAGCTCTCAGTCAGTGCTCAGTACACAGCCATCGCGACCTTAAACTTCCCAGCCTCCGGAAATGTGAAGATGAACTTCTTTTCTTTAGAAATTATACAATCTAACTATTCTGTGTCAGTGGCACAAAGAACTAAGATAAATAAACAGGGGAGCAGTGAAATAATACATTTAAAAGCTGTAAGAAGTTGGAAAATTACCACTTATAAGTGTCATCATAATAACAGTTGTCAAAAATTCAGTGACTGGGTGAAAATTCACAGAGGAACAGGATATATTCATGGTTTAAATCCCTCACTGTAATCATGCTACTATCACTGCTAATCAAGGCAGCCAAGATTGTGTGCTGTCTGTGGTGCTTTGATACTATACCTTCTTGTGTTCCTGTAAAAATGTATGCTCTCTCTCCAATCATGAGAAAATGGACAAACAGAAATTGAGGGACACTGCACAAACTATCTGGATTTTTTTTCATCCTCAAAACTATCAAGGGCATTAAAAAAAAGAAAGGCTGTGAATTAAAGAAAACATGAAATAAAAGTATACAAACGTAATTTTGGACCCGATTCAGGATAAGAAAAAAATAGCTATTGAGATTAGGAAGCTTTAATGTGAGCCCCAGAGTGTATGTTGATGCATTAGTGTTGTGGTTGTTAGCTTGGATGTGTTTACAGGGGTCACACAAGAGGAAGTATCTGTGTTCTTAGAAAGTGCTATCGATTTCAGAGTTCAAAGGAACATATGCACAAAGTACCAATGATAAAGCTAATGAAGCAAAGTATTTCCAATCAGTAAATCTGCAAGAGATATACAAAAACGTTTATTTTATCAACAGCAAAAGTCATGATGCTTTGTGAAGTAATGAATTAAATGGATTAGATGAATTAAATGATAACAGGAATTCATTTAATAGCAAAGAAGATACAACTATTTTGGTTTGTTTTAAAGGGAGAGGGAAGGGGGAATAGACAGAAAGAGAGACAGAGACAGACAGACACACACACGGGGTGGGGGGAGAGGGATTCTCACCATATAACCCATGCTTGCCTCAAACTTGCGATCATTCTGCCTCCCCCTCCTGAGTGCTGGGATCAGACAAAGGCTGCCATGTCCAGCTATTTCCAGGTTTGCTTTATATGTGGTCTAGGGATACATAGGAAATCCTCCCTGAAGGATGTTCACTGCAGTGCTGACACCTTTCACCTCTGCGCTGAGAGCATTTGTTGGCTTCTCAGTATTTTTAGTGTTTCTACAATGAACATGAGCAGAAAGAAACTTTTCTTTCTGAGGAAGCGAGAACATCTTCTAAGAAGAAACACAAAACCATTTCAAGTCAGCCTAAGACCCATTTTGCTCATGGGCACAATAAATGGTTATGTGATTTTTCCCCCAATTTACTCTCTCAAGTATTCTGTGTGCAGTTTTGTTTTCCACCTGTGTCACTAGCTGTGCCTTACTGCTGATTCATCTCCCCTTTTTCATTTCTATCTTCCACCATTCCAAGGTGACCACAGAACGTCAGCTTGAGGGTGTTTGTGATTTCTGTACAATACAATGTGTTGTTCTTCCTATCAGTTCTAACGCTGCCTTTCACGGTCATCAGACACAGCGCTTCTCAGAGTCCCTGTCATTGATCACCCCATCACCCCACAGGACCTACTGAAGCTTACGCGATGCCTCGGGGTGAACAGGCTTTCTCTTCCCGAAGCAGCAATTTGACTTAGGTATGGGTGACAGCAAGCTTCACTCAGTTGAAAATTCCCATAAATTTTCAAGCAAAATGAAAAGCGCTGGAGCTCAGAAGTTTTAAGGCAGACCTTTCCCCCGCTAGCCCTGAGAAGTCTGGGCCTTGACTTCATTTCTCCTACGGCTCTAAGACCTTCACTATGGAAACATTTGAGAAGTGGTACCCTATGATCTTGTCCCTCCGACTGCTCTGTCGTTGACCAGGAATACTCTCCCACAACCTTGAAATGAGCCCTCATGATTAGGAGTATCTTCACATAGGCATCTTTTGCTTGGCAACTTAGTATCTGAGGCAAAACAATGCAGACTTCTGAATATTGGCATTTGAAATGTGTATAACCCAAAATGTAAAAGTTTAAAAAAAGAAGAAAACAGCTGCAAGCCACAATTTAAAAACCCACCAGTTGCTCAGTGAGAGGTGCTTTGTATAGTGTGGACAACGGAGGTTAAGCTACTAATGTCTGCAGCCATGGTCAGAAGAGATTAGTTCAAAGACTGGAAAGCCTTAAACTGTAGACATTTAAAATCAAAATACCTGGAATAAAAATAGGCAGACTCCTGGCAGTGTGATCTATGATTAGCCTATTTAAACCTACGCCATTGTTATTTATAGAAAAAGAAAAGATTCAGGACCTTGCATCCATTGTAATATGTATAATAACACAGTTCCTCCTACACCACCCAAATTATCTGTAATGAAAAGTCTCCATTATAAAAATTAATCTAAATAGTCTTCCCCAGGGAAGAATACACCAATTGATTATCTAATACCAAATGTTCAGCCCTGAAAGCATATTTCACGTAACATTATACAGACTGAATAGGTTGTACTCATGTATTTGGGAGTGTGTGTCTGTGTGTGCATGCACACGCATGCTCACATGCACATGTGTGAGACAACAACTAATGAAAACAGAGGGTATGAATTTAAAATGGAGCAAGGGGATGTTGAGGCAGGAAAGGGAAGGGGGAAATTATGTAATAAGAATTTCAAAAAATAAAAGATTATTTTAAGAAATTAGTTCTAAATAATGTGGGTGAATTTTTTAGGAAGAGACAGTATTGAAAGGAGAGCTTTCTAGCCAGTCAGGTCGGTTTTCCTCAGATATACTACTTATAAGCCTGATTAACTATACAAACATTTCCTTAAGTTTCCAATGTCTAACACTGCCATTAAATGCAATAACACCCCTAAGTTGTCTTCCCCATAGCTTCAACAACGGCGTCTCTCGCGAGGTGTTGAAAACCCTGAAATGGTACACTCATATTTAATAAAGTGCACAATATTTAATTAGCATTTCAAAGGGCCAGTTCAAGAGGAACCCATTTTTCTATCCCAGCAGTATATGGATTACCTATTTGTTTTGGACTGTGCACTATAATTAATAATAAGAAGGAAAAACAAGCCACAGGACCGAAATCACGTCCTTAGAAAGCAACAGCAAGGCACTGGTTATTTTACATTTTGTATGCTGCTTTCTAATAGCCAGACTCAGGAAAGGTCTATTAAATTAACTTGCTTCCTTGATGTATACATTTTGTGGGGAACAAAGTGGGGGCTATTTCATTGCATGAAAGCAGCTGCATCTAACTTCATAAGAAGTGCATTAACTGGCTTCATCCACTAAACAGCAAGAAACGTGCCAAATCTGAATTGACATGTCAGTAATTATGCTTCTGGGGACACATAGCAAACAGGAAATAAAATATTGCAATAGTCCTTAAGCTAAACCAGGAAAAATAACCACTTTTATTTTAGCACAGTGAATCCTATAGAAGGCACGCTCAATGCATGTTTCATGACTGCAGTAATGACCATACTTTGTCAGTGTTACAAAAAATACATTCCTGGGATGAGTAAAGATGGAAGACTTGTCAAGTCAATTCATTTCAAGAAATGTGTAAGTATTATATGCACTGGGGAATATTACAGTGAACAAACATGACAAAAATTCTTTGCTGGAACTTAGGCTCTAGTCAGAAATATCAAAAATTTATAGATAACAAATAGGTAAGTAAATAGATAATAATTAACTCAAATACATAGTCTGTTACTAGTAAACAAATGCTTTGCGGAGGATTGACTAGGAAGAGCAGAAGGGAAGTTAAGAGTACAGGTAAGGAGGAACTCCTGGGAAAAGGATTTCTCCGGAAAGAGTAGAAGGAACTGTAAGTCACACAGATGTCTGAGGAAATGGTGGCAGCATGTGCAAAGGCCCTGATCAAGAATCTTAAGGAATGGCAAAGGACCCAATGTGGTTTGGCAAAGGAGATAAGAAAAAAAAAGACCTAGAGGGCCAGTCACAAAAGGTCACGAAGGAGAGTTGTATCCATTGAGAGGGCTGGGGAAACAATAGGGTTGGATCCGTGGCTTAGATTCTAACAGTCTCACCATGATTTCACTATGGAAAGTAGGAGGAAGAGCAGAAGGAGGGAGAAGATGAGCAAGGAAGTCAGGACCGTGAGGGACTGGCCCACCAACAGAGACAGTGTGCTCGATCTATTGGGAACTCATCAAATCCAGCTGGACCAAGACTGAATGAGCATATGACCTAACTGGACCCTATGAATGTGACTGCCAGTGGGGACTGACTGAGAAACCAATGATGATGGCACCGGGACCTAGCTCTTCTGCATGTATTGGCTTTTTGGGAACTTATTCTATATGGATGCACATCTTCCTAGACCGAGATGGAGGGGGGAGGGCCTTGGGCTTCCCATAGGGCAGGGTATCCTGCCCCATCTTAAGGAAGCAGGGGGAGGGTGGTGGGGGAGTGGGGGAGCGGGAGGGCCGGGAACAAGGGGAGTAAATGTAAATTTTTCTTTTAACAATTAAAAAAAAAGAGTGGGAAGAAAAGCTGGGGCGGAGACACTGTGTTTTTAATGTGGTTTACCACCACCACCACCACCACCACCACCACCACCACCACCACCACCACCACCACCACAGGTGATTCTTGGGCATAGAAAACATTCAGGACCATGATTAGATTCAGTCATCTCAGCGATTGAGACAATAATTACTCTTGCAGTCTGATGATGTGATACCCACCAATCAAGCACACAGGTGTGCTTGTGAAGAAGCTGGATCAAAGTCACTTGGACTAAATTCAGCTCCGAGCCTGTCAGTTTGGCTCCTCGTTATCAGCACTTTGGGAAGTGAACTCCAGAGGGATCTGTCCTGCTGTACTATGACAAGAGGACATGAGGGACTGAGGAGATTCTTCTGTTTCTCCCCAGAGGAGACTACAGCTAATGCAGGCACATGGTGATGGTGACATATTTGATAAGGTCACAGGGCAGGTACTTCATAAACATGACAGATCCCGTCATTCAGCTAAAACACAGTCTATGTGCAGAGACTTCCTATTTTAAGAAAGATTTTCCTTTTCTTTTTAAATGGAAGCAATAAACACTTATATGACATTCTAAATATGTCAGCATAGTTCCTAAATTTATGTATTATTACCTATATATTCTTTAAAATATATTCTGCATACACACATGTCAAAATTCATGGCTGCTGTTTTCTAATACACTAATAGAAATCAGTTTCCACAAAGTTTTTATAGTTTCATGATGATAACAACTGACTTCTATATACCGCTTTATAACTGAAACAATAAGTAGACAGACACAGAGCTCATAAATTATGCATAAACGCTCCTTTCTACTTTATAGTTACATTGTGCACATATACCTACACCAATGGAATTAATTAGTTGCAGGCTATTCAGTAACAGAATGTTTTATTTGTTTTTCAGGGTTTTCGCAAACCCTGAATTGTTTTTAATGCCCCCTCGAGTCCTCACACTGGATACCAGTCCAACCGCTGACTGACCCGTGCAAAGTGCAGTAGCAAGAGTGTGCTACTCGGCATTTTGTTGTGTTTTGTACTTGATTGGTGTTCTTGGTTCCACCAGAAAGCCAAAATGTAATTTTTCCAAAAAGATAAGTGTTGAAAACTAAAATGGAATTAAATATATCCCAGTGAATGTACTGGCCCACTGACTTGCTTTCCACAGGACATTTATAGTCTGCTAGTTTTTCTTGAACACTATTTCCCTAAAGTATGCCATCACTTAAGGCTGATTCACCGTGAACTCTTGTAAGGATGCACTGTACACTGATTCTCTAAAGGATGTTCAGTCTTAACAGTATGCTCTGTCCCCCAGCTAAGATATGGTACAGGTAACAGATTACAAATAATAGATTTGGGTTACCTTCTAGGGTAGAGGATGCCTCTAGGTGCTGAAGTTTAAGGCCATTGTCTAACCTTTGAGGCTTTGTGTACAGAAATAAATAGCAGAGGACACAGACACTGATGACAAAGGCAAGCAAAACAAGGGCGGCGATTCCCAATCCAATCAGAGCACCAATGCTGAGGAGACAGAAAAGAAGTCATGTCATCCAAACCGCCGTGCACTCAAGCTTAACCAAAGGCATCGACGCTCATTCTTGCTCTCACTCATTCATAAGCAAATCCTGTATTACTACAGACAATAATTGATTGACATTTTCATCTTGAATTCTTGTCATAGTCTGTCTATTGCATTTAAGGACTCTTAAAAATTTGTATGTTATGAATAGTGTGACATCTATGAGACAGGTCAAAGATTGCATGACTCCCTAGCAATGTCATAAATATCCCAGTAAAATAAATCAAGTTAATCAAATTAATACCACACCTTAGAAAGATCAGTTTCACAAGCAAAAGATAAGCAGGAAAATACTTGCTCTCTAAGAGTCAGGAAACATTTATCAGCAATAAAAAACTTTTCTCTTAGAGATATATAAGAAAGACATCATATGTTAGTATACAAACCACAACCACTGCAGAAGAAGAGGGTTTGGTTAAAAGAAAGCTGTTTACAGAATATATATGAAATTCACTTTCAAAGTCTGAGATTTTCCTTTCATTTTCTCTGCACCTCATTTGGAGCCATTCATTTATGAGGTTACACATATAGCTAGACATTGAAGTAGCAGTTTTCATCAGACCTGTGCGCTTAGTACTACTAACTAAGGGAGGGAATTTGAAAAGCCAGCGTCATACTGAACTGTATGCAGATGCGGCTCTTGAGTCATGTGCAAACAGCCATAATTAGATGTTAGGCTATTTGAAAGCCTACTTCAGTCAGTTTTCCTATAGCTTTGTGAATACTTTCAGTATTTGCGTGTGTTTAGCTTGTAGAAAATAGTCAACAGATGAGAGTAAACACTAATTAACTCATGATTGATCTGCTGTAGCAATTTGGAATGCACATCACTGAAAAATCATCATCTGAGTCTTCATTATCTTCTTGGCTTGTCTTCAGGCTTCTGTGTTCTTTCAGGGGTCAGGCCCCTGGCAAGTCTGACTTTTAGCAAAAGAAAGGGAGAGGGGGAAGCCGGGCGGTGGTGGTGCACGCCTTTAATCCCAGCACTCGGGAGGCAAAGGCAGGTGGATCTCTGTGAGTTCGAGACCAGCCTGGTCTACAAGAGCTAGTTCCAGCGCAGGCTCCAAAGCCACAGAGAAACCCTGTCTCGAAAAACCAAAAAAAGAAAGAAAGAAAGAAAGAAAGAAAGGGAGAGGGGGAATTTGATCAGGGACGCCAGGAGCATCACTGCTTTGAGAGAAAGAACAGTATTGAAGGTGACAGGCTGTTTACTCCACTCGCCCTTGATTTAAGGAGATAAGACACCCTTGCACACAAAGAGATTGTCTCCTGAGCTATAGAACAACATGGAGTCAAAGTTTCAAATTCTTACACTTGGTTCATTAACACTGACCCTATCCTGTCCTGCATATAGTGATGACTAGATAATTTTATATCAGAGTCCAAACAGAGTTATGTATTTGAGCTTGGGGGTTGCCATGCTGATTGCCCTTTCCTCTAATAGGATTAGGAGAAAAAATCCTTGTACCTTGCCTTCTGCAAACTGTGTCAGGGAGGTTAAGTTCATGTTTCTATACACAGACACACAAGAATGTAATCCATTATTTTGTGCACAATGCAGATAAGTGGAATATCTGAAGAGATTCCTGAAATGAGACCCAGTTGTTGAAAATCATTTTCAAAGTAAAAAGTGATTTAGTAAATTAAAATTTGTCGGTCTATTGAAATTCATCATATACATCATGAATGTTCAATGTGCAAGGTTTTTTTTTTTAAGATTATTTGGAGGAAACCCAAAGAGCATGTTAATGCTGTTTCCGTGCCATGGCTCCATATGTGCCTGCAGGTTTCCATGTAAAGATGGGGATCCTAAATTGGTCATTTCAACAAATCCTTATCCAGCATCTATCCATAAGCCTCATTTTCTTAAAGTCCTGGGAAAGATTACTAAAGGAGACCCTTTGAGTTTAGGAGACGAGAAGGGAGGGAAGAAAAGGAACTGACACCGGAAAGGGAGAATCAGCCTTCTTCCTGGCATCCCACAGCAGTCACTTTGAGCCACTGGAAAGTGCCTGACGCTGCCCTCATACCCATGCGACCATCCTCCTGCTCAGCACCTTCACTGGCCTGGAGGTAGCTATGGCTGTCTTTCTCTGGGAGCTGTGGAATCTCGATTCCAAAGCTAGGGACTTCTGTAATATTTTTCGCAGTTGGAGCATTTTAAATTAGCAGTGAAGAGAAAAGACTAGAAGAAAAATGAAGCTCTAATAAGTTTCCCTCCCTGTCGTGTTTTCAGAGCTCAGTAATTCACAGGAACCCCGGGTTCAGTGTTGCCAACTGCGACGCCCTTAGTTAATGTGGCTTTCTATTTCCCTAACTTTGAGCTAGCTGCCCATTTCTTCCTGATGAAGCAGACCCCAGTAGACGGTACCTTCCTTTGTGCTCTCACAAACCTTAGGAAGCTTTTATGGCCCTTTCTCCTTGCTACCATGGGAGATCGGAAGATCCTGGGTACCGTTTCCAACTGCGTTGGACTTGAGGTGCTTCTGTCATTCAAACGCTCACAGGCGGATTACTGAACTAGTCTCAAAAAGCCCAAATGACAGGGCAGTACACCGGTTTCTTCCCTCAAATAATCCAGGGAGAATAAGTTGGCATCATTTTCTGCCAACTTTCTCCTACTCAAGAACAATGTGCTCAGTTGACTTCTCAGAAGGAAGGCAGCCCTTTTGGGAGTTTATTAAAGTTTGCAATACAGAAAAATAGAATGTGTTTCATTGCCTCAAAAAATAAGTTTGCTGTTGATCTGGCATGTATGCCAAGTTCTGGATCATGATGAGAGAGTGGGGGACTAGCACTGTACTTTATTGTACTCCCACTAGCTAGTTCTCACCCAGTGTGTGTGTGTGTGTGTGTGTGTCTCTGTCTCTCACACACAATTAATAGTGGTGGGAGGGGTAGTTCTTTCCTATAACCTTAGGATTCCAGTCATTCTGTAGACAAAAGAAAAGAATCCAGTTTAAAATCTGAAAGTTTGCTACCTTTGACAGGGAACATTTCATCATGAAAACATCTTTATAAGGGCCAACAGAAACAGGGAAAAGCCCCACTGTAGGAAAAGAAACAAGAAAGACTTGTCTTTGAAAGTAAAGCCTCCTGATATCTAGCAGTGGTCAAACGGTATGGGCGTAGCGGAAGGGAGTTAGAAAGACCATGCTGCATGTGTGATCAGAACAACTCAAGCTCTTTCTTCCATCTTCAGCCTACTTGGGCGGTGTCAGTGTCCAAACCTCTGACATGAGTCGGTTATAAAGCCCAGTTGTATGTATGCATCTGTGCAAACACACACACACACACACACACACACACACACCACACACACACACACACACACACACACACACACAAACACACACTTTAAGGACTCCAGTTGCCCAATGACAATTACTCTCCTGGTCTTTAATGCCCGTGTTCCTCACAGAAGCCTCCTTTCAGTTCAAATGTATCAAAGGAACAAACACCTAAAGAGGAATTAAAACCTCCAGTCTTGTCAGTGGGGCCTCTGAGGTAGACTGGGATGCACAGGGTTCCCACTGGTCTCCAGGGTGCCCTGTAGAGTTACCATTCAGACTCCTGGCGCCTTGGCACAAGGACCTGACTGAATACAGTGGGCATTGGGAGACCGCCCTGATCCCGGTTTGTATCTTCCACTGGTCACTTTCCCAGGTCTGGGACGGATCGTCTTGCCCTGCCCTGTCCCGCCCTGCTCTGCCCCGTCCTTCCCTGCCCTTCCAAGCCTTGCTCTGCCCTGCCCTGCCCACCTGAGGCTCCACATGTAGCTGTGCTTGTAGGGGAAGTAGCTGCCCGGCTCGCTGCAGCAGTACTTGAGGTCTGCGAAGCCGCAACAGTAGAGCAGCGCGGCCCCGTCGCCGCGCCGCGGGCACTGGAAAGGCTCCACAAAGCTGCGGTTGAGGCTGTAGTAGCCCGAGCACACGCGGCTGCTCTCGCTCATCGCTGGCGGCCGTGCGTAGGACCCCCGAGGTGCGTGCGAGGTGCGATCGCTCGGAATCTTGCGTCCCAAGCCCAGGCGACTCTGGGCGCCTCCTGCGATTTGGGGTCCGAGTGCAGGGCGCTCAGCTTCCGCGCCCCTTCGGCTTGCCTCCCGCTGTCCACGCGGTGCTGGAGCGCTCTGCTCTCGCCGCTGGGTCTCGTCGCTGAGTGGTCCCTTTCCCTGCGTGGCCCGGCCCTCTGCCTCCTCCGCCTCTCCCTCCGACTGTTTTCTTTCCTCTCTGTGGACTCGTCGCCACTTTCATTCACTTTATTCAGAGCCTGTAAGTAGTCTTCACTCTACACGAGAAGAGATGATCTCTTTAGCGGGAACAGCAGAGTCGGACATGGGTACAGTCTACACAGGTGCACTAAAAGTGTCATCTTTGTTGGCCCAGTGACATGGCAAATAGAGCCTGGCGCGTAGAGGCTTTACCTGAATTGACCACCGATCCAGGCCCCGGGAGCAGCCTGAATAAAAAGGCTTTAGACTAGCTTTAGGGAGGCATGGGATGTTTAAAACTGAGTTAAAACAGTCTCTCAAAAAACTAACTGTAGGAGTTTTTAAAACATACAGCTACACTCCCACGTTGACTACATGGAAAAGGGAGGAAAGGCAAGAGGTGGCAGAAAAGAAAGTGAGAACCTTTTGGAAAGAGAGACAGAAAGGGAAGGAATGGGGGAAAGAGACTTGCATATCTTCCCGGAGCACAGGAGCTACTTTTGCCTATGATTCTCATTTTCCTAAGGGATCTGTTCAATCTTTTGAAGTAAGAGTAGTGACTGTCCTCGTTATAGCATGTCAAACGATACTGAGGGGTTCAGGACAAAAATAACAATAGCCTTGATATGAGACTAGTGCTCAGAGAATTTCCTTGTCATTTTCTCCTTCATTCCTTTGGTCAGGGGTTTGATTGGAAGACAGTCATCATGGGATTGTGGGCTGGATGTTTTTGTATTCTTATAAATATTCCTGAGCTCTGCTCCGGAATGCAGTTACTTGGAGACGACAGTATGATTCTTTCCATCTTGTTTTCAAGCTTTGCTAGGCAGGACCTGCATGGACTTGAGGACTAAATTTTTCCCTACCGAGACCAATACCTTCTGAATAGTCTACTCCCTAACCTGTGAAATGCAAAGCTTACCACTGCTGGGCACGCCAGACCCTTAGGGACTCTAAGGATTGATCCCTCCACCTGAACTCTCTCCCTGCAAGTTTGCTATACTCTCCAGAGGGGTCCAAGTCCTTGCAAGTCTTCCTTCACCCATTTTCCTTCCCAGAGACCACCATCCCTCAGTAAGACCAGAACCCATGAGATCTCCCCCACCAATTAAATCTGGTTCCTAGCACTAGTATGCCACAGACTCAGCCAGAGAGTGAATCCAATTTAGTTAGGACAGGGGTGTGTCTCTCTCACAGAACTGCAATTTCACCATGTGCCCAGGAAGGCAAAAGAAAGCAGTGAACATAAAAGAGGACAATGAGCCACAGGGAGTAACAAACAAGGGTTTGACAAGTGTTGATGGTTTTGTGATTTTTGTTTGAGTTTTTTCCTGCACCATGTCAATTCCTTTCTACTCTTGAGTCACATGAGACCTCTGTTACTCAAGAGCAAATGCCCCTTTCTGGTGTATGTACCTTCAAGTTGTTTTATTATTTCTGAGACTGGACTCAGCGGGTTTTGAACTTGCTATGTCATCAAGGGTAACCTTGACCTTCTGATGTTCCTGTCTCCATATCTTCAGTGCTGGGATTCTGCACTGCCATACTCCATGTATTAGTGCTGGGGGTCGATCACAGAGCCTCCTGAAAGCTAGGCAAACACTCCACCAACTGAGTTGTATCCACAGCCCTCAAGTTGGGTTCTGCTTCAGACGAGCACCACACAATATTTTGAGCAATGATAGACCACATTTACAGGGGGTACAGGGAGTCCCATGAAATTTTATTGCCTAGTGACATCATAGCAATCTTAGTTTGTGTAAATACACTCTGTGAAGTTCACACAACAAAATCAATTAGTAAGGACTCTCAGAATGTGACGTTGCTGATTGACTGGTAACTGTTGATGCAACAAGAAGTTTCTGCCTCAGTTGGGCGGTGGTGGCACACGCCTTTAATCCCAGCACTCAGGAGGCAGAGGCAGGTGAGTTCGAGGCCAGCCTGGTCTACAAGAGCTAGTTCCAGGACAGGCTCCAAAGCTACAGAGAAACCCTGTCTCAAAAAACAAAACAAAACAAAAACAAACAAAAAACAGTTTCTACCTCATTCATACAGGACATTTCAGGGGAAAGTCAGAGGAGGAAGTGTTGAAATAATGAGACTCCTTAATCAATGGACATGCTCCTTTAAAGGTGGGAAAGTCAGACCTCACAAGCTGACACGTGGGAGCTTGATAAGCTTGGGAAAGATGGAGAATGAGCACCATGTGGACAGAGCTTAGAGCCAGGCAGGATGGAATAGGAGAGAAGGCACTGCCAGGGCTCAATCTTAGACGACACAGTTTTCTGGCAGAATCTTTCTGACGATGAATGTTTGGTCATTTAGTATAGAAGCAGAAGAAAGGGTGGTAGAATTGGTCAGGAGATTCTCTGGAGTTAGCACAAACATCATGGGAGCATCTTATCCTGCACATCCTGTAGACACAAACAAAATACACAACACACAGCTGCCAGACTTCACCCAGTAGGGACTAGTCTAAGTTCAAACCAAAAGAGAAGCCTTTTAGCACACAGCATTAAAAATGTCAAGTGGCAGTGTCAAGACCATGCCTTTGAATCAGCTTAGAAAATGCCAGCTGGACATGGTGGCATAAGTCTGTACTCAGCACTACTATGGCTCATGGTTTCAAGACCAGACTTAGAAACATAGGTTCAAGACCTGGCTACAAACTACAGAAGGAGTGGCTGTAGTTGGCAGTAGAGCAATTGTCTAGCCCCTTGGTTCAATCTCAAACATCACTCCCATTGATGCTGCTGCTACTGCTGCTGATAATGATGATGATGATGAGGAGGAGGAGGAGGTGAAGGAGAGGGAGGATGATGATGATGTAGTGACTTGAATGAAATGCCCCTCATTAAGTCTTGGGAATAAAGACTAAAACATGTTTTTGAAAAGCCTGGTAAATAAGCCAATGGTAGAGTGTTTGTCTAGCATGGTGATTCTCAACCTTCCTAATGCTGCAGCCCTTTCATACAATTACTCATATTGTGGTAACTTCCAACTATATAATTATTTTTTGTTGCTAATTTATACTTGTAATTTTGCTACCATTATGAATTGCAATGTAAATATCTGTGTTTTCTGATGGTCTTAGGTGATCCCTGTGGGTTATGACCTACAGGTTGAGAATTACTGACTAGAATACTGTATCGAACATAGTATGTAACAACGCATCTTTGGCTTGACATTGCTTGCTTTGTGGTTACTTCCCTAAGGCTCCCATGGCAGAAATTCTGACAGGAAGTACAATGTGACTGGCTAAACACCCAAGGTCATGAGTTATATAATTTTTCTTCTTGAATCTTAGTGATGAGAATGAGATAAGAGGAATACTCCCTATTAGGGAATACTTTAGAAATAAGACATCTGGGGAATTATGAACATGAGGTATCCTAATGAAGTGAATGAAGTGCCCTGGAGATGCAAGACAGCTTAACACTGTGCAGAGCTACAGGAAGGTGAGCACTGTCTGTGACCTCCAAATGTTCCACAAGACGTCATCTATGTGAAAAGCCCATATACAATGATCTCTGCCTAGAACCCAGACTTGTTTTACAAATAAACAAAATATACTTTTGAATTTTCCAGGAATGGATCTACTTTGTAAATTTGTGTAGTTTTGGACTCTGCTAAGAGTTGTTCACTTTTTCAGGAAAATCATGGGCCAGGATTGATGCCACCCAAGGTTTTGCATTTCCCTTGCCAATACAGCCCACCATGCCAGGCTACATCAGACTGTCACTCAAGCATAGTTTATAGATATTGCATGGTATGACTACACTTTGGCATTTTCATATAAAATGTATATTTCATTGTAAAATACATTTATTCTATATTTATATTACAATATAATAATTACCTCATTTTCTGGGTCTGCTATAATAGAATACAATTTCTTTATCCAGTATCTTGAACAAATGATTAGTTTGCTGTGATTGTAGAACATCAAGGTCTTGGGGGCAGGGAGGGTTTGCTACCTTTGGAAGCTGAGAAGGAAGATCCATGCCAGGCCTGGCTTCCTAGCTCATGGATGATCTTCTACCATCTACCTTCTATAGCACCTCAGTGTGCATGTCTGCATCTACATTTCCAACCTTAAATAAGGACACCTGCTTCATTGGAGTCAAGTCCATCTTAATGGCCTCATTTTTATCTGAATGACCCCCTTAAGGGCCCATCTCTCAAAAATATTTTGAGGTAGTAGAGGTTAGGACTTTAATGTAACATGAGGGCTGGCTTGTTGGGGTTACTGTCCCATCCAGTACCCCAAAACCAGCAAGCCCCAAAGAAAATCACACAGAGGTCTCCATAAGATTATAAACTGATTGGCCCGTTAGCTCAGGCTTCTTACTAGCTCTTATAACTTCTATTAACCCATTGTTCTTATCTATGTTAGCCACATGGCTCGGTACCTTTCTCAGCTGGGCAGTTCACATCCTGGTGGACTGGGCAGGAGTCTGGGAAGAGCTTCCTTCTTCCCAGAAAACTCCTGTTCTCTTTGCACTACCTCTACTTCCTGCCTGGCCAATCAGTGCTTTTATTTAAAACATGATTGACAGAATACAGAACTGTCCCCATCACTTTAACACCCACATTTCTGAGGGTATAGGATGAGCCTAAGTCAATCTGCAACAATTTTAGGTAGATACAGTATTACTACATATGAATTTTATTCTGAGTACCAAAGGAAGACATTAGAAATATTTATTATAAGGCAAGGATATTGAGTCTGACAGTGTTGTCCCAAGAGGACCACAAGAAATGGTATGAGCTGCTTCTAACTGCTAACTTCTAGCCTAACAAGGTTTCTCCAAGATATCCATGACAGAACAAGCAGGGGGAGATTAGAAACACGAACTAGTTGGCCAGGATGCTGAAGAAGGCAAGGGTTCAAGGACGCCAACTTGGCTGTAAAAACAGTAGACTCGGGAGTACCTTACTCAACACCTTTAGCAGATCCTTACTTCCAAGATGTGGATCATCGGTGTAGCTCCACTTTCCCTGCATTGTTTGCCTCTTGTTCATCTTTAATGCACCCCACTGGTGAGTCAGACTTCTTCCTGTCCCAGAAATAACTTCATATCTGCTTGTCTGTCCAACTTTTCTGCAACTATTTTTCTTTCTCTCCAAATTGTATGCAATTTTCAAAGCCAAGACACATTTTTTTTCTTCTCCCCATGAAGATTCCTGCAGCTAATAGAAAGGAGAAATTGGCAGGCAGAGTAGGATTTGGAAAGATACATATGTAGGAGCAATGAGGAAATAGGGGTCATGGGAGTAATGAAAGCGTGGCTTATGGATTACTAGACCCATTAATGTAAGTAAACATGTGGAAAACTGAAGAGTAGATGGTTTGTTTGGAACAAAAGGAGCCCAAGAGCAGAAAAGAAAGTGAGCCCAGTGTAGGTAGTAGATGGGACACTGATGGTTCCTTGCTGCTGGTGGGGTTAACTCACTCTGTCCATTGAATTGGACTGTGTTCTTCAGAGTACCATACATGAGAGTTAATGTGTGATCTGAAAATGAAATCTCTCCCACAGGCTCATATGTCCAATGATTTGGTTCCCCAGATAGTGATGTGATTATGGAAAGTGGTAGAGACTTCAGGAGACAGGACCTAGCTAGAGGAAGTGGGTGACAGGAAGGATACCGTCACAAACTAGAGCGTCTCTAGTCCCATCAGTTTGCTCTGCTTCTTGTGTAGCATGAAGTTAAGAAACGCCTTCGGCCACATGTGTCTACTGCCATGATGTTCTGCCCAAGTGTCTGGGGCCAAGAATCATGAACTTCCTCTCCTGAAATCATGAGCAAAACAAATTCTTACTCTGTTTAAATGTACTCAGGTGCTCTGTCACAGTGACAGACATTCCTACAGTCCTGCGAGTGTCTGCATTACAGCTCTCAGCTACTCTTTAGAAACATGCACCCAGAATTAACCTTTTGTGTTTGTTGTGTGACTTTTCCTGAGATATGAACAAACATCTATTTGCCTCAGATAGGGTACTAAAAATAGACCAAAGTGGGAAGTGGAAGGAACTAAGGTGGATAAATAGGGGGAAAACTAATCAGGATATATTGTATGAGAAAAGAATCTATCTTTAATAAAAGGGGAAAAAAGAGAAAAAAAGTGGCCGAATTTAAAAAATAGATCAAAGAAACAATGCTACCCAAATGTAGCTAGGTAAAACAACAATTGTATTAGGGTTATTTATACTAGCATGGGTGATGAGCTCCTTGCTTGAGTAGCTGCATTGTCAGAAAAGCCACTCCAACATGCATGACACACAACAGATGGGACAGCTCTTGCTGTATCACTGGCTGTCCCACACAATTGAAAGACAGCTCCACCAGAGTCTTTTCCAGAGAAATTGCTTACTGCTCATATAACCTCAGGTATACATTGTGAGTATTGTAATTTTCTGAGTTTTCTGACTCATATAGAAAGAGAGAGAGTCAGGATTTCTCTATGGGCCCTGGCTGTCCCGGAACTCACTCTGTAGACCAGGCTGGCCTCAAACTCAGATATCTGCCTGCCTCTGCCTCTTCCTCTTCCTCTTCCTCTTCCTCTTCCTCTTCCTCTTCCTCTTCCTCTTCCTCTTCCTCTTCCTCTTCTTCTTCTTCTTCTTCTTCTTCTTCTTCTTCTCCTCCTCCTCCTCCTCCTCCTCCTCCTCTTCCTTCTCCTTCTTCTTCTTTTTTGCCTCTGCTTCTTAAGTGCTAGGATAAAAGACATGCACCACCTCTGCCTGACTGAATCTCATACTTTTTGTTAGTTTGTCAAGAGCCTCTCTCCTCCCTCCTGGAGGTGGTTGGTACTGGTGGGGTTTTGGGGAGATAATTGGATGCTAAGAGTTCTGCCCCATCGATGAGTTGATCTGTTGACAGAGTCGATAGAGTTATGATTTTATGGCAATAATGAAAGGCAGCTGGAACTTTTAGAGGCGGGGCCTAGCTGGATGAAGTAAGCTGTTGGGGGCTGTCTTTGTGTCACTCTCTGCCTTCTGGCTGTCATGAAGTGAGCACATTGCACACATTCCCTGCCCTGATTATCTACCTTGACTTGGGCCCAAAAGCGGGCCATAGAGTAAAGGTTCTGAAACCATGAGGCAAAAGAAACCTTTCTTCTGTTTGGTCATTTTCCTTTGGTGTTTGCCATGGTGACAAATGTTATGCTACTGACTTCTAGCAATATCTGCCCCTTCCTCCCTCTTTTCTGAGATTATCCATATATTATTTTAAGGTGTGTTACATTTGTTTGTGCTGTGGAACATTTGTGTAATGATGCAAAGATGTGTTGCATTCTTTTATGTTGCATTTGTTTAACTCTATGAAGCTGTGTTACTTTGCCTGTCTAAAAGACCTGATTAGTCTAATAAAGAGCTGAACAGCCAATAGCAAGGCAAGAGAAAGGATAGGCAGGGCTGGCATGCAAAGAGAATAAATAGGAGAAAAAAAGCAAGAGAGGATCAAGGAATAAGAAAAGGAAGGGCCACTCAGACAGACACAGAATAAGAAGTAAAGAAAAGATGTACAGAAATAAGAATAAAAGCCCAGAGGCAAAAGGTAGATGAGATAATTTAAGAAAAGCTAGCTAGAAATAAGCCAAGCTAAATGGGACTCTACTTTGCCACGAAGAGAACTCTGCAAACGGCAGCGATAACGTTAGGAAGTAACGGTGTTCTTGTCTAGCAACCACTGGATTGCTAGAGGTTTGTGCTGTGTGAACCAACTTGTCTTTATAGCTTTAATCTGATTCCTTGAATCTTGCTTTTCTGTTACAACTGGAAGGTGGTTTTTTTGTGTGCTTGTTTTTTCCTGCCATCATCAATATTTCCTGAGCATTTACAGTATACTAGAATAGAGAACACATTGTCCCAATCTTGAGGAGCTTACATACTACAATAAAAAAATGTATACCTCTTTTAAAACGGCATACTTGGTGTTTTCTGCAAAAATACTGAGAAAATACTTCATAGGGTGTGAGAACTGGGTGTGACCTCGCTCCATCATTATCTGAGGAGAGGAGAGGGAGGGATTTTAAGGGGAGATGGTGACAGACCATTCGGGATAGGGCTTCCCGGGAGAGCTGCACGGCAGGAAACAGGATGAGCAGAGGCCATCTGTGGAAGCAGGGTATCGTAGACACTTGGTGGAGCCGGAAAGATCATGCGGCCTTTTCCCAAATGCTTGGCCACCCAATTGGAATGCTTGGGGACAAGACAAAATAAAAAGAAAGATGATCCTGTGCACCTGACTAATAGAAATAAGGAACTGAAATCAAAGCAGTCTGTAAAGAGCATCAAGAGATTCTTAAAACCAATAGCTACCGGGAAACACAGAACCTAACATTGTTGCTGCCCATTATCACCGTGGTCAAGAACATAGTGGCTTCCTAAATTTAAAAACGCCATAGACCAAGATTTTAAATGGAACACTTAGCCTTCTGTCAACCAATCTCATCCCCACCTATAAACATAAAAAGTCCACTTCAGGGTTTTGGGTTTTTCTTTTCGAGGCAGGGTTTCTCTATAGATTTAGAGCCCGCCCTGGAACTAGCTCTTGTAGATCAGGCTGGTCTCGAACTCACAAAGATCCGCCTGCCTCTGCCTCCCAAGTGCTGGGATTAAAGGTGTGTGCCACCACCGCCAGGCTCCACTTCAGTTTTGAAAGGGGCTAAGAAGGGGGAACCATGTGGATCGTGGTTGAGAATGGTAGTTACCTTACTGTTTTTTTGTTAGAATAAACTTTAGCTGCCAAAAGGGAATAATGAGACAGTTTCCTTTAGAGAAGTCTCAAAACCAAAACACTAATTTATGAAGAGCTGTAGAGAGAAGTAGCTGAAAAGTTCATTCGTAAACTTTTATTCCACTTACATGAGCTTCAATACACGTATTCTTAACAATTATGTTTGGATTGTTCATGAAAACTTCGTAAGACATTAAAACAAAGCTCGCCATCATTTCCAACAACTGGAAGATTCGAACAAACACGCTGTTCCTCTGATATTCATCCATAGACAAGTTACAGGAAGAAGATAAACATTACACCCAGTGGGCCAATGCGTGGCAATCTTGCTCTCTGGCCGTTTAGATGTCAGAGCAAAGAGCACTGTGGTAAAGCTAATAACTCCTGTTCTCCAAAGCCTGCTTTGGGAGTTTCGGTTCCACTGCAGGTAACTACAGTGAGAGGGACATCCTTCATAGATCACACATTAAGCTGAAGCTCTGTGACTAAGTTGTATAGCTGACATGTGGAGCCCAGCTACAACAGAGCCATCAGACAGCAGGCACCACTAATATAATATGCACAGGTGGCTAAAGGAACCTGCAATCCGTGAACACGATGGGGGAAATCAGCCACATGATTTAGAAATTACCAATCACTAATCCTCCGTATTTTCATGTGTGGGCTTACAACAGCCCCTCATTATCGAAGGACAGTAGAGCGACTTTGTTCCTTTCTGACTCACACAACATCCAGGCAAGCCTGGTGCTAATGATGGCCACCTACGGATCACTCAGCATGCCCGGCGCTCTCATGAACACGTCACACACATTACCTGACTTAAATTTTATACTGCTATTTGAGGTAGGAACTGGTCATTTCCTTCTCAAAGATAAGTAAATTGAAGCACAGAGACTGTTTTAAGCTCACAGACCAGTAAGGTTCCATGGTTAGTGGTGGGAGGTGTAAAACTCCCATCCTTCTCTCTAGCTTTCGTCCTGAGT
Organism: Dicrostonyx torquatus; assembly: GCA_028555095.1. Classification (NCBI taxonomy): domain Eukaryota; kingdom Metazoa; phylum Chordata; class Mammalia; order Rodentia; family Cricetidae; genus Dicrostonyx; species Dicrostonyx torquatus. The sequence goes on from JAQHUG010000177.1 coordinate 1,179,694, forward strand.
CTGAATACATTACCTTAACTCCTTTTCTTCTCCTTGGCACTTCAGTGATTTGTGAGAAGATTCATTTCTATGCTTTTAAATTTTATATGTTTTATGTTTGTGTATGTGATTATATAGATTATTATAAAAAAGATTTTTATTTATATAAAACAATTATATAAAAAAAAAAAATAAAAAAAATTTTTCATACAATATATTTTGATCATATTCTTTCCAACTCCTCCACGATACTCCCCACCTCCCTACACCCCAACTTTGTGTACTTTCTTAGAAAAAAATCCTAAAAACCAAGAAAAGAAACAAAAATTTAAAAAAAAACAACAAAAAGAAATTCAATAAGGCAAAAAGTACCAAACAAAACAAAACACACACACATAAGACAAAAACAAAACAAAACACAACAGGATCCCTTTTGTGTTGACCCATATTTCCTGTTTGATGTAGCCAGCGACACTCCACTGGAGAGAACTGGTTTTCTCTTCCCCAGCAGGTAACAGTTAAAAATAACTTCTTGGTTAGGGGCAGGACTTTGTGTCCATCTCCCCTTGTCAATACTGAGATTTTGGCTGGTTTGAACTCATGCAGATCTTGGGTGCGCTGTTACGTTCCCTGTGACTGTTCCGCACCAACCCTGCTGTGTCTGGAAGACACTGCTTCCATGGAGCCGTAAGCCATCTTGAGTTCCAAGGATCTTTCTATCTCCACTTCGGAAAGAACCCTTATCTTTGAGGGGAGGGAATGGATGAGGTTATCCCCTTTAGGATTGAGTGTTTCAAAGTCTCTTACTGTCCACATAGTACCCAACTGTCTCTGTTAATTACTATCTACTGCAAGAAGATTCTCTGATGAGGGTTGAGTGCTGCACTGATCTATGGGTATAGCAATATGCCATTGAGAATCATTTTCAATATATATCTTATGTCCATAAAAGTACAAATAAAATTTATATTTATTTTTGTATTATTATTAAAAGTAAAAATAGGGGCTGGAGAGATGGCTCAGAGGTTAAGAGCACTGACTGTTCTTCCAAAGGTCCTGAGTTCAATTCCCAGCAACCACATGCTGGCTCACACCCATCTGTAATGAGATCTGGTGTCCTCTTCTGGCATGCAAGCATACATGGAAGGAATGTTGTATATAAATAAATAAATAAATCTTTTAAAAAAATAAAATAAAAGTAAAAATAGTTCCCTCAGTATCCTGATGCCCTAGACCAGTGAGTGGTTCCTAATGCTGTGACCCTTCAATACAGTTCTTCATATTGTAGTGACCCCAAACAAAAAAATTTTAATTCCAACTCAAAAACAAAATTTTACTATTGTTATGAATCATCATGTACATATCTATGTTTTCTGATGGTCTTAAGTGACCCCTGTGAAAGAGTCCTTTGACCTGCAAAGCGGTCGTGATCTGGAGGTTTAGAACCACAGTTCTACATGGATTTGTTGAGATGGGATTCTGGAACTCAGTTTCAGCTACTTGCCCTTACCCTAAGAATAAACTTCCCTCCTGAGGAAGACACAGTGATGTCTCAACCATGCTCAGAATTTACAATCCAATGTAAAAAGTAGTATGTGATTTCATGCCCAACAGAGGGTCTGGTCCAGGAAATAAGTTAAAGGGACACAGGAGCCAATGGATACAGGGGATCTATAGGTTTCCCCTTTGGGACAAAGCATTACCATATCAAGATGTTTGAGAGTTTATGCCCTCACATAGAATAGAATAGTATCTATTAAATGACTATCAAGACAGATAGTACTTTATCAGGAAGTTGCTGCTGTCACCACTTAAGTGGTACAAAATGAGTGTCAAACCCATCCATGTCACACCTCCAAACACTTGTGACTTAATCTGAGACACTATACTTTCTCATCTCTTCTTTAAAGAGGTCACAAAGTTGAACACCCACTTCCATGTCCACACAAAAACAAACACACAAAAGAATAAAATGAAACAAAAAATGGGATGTGGTGGGGAGATGGACCAATAAATAAGAGAACTGTCTGCTCTCGCAAAGGACCTACATGGCAGGGGATCGGACAGTCTCTTCTGATCCTCTGTTTGGACAGTACTAAACAGGCACAGAGTGTATATACATCCATGTAGGAAAACACACACACACACACACCACACACACACACACACACACACACACACACACACACACACACACACATATATATATATCTTAAATCAATCTTTCTCAAACATTGGTTTCTGGTAAATATTAACCATATTATAGCCAAATGACTGGACTTTGGGCAGTGCTGTAAGTATGGTAAATGAATTTATTTAGTACCTGTACACAGAGTTAGCTGCAATCTATCAAAGTCTTTATATTCTTTTTATCAGATGCCAAGAACAAAAAATAAATAAATCTGGGAGCAAGGGAAATAGGATGAGTTACTCTTTATACCAATATCTAAGTCATAGTCGTTGTTAGCTTAATATGAGAGAGGATTAAGCAGTGACTATCAGCATAGGTTAGTGACGGAGGTTTCTGTGCTTAGAAGGAGTGTCAAAAACCAGTCAGTTGGTTGTAATATATAGTTCACAGGACCCAATTACCAAGGGTAAAATTTATAGTTGGTTTACCAAAGTATATATATCATCTATGACCAGAAAAAAATCTTTTTTATTGTTTTTGTTGAGCTATACATTTTTCTCCCCTCTCCCCTGCTATCCTCTTCTGTGGCCCCCATGCTCCCAGTTTACTCAGGAGATCTTGTCTTTTTTGTCTTCCTATGTAGTAGATCCAAGTATGTCTCTCTTGGGGTCCAAGAAAACTAGTCTTAACTGATATATCTAGTCAAAGATTTCTGCTTATATTTCTGTCAGGTTGTAGGTCTGAAAATTGGATGGAGTGCGGTTCTGCCAGTCTGAAAGTTTGAGTATTAAGAGAAATGGACGTGCTTTCTATATTCTGGGCTCAGATTACCCCGTGGCCATCTCCTATCCCTCATACATCCTGGGAAATCTCCTTTCCTGTACTCCTCGTGGAAAAACATGTATGTTCTTAACTGTGGTTGTAGTCTCAAACATTGCAACTTCAAATATCCATAGGGGTTTCGCAGTTCAAGCCAAGGTGAAGCTGGTAACTGTCCCAGTTGTGATGAAAACATCAAGGGCACCATCTTTGTGCAGGGGGCACCATGTTTTCCATAGAAACAAAGGGCTGTGGTAACAGCCACGAGTTCGGGGAAGGCAGAGCTCTCTGAGAGAATGGAGGCTTCGAGGGTTTATTTGTTTGCCAAAGCCAGCCGCCCCTCTGAATTCATCTATAAATAAGCATGAGTAATTAGGTGTGTGGAAAGTGACTGAAGGACCGAAATAGCAGGTGGGGCTGGAGCAAGAATGGTTTTTAATTGCCATTTATGCAGCACCATTTTATTCTTAGGAGGCTGCAACCTGGGGAAGCAAAAGCTGAGTAATTGTCGAGGCTGGAACACATTTGGTGACGACCCAGCTGAAGAGGGAAAACAATGTTTATAATGTATGCATAGGTTTTATTCTTTGGAAGAATTTTCTATATTTGCTTATTTTATATGTTTTTCAAATTTTGATGATTTCTTCCATATTTTATAGTTAATAATCTAGGAATGCTTAGATATTTTTTTCATGTGGAAATGCAAACATTTTTAGCATGCAACATATTACTTAAGTTAGCTAGGTTATGACAACATTGTTGTAACTAATATAAAATTTACCTTCAGATGGAGGAAAATAAAGTTAATCATTTCTTAAAATTTAAATGAAATTATAGCCAACAAGATGGGTCAGTGGGTCAAAGTTTTGGTTGTCAAGCCTGGAAACCTAAATTCAATCCCTGGAACCTATGTGAAGGCAGAAGGAGAAAATCAAATACACAAAACTGTCCTCTGATCCCAGATATACATTGCCACCCCATCGTGTACATGCACATTAACCCTAAAATATAATGCTAAAATTCAAATTGATATCTGATGCTAAGTACCAATCAGACTGGCAGGAAATTTAATCTCAGTTATCCTTGGGAAGACTGTCATGTTTTCTTGGGCAGTAAATATGTCCTGGGAAGATTATGCAACTCAAAATAATTTTTGAATAACCAAAATGGCTGGTGGGAACAGCTTTTCTCAGGTATAGAAATAAGAGGGTACATTTTTGTAATTCAAAACAATAATAAAAAAGAAAATAAATAAATAAAAAATAAATTAAAAACTAAAAAATGAAATAAAAAATTAAAAAACAATGATAATGCTGATTTCTAAGCCACTCTGTCTTTAAAAAGGGTATGTATGTATATATATATGTATGTATGTATATATTTGTGGGAGGATGAATGAGTGTATGTGTGTGTGTATGTCTGTATGTTAAGGAAGGCCAGAAATGAGCTTCAGGAATTCTCTCCTCTCACTCTTTGCCTATTCCTTTGAGACATAGTTTCCCTTATGCCTAGGGCTTGTTTTTTCTCAGCTTGGTTGCAAGCCAGCAGCCCAACCTGTCTTCCTGTGTTTAGCCCTCACAGAGCTGGGGTTATAATCCTGAATTGTTGCATGAGTGCTAGTATCCAAGCCCTGGTCCTCCTGATCATTTAGGAAGTTCCCTTACCCGCTGAAAGGTCCTTCCAGTCAGTTTCCACTACTCTACTCTGCTTTCTTAGTGATAGCCATGTGTGATGATGGGTTTTAATTGTTAACACAGTCTAGAATCACTTGGGAAGAGAATCTCAGTGAGGAATTGTCTAGATGGAGCTGCTCTTTGGTTGTGTCTGTGGGAAACTGTCTTCATCATGTTCATTAATGAGGGAGGACCCAGCCCACTGAGGGCTGCACTCTTCCCTGGTTTTAGGTCCTGGACTGTATTAGAATAGAGAAGTTGACCTGTGGAGTAAGTATTCGTGCATTCATTTCTACCTGTTCCTGGCAATGGATCTGATGCACTGTGACTGGCGGCTGTAAGTCCCTGCCACTTTGATCTCTCTGTGATGGTGATCTATACCTGGAATTGGGAGCTAAAATAAACGCTTTCCTCTAAGTTGTTTTTTGGCAGGATGTTTATCACAGTAACAGAAATGAAGTTAAGATATCATGTTTTGCAGTTTTTTTGACAATGTCAATGAAACATACTCTGTTCTCCACAAAAATTCATATTTGTTAGATGCCAATACAGATGTGAACTCAAATTAGCACACTTATGACTTATTATTTAATAATTTTCTTCTACTTGGGCTTTAATAGTATAGAAATAGTGAGATAAAAGAGTAGATTGTTGAGTCTATTTTTGAACAACCACTAGTCTCAAATATTTTACATTGGTATGGATTTTTGTATAATGATACAAATTTAAGGTTATTTTTGTTAAACTGTATATATGTTTCTATTATTGTTTAAGGCACTGTGCCTATACAGATCATTTTCAAATGTAATGTAAAGTTTAAGCCCTTGAAAACCATTTAGGATAGTAAAGAAATATAGGTTAATAGTCATCTATAACAATCAAACTTATACTCATGTTAGGTATGTTGTTTTCAAAATCATGCAAGGATATATTTTGGATAGATAGGTAGCCTTCAAACACTTCAGAGAACTATAGAACATGGCACTTTAATGTTTTAATAATATAGCTTTTTATGACAATGAGACACATCTGCTCCCAGCAGCATCAATCTACTGTAGAGAAGATGATGGGCATCAGAAAAACCTCCATATGGAGTCTGCTTTCTTGTGGCAAAATTTAGGCACTTGGCAAAGTAACTGCCTTTGTTTCCATTGCTGACAATATGATGTCCAAATTGGACACAAGGAAAACATCTGCCAAACTTTACCAAGACAAGGTAGGACAGTCTTCAAAATTCTTGCTTCACAGAAAAGTCTGTCAGATATTCCAGGCCTATGGGCTGAAGATGGATGCACCAACACTTCAGAGGAAACTTAGATGATTGTCCGAGCAGCCAGATATTTCTGTCATTTCCATAGCTTTGGAAGTTGTTTACACTGTACTTCCTGTTTATTCAAGTAATATTTTATCTTCCTTGTGTCTCTGATGGAGATTGAAGACTACATAGTTATAGTTTTACAGTTTTCATTGTTACCAAATGCAGAAAAGAAACTTACATAAGAGATGTAGTTTTATACAAGTGAGAGACATAAAAGCTTAAATTGTTTATCTAAAACATGTTTTGAGGTCTAAAAAGATAGTTTTAAAATGGTAATACAAGTCATAATATAAAATGGTTCATAAGATATAAACTTTAAATTCATCAAGATAAAATAGTTAATGGAATATTTTCTCTGAATTTGACAAATACAAGTAGACATTAGAATGTGATTCTTACTCAGTAATAATTCTTATTGTACATAATTTCATTTGTTAAGGTTAATATCTTTCTTCTCTTTTATACAATACCTAATAATTGTTCTTATTGTGTATATGTATATTACTATGTTAAAGTTAAAACCTTTCCTTTTCATTTAGGCAAAAAGGGGGAAATGATGTGGAATAATCTTTTTGTGATCTGTGAATATGTGTCACTCTGATTGGTTTAATAAAAAGCTGAATAGCCAATAGCTAAAAGGATTTCTGGACAGAAAAGATGCTGGGAAGAAGAAGGTGGAGAAGCCAGGAGATGCAGAGTAAGCAGAATGGGCACTATGGAGATGAGGTAATAAAGCTGTAAGGCAGAAAGTAAATTAAGAGAAATGGGTTAATTTAAGTTATAAGAGCTAGTTAGAAACAAGCCTAAGCTATTGACCAAATTTTCATAATTAATAATAAGTCTCTGGGTCATTACTGGGGAATCCACAGTCACGATGAAAAAGTCTGACTACATTTTAACTATAAAAACATCAGTTATTTTATTATTTTCTTCACCCTTCCCCATTCCATACCTGCCACAGATAAATCACATATATTTATTTAGCAATAAATTATAAAATCCTGGAAATTATTTAAATGAAATTCTGTGTTATTATATATACCTTAACTTGAACAGTCTATACCAAAGAATGAATGATAATACAATGATTAATTACATGAATATAACAAGAGCTTTAGTTATCTTAATTTATCAGTTCTATTCAGCACCTTGGAATCTTATTCCTGTTTAAAATTCAAAGCTGTGCACCACAGTTTAAATTGTAATGTATAACATTCTTGTTTAGTCTGTTCATTTTAATTCATATGTGAAATATTTGATTTGATCTATACACTATGTTTTATAGTGTAATTTTGTATTTCTACTTGGTAATTGTTTTAAAACTAAGGAGCACATGAAGAAAACAACCACTATTATATGATTAATTCAAAGAACAGTTTGTCTGTTAAAGTAAAGAGATAAAGGAGTGAAAAAATGATTGACTCCTGGTGTCAAGTGTGCTGGCTGTGGCTTAACTCTGGCTTCCTGTCCATCTCAGATTGACAGCAGGGGCTGTCATAGTTATAGGGACAGCTTCTGTCGCTTCCTGAGTAGTTGCATACTGTCCATCAATAAAATGACCGAATTCTGACATGCTGGACACTTCTGCTTTATGCTCTGTTTGTTTGGTTTTGATGAAAAAATCTCTACACATAGCACTGGGGCAAGGAAAAGCCTAACTTTCCAGTGTTTTCTTCATGGATTGTTAGAAGAAGATGTGTTGGAATGGGAACAGGAATTTGGAGTAAGCATCTCTTAGCTTTGTTTGGAGATTATAAACATAAAACATAAGGTGATAAATAGGATATATCTTATTTAAACAGGATAAATGATGTGTGGAGTGCTGATAAAACACGTGTGGGTCTGTCTCTGTGGGTGCTTGGGGACCAGTTCAGCATTTGGATCTGTGGGGTGAGTAAAGATTCTTCTCCATAGTTCTCAGAATTCCCTGTCATCCAGTGAAGGACTGAAACTGCCTCAGTTGGGTTCTCAGACTCAGCTTTCCTGGGATGTTAGTTTCACAGTCTTGTCAGCCTCAGCCAAGTCTTCGCGATCTCTTTCTACATTGCTTTCTCGATATATACATATATCTCCAATAGGTTCTTGTTCTCTGGAAAGCCCTTGCTGATACACAGAGCTAGTTTTTCAAGAGGTTTTTTTTTTTGCCACATTAGGGACTGTACTGTAGACTTTTATTTTGACAGCAATTCTTGTAAGCACAGAGTCATCAAGTTAGAGAAGTAAAAATGATTACATTTGTGGTACTTTTAAAGCACACAAGCATGACAATATTGCAGTCCACTTGAGTCACCATTTGTTAATTACAGTTTGGCTTTATTTTTGCGAGCTATAACAGTATTCATCTTGATTATATTGTTGTTCTGTTGGCTTGTCAGTAAAATGTGTTATTGTGAATAATGTGGCTGATAGTGTGTCTTTGAAGATAACAAAAGATCACAATTTTATAAGATAGAATACATTAATTAAAACTACAAAGTTTGACCATGGATGTTTTAACAACTACCCTCCCAGTTGTGCATAATGTTATGCAAGGGGCCTAAACCACCCTACAGATTATAGATTTTTGTCTCAGGGTGTGCTTCTTCATTCATTCTTTCTTTTGGGGGGAACAGATAAGGGTTTGAGGGTTTCTCCATTTAACCCTGGTTGTCCTGGAACTCACTATGTAGATCAGGATGGCCTGAAACTCACAGAGATTCGCCTGCCTCTGCATCCCGAGTGCTGGGATTAAGGTGCACCAGGTTGTTCTCTTACCAGCACCACCCTTAGCCTTTCGTTCAGAACATGTTGGGTATTTAGACAGGGTGGCCAAGGTTTTCTATATAAACACAGAGAACAACAAGCTGTTATTTCTCAAGAAGAGACCCAGAGAGATTCTCTTAGGTCTGCATCATTCAGCAAAGATGAAGACCCTATTTATTAGTAGAACTGTAAGCCAGAGTGAATATCCAAATCCCAAAGTAGCCTTTTGTCTCCAACTCTGCATCATGCCAAATTAATCATCATAACCAAGTGGCTCCCCACAGGACTGCACACCCTCTTGAGCCACACTCTGCTCTCCTCAGCATCCTCCGTGATGTCACAGGCAGCACACCGTGATCACTTGGTGTTAGCTCCCCTGCTCCCCCATCACTTTCCAAATAAATCAATAAACAAACGAGCCAGGTTTCTATTCTATGGCTGGCTCTGGAATCTTACATTTTGTCTCAATCATTCCAGTCCTAGTATTCAGTATCTAGGGAGGAAATGGTCATCCCTTGTTATGAGTCTGCTGAGCTCAGGTAAAGACAATGGTTTACCATGGTTGGCCTCAAACTGCAATGGCATGACCATGTATACAAGCGAAAAGTAGGACGTTTTCAGGCAGAAAATCCCACAGGTTTCCATACCTCTTACATCTCTGTTGTTCATACTTTTAGTTCTTCCGCTTTTGGGTTTGTTATGTTCTAGCTTCGATACAGCAAGCTTCCCCCCAGCTAAAGTAGGAGATGTTAGTGTGTGTGTGTGTGTGTGTGTGTGTGTGTGCGCGTGCGCGCGCGCGTGTGTGTGTGTGTGTGTGTGCGTGTGTCTGCATGTGTGTTTATCACAAGCACTAGGAATTAAGTTGAAGATCTTGTAGGTGCTACTTTACAACTGAAGGTGCCCTGGCCAGCCCCACTGCTGTTCACCAACCACAGTAGCAGCCCAGGTAGGACACACCTCAACAGGCAGTGTCTTCCCTGCTTTCTGTTCTCCACCAGCTGAGCTCCCCACCCTAACACTCTGAATAGTGATAACTGAGGTCAGGATACTTCCAACTCATCCACTCAACCAAGGTACAGTTGTTAACTCTTTGTATTCTTACGGGGTCCTTCTGAGTCCACAGGCCCTTCTTAGAAACTAACAAAGTTCCCTTTTCTTCTGCTAAAACATAGGGATTTGATCTGCTCCTGGAATTACTAATTAAAGCTCAATTCCGTTTGCTCACAGAGCCAGTTGAGATACAGCTGGAGAACAGAAAATCATACTTCTGATGTGGTTGCCTCAAGTGGACTTCGTGTAGGTTGACATGAGGGCCCAAAGACAATTTATAACATCATTGCTGGAAAGCATGTTCCTGTACACTCAGTTATTACCTTAGAATAGATTTTTCTTAGCAATTTAACTAGGTCTCTCTATATTTGTATTTGGCTGCCTTAGTGAATGTATATTCGTTAATTAAATGTTTCAATAGATTTTCTTTTAATCATTTAAAGTAGTTATGTTGCCATCTGAAAACAATGATACTTTTATTCCCTTTCAAATATATATGTGTGAGTATTATTTTTATTTTGTGTCATTTTGTTAAATAGAGCATTGAAAATAGCTCTAAACAATTGTGATAAAATGAGAACGGATAGATTTTTCCTAAAGGTTTCACTTCTTAAAAGTGTATGTGTGTATGCATATGCATACAGGGGAGGGTATTAGAGCTCCTGCCGCTGAGAGCCACTGATGTGGCTGTGAGAAACGGAACTCAGGTCCCCTGGAAGAGCACAGCAAGCATTCTGCACCACTGGACCATCTCTTTAGCTCCACCATCAGAGTCTTCAGAGGAACAAAGTCCAGTTACACACGAGAAGCCTGAGCATTCATGAGGACGCTGTTCGGAGCTGTGCTACAAGCACTGGAGGAGGCTTCAGGGAGGACAGCAAAGCACGGGATAAATGGATAATGCATCTTCTTTGAGGACTTTGATAGTGACTCACACTTCAGGACTTTTCAGAGAATCGCAACTATGGATACCGAGCCTATGTCGGGAGAGGACAGAGGTGGGAAAGATGGTTGAGGGCTTGACCCTGGAGTTAGTCCTTCATTCAGAGATGGAAAAATTTAGGCTGGGAAGGAAGAAGCCTTCCAGGAAGAAATCAGGAGGTGGCACTACCCATCAGGACCAGGGAGACTACAGGACACCCTGAACTTCTGGTACTCAATGGAGGAAATTGTGTCAGTAGGTACAGGAGAATGCTCCCAGAAATAAGATGTTTGATCAGGCATAAACAGTCCATTATAAAGCATCGAGGGAGGGAATGGCGGTGAGCTGCAAATTGTGCCTGGAGGCAGGGGAAGCCAGCCATTAGAGCTGGCTCTCCACATAGGCTCCACCCTGCACCTGCATGTTGAATAATCCCCAGGACAGGGAATGATTGGCAGGTCTTCTTATTTGTAGTACACTGCCAAGCTCAAGCACAAGGCACCTGGTTTCCTCTGTTGCTTAGCAACAGCCACCTCCTTGATTATTGAAGTTATCATAGCTTTTTTTTCCCCCTGTAACTATCTACTCTGAAACCAGGAACACAAGGAACAAGGTAGAGGCCTGGTTGTTCAACCAATTACAAGCTGGCTTGCCACCACAAGCAGGTGCATGCTCAGTATAGGGAACTCTAAGTACCGAACAACGGGACTGAGTCAGCATGCTGACCCCAAATGTGGAACTAGGGAGTGAAGACGGAAACTCTACTGATGTTATAAATCCTAAGCAGAGACTGGGGAGAGGGAGGGGAGAGAGGGGAGGAGGAGAGGGAGAGGGGAGAATGAGAGGGAGAGAGGAACAGGGAGAGGAGGAGAGGGAGAATTATTGAGAGTCAGATAAAGTTATTTTATGTAGTAGGAATTTTGCTCCCACACAAAATAGCAAGTATTTATCATTCTTATTCTGGTGTGAAAATTTCTCAGTTCTGTCCAACGTAATGAAAACATGTATCTTTTCATTCAGAAATTCTAAAACTTCTAAATTACTATGGCCAGATTTTTTTCAAGACTACATACTGTAGTATGTAATGAAATGAGGATACTTAGACATGGAGGGGATGGAGGGGTTTTGTTTTTGTTTTTGTTTTTTTGCAAGGTAGAGTAAGAACCAAGTCATGGATGAGGAAACATGATACACACAGTCCAAAAACCCATTTTGGATCATTCCAATTAGGGGTAGCAAATGTGCCACCCATGATTAAGGCCACATTTGGTGGCCTGGGCTTAGGAGAGGAGTGAAAAATCCATGTATCTCTTCCAGAAAATGCCTAGCTGCTATTCCCAGTCCCAGCGTTCGGGAAAGTATGTCTGTTCATCCTTCTTTTAGTTGTGGATGCGCAAACTTTTTCTATTGTTAGATTTTGCTCATACTCAAATCAAAGTCAACAAAGGAAGGAAACTAAGTAGTTCTTTGTCCTTGCATCTTTATGTTTGCTTGTTAACAGAGAATTTCTTTTAAAAAATGATTTCACTCATTACCTACTTACAGCTAGCCAAAGAAGCCTTTTGGAGTAAGAGAGGTGGCTCAGTGGGTACGGACCTGTACCCAATGACAATGCCTGACAAACCGAGTCTAATCCCCTGAGCTCACATCATGGAAAGTTTTCTCTAAAATTGAGTCCCAAGAAACCTCTGACTTTTACGCATGTACCATAGCACAGTGAGCAGTACACATAGGGAAAATTAATAAATACTTTTTTTTAAAGAAGGAAGGAACGAAGAAAGAAAGTGAGGAAGGGAGGGAGGGAAGGAAGGAGGAAGGGGAGCAGGAGAGAGAAAGACATAGAGACAGGAAGGCACATTGGAGAGGAGTGGGGAAGGCGGGGTATGGTGAGGTGGAGCCGTTTCTCTGAAAGGCATCAGGAGCTGTCACTCGTTGTCTCCGCAGTCTTGAGTCTATGTCTGCACACAGGCTGAAAAGATAATAGTCATCACCTACCACCCTTTCTTCGTTGTACTGGGAATGTTGCCTGGTTTTGTTTTTATACCTCAAAGTTTATTTTCTCTGAAGTTTCTGTGTTTCCATCTCCTCCCTCTCATGAGGGTTATCTAAGGGTATAACTGATTTACTGAAAACTTGTACAAGATTGGTCAGTTTACAGAGCTACTAGCCCCACAGCCCTGGCTCACTCCCTTAGAAACTGAAGATAACTTAGAAAACAAGCTAAGCTTTTTATGCTAGCTAAAATTATATTCCTGGATTTTACTCTTTCAAATTAATTCTTATTCCTTATCAAAGTAATATGCATGGCTAATTAAAAATTCAGAAGCATTAGAAGGCAGTGAAAGCAGTAGCCTTCGGAGCAGCTTCCTGCTCTCTGGCTGCCACACCCATCCCAGTGCAATGCCCCTTTTCACTGTGGCCGTGAGCTCCATGGCAGTGAGAGGGCACGGTCTCTGTCTGTTCTCCAATTTAGGGGACTGGCTCTCCACATCTGATATAGGTCCTCTGTGAATTTTTATGGATTGTATTGTTATCAGTGGAGCAACTTTTTGTTTTTTAACAGTTCAGTTATTTTGCTCTTGTCTTTAGAGGGGGTAACTAGTTATGGGACGTGCCTGCCTGGGGAGTGATACCCCTTTTCTTATTATCCACCTTTGTAGACTTTACCTTTTAATTTTGTTTCTTGATCAACACTTGTCTTGGCCTTAGTGGCACCACTGGCAGTGTGTACTTTGCTTTGGGGCTATGGTAGGTAAGGAAGGTCAATGTGAGTTTACATGGAACACAAGAGGAAATTTTATGATCAAGAGACATAGTAAGCAAAAATAATTGAGGCTATTACTGGCACAATCCTGCACACCATTTTGCAGAAAGCATTAGTTTTAATAACTGAAAGTACTAGCATCTGAATTGGTGGTGGAAAGTATAGTACAAATGCACACCAGCAACACACCAATTTATAATCACTACCAAGTATTAGCAGCTATGCCTAACTATATGCACTATACAGCACATCCATTTGCAACAGCATCACCGTCAACGAGAGAAATATCATGCCGTTACATTATGACAGCTATGGTAATGTTAGGTGATCGATTTTCTTTTCTTTGTTTTTTTCAGCCCCATTATAATCTTCTGGGATTACTGTTGCAATCAATCACTGACCAAAATGTCATTGGGCTGTGGACATCTGCACTCCTATGTGTTATTTACTGATTTATTGACTTTAGATATTGCCAGTGGGTTTGCTTATGAGGCAGAGGATCTATCTTTTACAATTTTTCTTCACTCTTTCCATTCCAATATAGTTGTATCTTACTTGATTTTCCTTTTCACTATAATAGTAATGATGCATAATTATACTGTAATTGACAATAGCTTTTACTTTTAACCAGTTATAATCACCAATAATGCAACTCATCTGATGTGGTTGCTTTCTCTTCTATAATATTTTACTCTTATTGGGGGTTTTCTTTTTGGTTCCTTGTTGTGTGTTGCTATCTATTCTACTTCTCCTAAGTTTTGTGTATTTTAGTCTCTCTGTTTCACATGAGAACTGTCCTTAAATGTTTGAAAATGTTTGATTGTGTTCACACTGAAATTTGAAGAACTAACATTTTGAACTGTATTTCTGTGTGTCATATGGACTTACCAGATTTCTATTAGAAAGTCTTTAAATGTTTTGCAGGGAGGTCTTTGTTTCTGTGTGAGTCAGGTTTTCCAGAGAAGACTCTTAATTTCCTTCATAGCTACTTGGGTGTGCACATGTGTACAAACATGTGTGCATGTGTGATTCTGGCCATGGGAATTTGTGGGTATGGACTAGGTGAAGGAGTCTACAAATGTAAAACACTGTGCTGACTGTCAGCCACCCTGGCTTCAGTCCATGCCTTTCCTTGAGCTTAAGGCTGAGTCTTGCCTATAGTTCTTCTACTAAGCTCCTGGGTGAACTTCAGCTTTTTTAAAAAATAACACATTTTTTATTGAATCTTGGGATATTTCACATCATGTACCACAATTCCACCAATTTTCTATCCCTTCCATATCCACCCTCTGCAGTTGTAGTCTCCCCAACCTCCAAGGTTATCTCATTGAGCCCTCTGAGCACCGACCGGCTCCTCTCTCAATCTCAGCATCCTGTGCCTGTACCATTTCACTCCTCCATCTCCATCACATATTTGTTTGTTAAACTTCAGCTTTTGATGAGGTGCAGGTGACCGTGTGTTCGCTGAGTGCCTTGCCATCTGGTAGTACATGGTGGTAGACTCTGAAACATAGCTATTTGTTCCCATGATTTGATTCCTACTTTTCATACACACTACCCATTGAAATCAACATGTTCAATGGGGCTACCATATAGGAATGAAGCATAAGTTAAAACAAGATCCGTAAAGCATTAAAATTTTATTTTAATTAGGTAAATTGCATGGCTAGGTACACCATTTTTCAATAGAGATGTTAAAATAATTCTTACATTACAGTTATAAAACACATAAATACTACTAGTAAATTTAGTCAGTAAGGTCTGTTTGTATGTATAAAATCATGCAAATTTCTGTTTTACGCTGCAAATGAAAAAAAAGTAAAAAGGCAATAACAGAGCCATTCACTTGGGAGTAATATGTTAAATAAACACTAGAAACTTTCTAATTCAAATTTGCTTCATAATTGATGTGAAAAATGCATAAGAATGGGAGAAATGATAACAAATGTGCAGTAATTAAAAACATTTTCTATTCAAGTTCCAATTTCTACAGAAGTTAGTCTAATGAAATAATTCAAAAAGAACTTAAGATTCAAACAGAAACAAAAACCCCACAAATGGAAAAATATAAAAAAGCCTGAGCCTGGGGAAGTAGCTCAGTTGGCAGAGTGCTTGCTTATAAGGCATGAGGCCTTAGGTTAAATACCCAGCAGACATTGGGCTCGCTGGTGCACGCTATAATTTTAGCATGCCAGAGGTAGAGGGTGGATGATGGATCACAGGTTCAAAGTCATGTAGGTCAAAGCAATTTTGAGGCCAGCCTTAATTCCATGAGACTGCCTGAAAGAGAGGGGGAAGAGGGGAGGAGGGGAGGCAGGGATAAAGAGGGAGGGAGGGAAGGAGGGAAGGAAGGAAGGAGGGAAGGAGAGGGAGAGGGAGGGAGGGAGGGAGGGAGGGAGAGAGAGAGAGAGAGAGAGAGAGAGAGAGAGAGAGAGAGAGAGAGAGACACACACGCATGAACACACCACACACTGACACGGAGGGGGCAACTTTTATAAAGAGTTGGGTTGGTGGCACACACACACACATTGTAAATAAAAGACAGGCACATTTTAATTTCTGATCTAATAAACTGAATCTCTAAATAGTTAGAGAAAGTGCACTGTAATGAGAAGCTATGCACATAAACATGGAATAAGTTATGAAATCTTGGGTGAAGCGTAATGAAAACATCAAGGTGCTAAAGTGGTACAAAACCAACTCGCTTCTTCTTATAACCTGCTTTAGATGCTGTTCGGAATGGTCTTGTAGGGGCTGGAGCGGTGGCTCAGCAGTTAGAATGCTTGCTGCTCTAGCAGAGGCCCGGAGTTCAGTTTCCAACACCCACATCAGAGGATCCCATCCACTTGTAACTCTAGCTCTAGGGGACGTGATGCCCTTTTCTGGACTCCACAGAAACCTGCACACATGTGCATACAGCCATGCACACAGACACAGAAACATAAATAGAAAGAATAAATAAGTCTTGAGAGATTTTCAAAGAAAAATTGCAGAGAAACTTACAAAGCAAACTAGAATATCAATAACTTAAAATTTTCATATCATCAAAAAAGTTCATTAGGAAAACATAAAAATAAAGCAAGATAAGTGATGGGCCAAAGAGATGGTTCAATGGGAAAGACACTTACTACCAAGCCTGACAACTTGAGTTCATTCCCTAGGATCCTATAATAGAAGAGAACAGTTGCTCCCTGGCCTCCACACATCTGCTATAGCACACATACACATACACATGCACATTCTCACACATGCACACTCATATGTTAAATAAATAAGTAAAGCTCATTTAAAATTACAGGAGCTGAAAATGCATTAAAACAATCAGAATATACATCTTAAAGGGCAAAAGCATAGTTTTTTTTCATGAAATCCCTTTTAAAAATCAATTTTTATACACTTAGTTTTTGTTGATAAAGATTAATTGTAACTAATGAGATATAAGTGATTAATTCTATAATTTTAATAATGGGTAGAGGGAAACCTCTGGTTTTCTTTGTCTTGTTTTTTAAGAGGCAGTGACTCTGCCCCTTTCCACAATACCTAAGTATATCATTTTCACACAAGTCAGGCTGGAATTCCCACCCAGGAATGCTCATGCGGCTGTGGATTTGAGGTAATAGCAGAGAATTTGCGGCAGTTGTTGTGACAAGTATTAAAACACAAAAGAAAGCTACGCTATCAGAACAATACTACAGGCCAGAATTGCACAGATCATCAGCAAGGCCACGCACTGGAAGCTCTGACTGAGATTTTGTTCTTTGCCTATGCAGGTTTCAGGAGCAATAGAGACAACATAATGCCTAAAAACGAGACTCATTTTTACATGCTGCCTTGACATTGATTAGATAGAAGCAAAAAAAGCTGTCTATGGTCTAGCCACAATTGCTCTCTAATCTGTCTCAGCAGTTGTGTTCTCTAGGGAGACCTGTAGAAAATGTTAGGCATAGTGAGCCAATCACATCCTTTTGTGGGGGCCGTGTTGCAGTTTGCTCCATTGTCTTGATAGTTTAAGATGCCTCCCGGTCTCTGGTTGCACAATTTGTTACCAAGTGTGATCTCTATGTTACCTTGCATGCCACATTATGTCTTCTTTCCTAGGCTGAGAGTATATATGACACATAGACTGCTCTTGATTTCATCTGTTCAGTGTTCAGTCACCTCTGTAGTCCTAGAGCAATGTCTCCTTCCCAAGGGGATGAGTGGGAGATAAAATGGAAGGTTTTCCATGACACCATGCCTCTTCTCTTCCCTTCCCCTCTATTCTCCTCTCCTTCCTTTCCTTTTCCTCCCCTCCCCTCCCCACCCCTCCCCTCCCCACCCCTTCTTTCTCCCCCTCCCCTCCCCACCCCTTCCCTCTCCTCTTCTCCTCCTCTATCCCCCACCTCTGTGTTTCTCTTTCCTATCTGTCCCATCTGTTTTTCTTTTTTGTAAACACTTGCCAATAGATCTAGGATCAACCCAGATAATCCAGTTAATTTCCTCATCTCATGTTCCTTAACTCAATTATATTTTCAAAGATACCTTTTATCAAATAAGGTGACAGTCACAGGGTATGGAGGTTAGATACCTTTGGGAGGGGATGCCATGGTCCACAAGAACCAAGATAGGTTTTAAAAAAATGCTTTTCTTTTTATATTTTGCTCTAGTTGATTTTCTCATTGTTATGGAGGAAATTTATTTTGGTGATTTCTACAAAAATATTTGAATCTGTTACTAGAATTTGAGGGCTTTTAAAATAAAATGTAAGTATGTGAGTCTGTCTTATTTATTCCCAGAGACAGATTTCAATGAAGACACTAAGCAGGATAAAACTTTGAACATTATCTAGAACAATATAATGGGAAAAACTCTGATGTATTTCTTATTCGACGGATAAGAATATGAAGACTGATTTGCAGTGTCTCCTTGGGTGCCTAAGTAGAAGCGACAAAACACGCACTATAAATTTCCAGTCCCCCAATTTAATGATCTCTAGTTATTCTTGTAAAGCAATTCCTGTCAAATTGCAGGCTGGTTATAAATTATATTAGCCCTGTCTCTAAGAACATCAGCATATCGATCGGAGTTTGAATAGAAACCATGGCTACCAGAAGATATACTTTGTAAAGGGGCTGTCTAAGGCTTTGGCCTTTCACACCTGTGGAGTCTGACTCAACAGCTTATGTACAATAGTCTCCATTCTCTGGAAATGCAGCCTGACTTGAGTTCAGAAGACCATCGGCAGGACATGAGGCGTAGGAGTGGGGTAAACTGAACTGTGAAGAATTCGTAGACTTCGTAGATCAGACTACACTCTGAGTATGTCATTTACTGATGCTAAGTTTCCAATTTCAAGGTTAAGATTGTACCATAGGAAACACTAGTGCCTGCAACAATTAATTTTTCTGTTTGAAAGAGAGAGGTGCTGAGGATTAAGCCCATGCTAGGCTTACACTTTACTACTGAGCTGTGTCTCCAGCCCTAATGGTTCATTTTACATGTAAAGTTGAATAGATAATAAGGGTCCCATATATTTGGTTCAAAATTATTTTTTATATGCCTGTGAGAATATTTGTGGATGATATTAGTATTTGCATATGTAGAGTGAATAATGAATATATAGATTCTAGGGTATAGTGTCATCCAGTTCACTTATGGTTTGAAAAAGAAGCAGGAAGGGGGAAGAAGGGAGAATGGGTTCTGAGCCTGATTGCTTGACTTGGAATATCTGTCTCCCTTATCATAGGCTAGAGCTCATAGCCTATGATATTCTGATTCTCCTGGCTCTTGGGTTACACTGGAAGGACAGCCCAAGTTCCTGGGTCTCAGGCTTATAAATACCAGAGTATAAGATTTAGCTTTCATAATCACTTACTCTAGTTTCTATCTATCTACACACCTATCTATTTAACATCTATCTCTTTATTTATTCTACTGGTTCTGTTTCTATGGAGAACCATGTCTAAATCGGACTTTTTAGGCAGGGAGTTACATATGTACCTGAATCAAGATCTGCAGAAGGTGATGTCAGGGATCCCATGGTCTGAGTATAAAGCAGGACCAGCAGCTCCCTGGTAATTAAGATGAGAGGCCAAATAATAGATGATATGTACGAGAGGCACAACAGTGCTTTATGCCTTGTCCTGACATCAGGAACATAGGAAAAAACATGGTTGTTATTCCACTTTTCTATTTCAAGTCCCATGCAAAAAAATAAAAAATAAAATTCTGGTGGTGTACAACAACCCGGGACTGCACAGAAAAATGAATTCTCAGAAATGTTTTCCAGATGAACTGAGTTGGCTCAATGTAGTGCCACTGCAAGCCTTATTAACATTAATTATACCATGAGCAAAACTGTCGGATGCCTGTTGGCAAAGGCAGAATGCTGTCTCATCTTCTCTTACCCATTGTCTCTGCTTCATTCCATACTCATGGGGCAGCTAGTTAGGGCACTTCTTGGTTTATTCTTCAGCAAAGAACTTGGCGTTTAGCTATGAGAAGACCTTCCAGCCATGAGATGGCAAGATGACCCTGACAAATGGATCTTCTAGGTACACATCGGCTTTCAAGTCGCATTTACATTCTTTCTAGGAAGCCCTGTCCAATGACTGAGACCAGTAGATACTAAAGCCTGTTCATTTCTATTAACTGGGTTTCTGTAGAACTCCCTGTCTTAGTTTGGTAAGAATGCAATAACAAATACCATGGAGTGAGTGGCTTAAATGACAAAGTGTTTTCTCTCTGGTCACGAAGGCTGGATGTTCAAGATCAAGGTACCAGCTGTGTCACCATCTTGACCCATCTTGTTGATATCTTCTTTCCTTATCTTGTATCTTTTCCCTGTATTTGCTTGTCCCCCAATCACCTGTCCTTATAAGGACATCAGTCATGTTAGACTACTTTCTACTCCCTTGACTTCATCATATCAAATTCCCTCTTTAAAGGACCTATATACAAATACAGTCACATGCAATGTCCTAGACATTTAGAGCTTAACATATGGATGTTAAGCCTATATACAGCACTCTGCTCTCTGCCAGCACACAAGTTGTCATTGTACTTGCAAATTGCATTAGCCCATCTCCAAAATGTCATTTCTGCCTACACTAATCTCACACATCATCTAAACATTGAAATCAGGGGTGGGCGAGACCTCAGGTATGGGTCATGCCGAGGCAAAATTATTTTCTGGCTATGAACCTATAAAAATAAACAAGTTATCTGTTTCAAACTTAACCATGGGGTCAACCCATAATTCAAAAAAAAAAAAAAAGAAGAAGAAGAAGAAGAAATTGAGCTAGAACCGACCTGGGAGCTTCTTCCCTGAGGACTGGCCCTCATGGTACCTGAAGAGCTGTACAAGCTGCCAAGAGAGAAAGTCAATCAATAGTCCTACCCAGTTTTAAAGCCAAAAAGAAAAGCCACCAAGGACCAGATCAGCAAGATAGCCTCAAGGGTGCAATAGTGGTCTTTCATCAGAGAGGTAACCCACACCTGTCTAACTGGACCTCAGACCATTCACTAGGAGAGAATATGTGCCTTAAACTCTAAACCTTCCCAACTACCTGTGGCTGGTGAGTTCAAGGAGAGTCTACTACTGCCATCTAAACCCACATAATTTGTAACTTGTAACCTTTTGCTGAATATTTATACCCACAAATAAGTGCAGCTCTCATTCTCATCATTTTTTTCAGCAGGCAGAGATCATCACAGAAATGCATAACTAATAAAAATGCAAGAGAACAACTAACTCTGGAGTGCCCAACTGCAACTGACATGTATACAATACAGTTCCTACACCTAAGACTCAGTGACTATCAGAGGAGAGAGGGCATAAAGACTGTAAGAGACAGACGGTCAGGATGTCTGCTGTGAGAAAGTGTCTTCTACACAGCACAAGGAATCTACACCCATGAGATCTCAAAAACATGGCCATCTAAACAAGATCTGCACAGTGACAACACTAGTTACCATGCCAGCATACTTGACTGGGGAAATCTTACACAGCCCTTCCTGTAGATGAAGAGCTACAGGTAATTAATGACGGCTGAGAGAGGGAGAACCATTCTTTCCCCTGAGACAAGCTCCCTGCTAGGTTATCCAGTCCCAACTACTCACACATATGAGCAAAACTAAACAGACTCAGCAGGCTGTGTGTGTGTGTGTGTGTGTGTGTACACATAAATATGTACACACACACACACACACACACACACACACACACACATATATATATATATATAAAGTAGAAGATTTGAGAAGGAGTTGGGGCATGGGAGGAGTTAGAGAGAGAAAGGAAGGGTGTGGAATGATGTAAATACAGAACTCATGTATAAAATTCTCAAAAAAATCAATTACGATAAAAAAGAACTTGGTTCATGTGACTGTGACAGCTTGGGAAAGGCAACGCCTCTGGAGCTGGCTGGCAGGATGGAAGCCCAGGGATGCTGAAGGGATTCCTCTTCACTGGGGCAAGATCATCTATTGCAAGAAGATAACCAACATTATGGAGGTTAATTTATTTCCCTTAAAATCTGCCGACACGCAGAAACACTACAAAGATATGGGCTTGAAATTTTGAGGGAAGAATGCATGCAGGTTTATTAGCGTGCATGTGGAAACCGCCAGGCGCGTGATTACTACTAGGCTGATGTTGGACCACAGCCCAGCTGAGGTCGATGCGTGGAATCAGTCTTCTCCGTGCTATTTGCCTCAGCCTCCTGATTAATTGACTGAGAGTGTTGATGTGAACTGTAGTCCAAGGGACTCTTTGAAGAATGTTTCCAGAAGCGGCCTCTGCAAAGGAAGCGGGGCTGGGGAAACACCTCGGGCAAAGGGAAATGTGGTTTTCTTGAATGGTGACTGTGGCTGAGGGATTGGCATGTGCAGAAGAGGGAAAGTAACTCCGCGAATAGGACAAGGGAGTAATTTCACAGATCATCCGAAATGGGACACTATCTATAAGACACCAGCTACAATACTGGATGCTATACAATATCCTACTGTTGCCAGGCGGTGGTGTCTCACACCCCCCCCAAAAAAAACCTACTGTTGCAAAAATCAACTTGGAGACTTCATATAGCAATTCCTTCCTCTATTGCTTTTATTGGTCTTTAAAAAAATTTGGTGTTTTGATTCCTGAGAACATCAACTTTTTGTTGTTGTTGT
>JAQHUG010000177.1:1209268-1250303 GCA_028555095.1 Dicrostonyx torquatus
GTAAACTGAGGGACCAGATCAGTGGTAGGAGGATCTGATAGGATCAAGTTGTCTGGGTCAGAGTGTAGCCCTGGAGATGGGAAGAAATGTTCACTTCTACATTTCAAGGAGGAAGCTCCATTAAGGCTCATTGATAGCACACACACATACATACAAGTAGGTTTTTAGAAAGATCAGAAATTCAGTTTTGAACTCTTTGCCTCTGAGATGTTGATTAGTTATACAGGAGGAGCTGTTAGGAATTTCAATTGTGTGCATGTGTGCATGTGTGTATGTGTGCATGTGTGTGTGTGCATGTGTGTGTGTGCATGTGTGTGTGTGTGTGTGTGTGTGCACATGCGCTGTGGCACACAAGTGGAGGTCAGAGGACAACTTGTAGGAGTCAGTTCTCTTTCTCCACCCTGTGAGTTCCAGGGATCTCACCCAGGATGGCAGGCAATGGCAGCAAGTGCCTTTCCCTGCTGAGCATCGGATGGCCCTGAAGTCAGTTTTGGAGGAGAGGCAGAAGAGCTGGTGGTTTAAGAGAAAGGGGGAGAAGTGCAGGGTTAATGAATGTGTGAAACCCTATCACCCCCATCTCCTTCTACCTCCTGTGTCATCATTAGAGCTGTACCTTTCTTGCCTCTTCTACGTTAGAGATGTTTGAAGACAGGAAGAGGCTGTGTCTTTCAAAAAAAAAAAAAGCATAGCTGCCATGGAATCTGCCACAGGTACACAGCAGATATTCCATCAACGTCGGTTGGCTGAAGGCAAACACTAAGGAGGGTGGTCTTGGGTAAAGCTCTATCCTTATCTTTTTGATGTTTTCACATTTTTAGAAATAATGGTGGTAACACACTCCACCCATGCTACCTTCCAACTGCCCTGACTTTTCCTTTACTGCCCTCTGAGCTCGCCTGCTTGGCAATATCCCCATACTAAGTCTGTGCCCCATGAAGGTGAAGGAGGGAAGTCCAGGATAACTAACATTATTAGAGAACTCCATGTCAGGAGCCTATTGTTGAATTGCAATCTACCTGGGTAAAATCTACCAAAGAAAGGCTTTCTAATACTGAATATGGAGGGAAGAAAAAAATAGGTTTGTGGGCACAGCAAAAAGAACTTGAAATAGGAAAACACATTCTTCTCTTTTTTTAATCTGAATTGGAAGTGTCTAATAAGAATATTAATCAACTGTTTCTAATAGAGTAAGAAAACGGGTCAAAATAAGTCCAAACACTGCTGAGCTATTCTTAATTGCTTTCTCATGGCATTTGATTTTAAAGTTGTAAAATGCTATCACATTTCCTCTTCAAATGAGGCATGTATCTGCTTAATGATTTAATGTATGTTCCTCCAATCAGTTGCAATCATGTGCTGATTCTACATAGCCATATATTCTGAGCTAATTTTGAAGTACATATATAATTTGTAATGCTATATTTTCCTCATTCGTTTATTTAAAGAATACCTACATAGGTTAGTTAGGGCTGTAGAAGGAGAGGAGGGAAGAAGGAAGAAGGAGAGGAGGAGAAAGAATAAGAAGAAAAGAAAGAAGAGCAAACATACATTTAAAATGATGACCAGATAACAATACTCAAACCCTTGCAACTCCTCTTGCCCTTTATGTTGACAAGTTCAAATTCCATTTTGTGTTCCTTTTCTAACCTCTGCCCTGCAAATCAGAAATTTAATGATGGTCCTCAAATATTTATACTAATAAGTTGTCAGTAGTCTAATCCTTAAATAGCTAGGAGCAGTGTGTCACTATAAATGAAATACTGAGGCAGAAGGAAGGAAATCGACTCAGTTCAAGTTATTTGACAATTAATGTGCAAAAGGCTCAAACAAGAGTTACCCGGGTGTGAAGTTGGAAGGCAGTTTGATAAATACCTTCCACAGGGTGAAGGCAAGAGCTGTATCATTCAATAAAGCAAATGATTTCCACGGGGAGAAAGCACACAGCAGGAATGCTGAGAACATTTTTGGTCCTTTGATACCTTAGTTTTCCAGACAATTAGCAAAAAGGATTCATGTGATCCTCCCCACCCCTGCCTTGTTTTACAAAGACCACCGAGAAGCCAGAGAGAAGTATCTGGAATGACAGGCAGGACACTGGAAGGTAAATGGAGTTCAGGGTGATCGGTAAACAACAGGTGATACCCATTAACAGTTGACTCAAAGGCAAACTGCCAAAAGGATGATGTGAATCACAGATGCTGACTTTATTTGGGAAATAAAAGGATTTTCAGCTCAGCAAAGTCTCGCAATCGTGATTCAGTTCACCCCCAAACACGTTGTGGTCCATTCTAGACTAACTCAGCTGTGGCAATTCAAGGCACCTCTTGTATTCAGAGGCAGTTTTTGCAATAAGATGTAGAGTTAAAGAATAAGCTACCCTTTTCCATTTCCGTTTGCTTCCCTGTCCCCGACAATCAAGCTTTCAGACAAGCAAAATAAAGCCCACATGGCTTCGAGATAGGGACATTTTATGAGCTCCTTTTTTGTCATTATTCTCCTTTGGCTGAGCAAT
The DNA here is from genome assembly GCA_028555095.1 of Dicrostonyx torquatus. Classification (NCBI taxonomy): domain Eukaryota; kingdom Metazoa; phylum Chordata; class Mammalia; order Rodentia; family Cricetidae; genus Dicrostonyx; species Dicrostonyx torquatus. The sequence continues at coordinate 1,211,781 of JAQHUG010000177.1, forward strand.
CTGTTTTTGACAACAGAGTATTTATCTTCCTTGCAACGTCCGGATTCATGGTCTTCTGCCATCCACCCGAGTAATAATTTTGCTGGATAAAAGGTTTAAAGAGTCTATTTTGAAAGTCAATTTGTAATTTTTGCATTTTATACCTTCTTCCTCATCCCCCTAAAATCATTCTCAGATGGATTAAAAGATTGACTAATAAAATACCAAAGCTTAAACGTCAGAATAAGATATAATTTAACAGCTTGAAGACAGTGAAAGGATACTTTTAAAAATAATAAGCTTAGAAACAATAGGCCAAATAATAGGGTATTGACAGATTCGGATGCACATAAATAGTAACAAAACCTTGATGCTTTCTTCTTGCAGTGATCTTGGAGGAGACCTTTCACTAGGCTTCACCGTATCATTATTGTAGCTATTCATCTTGCAGTAGAGACCCTTTATAGCATGCTTTATGAAAAAAATGCTCAGTGCCAATCAAAATGAACAAATTGTAAATCAAAATAAATTACACAAGACTGGATAAACGAGGGGGAAAAACCGTAATCCTAAAATGGCTAATGAGCATATGCCACAAATAGACGGTTCTCACGAGAAGGGCAGCAATTAATTCAATAAACATGAGAAAACACTTCAATCTCATTAGTGAACAAATGTATGCAGATCAGCCAGTGAGATGCACTTCTTTCTACTGGTTTAGGAATGCATGTAATAGTTGTATACCTTGGGGATAAGCATACTAAATAATAGACCTAGTTGTGCGTGCTGATGATTGTAGAAAATGCTGCTCTGTACTGACCTTGAAATAACAGCGTAGACACAGTAAATTTTCTGCTGTTTGGGGTCAAGATGACAGACTAGTCTTCTTAGCAGACTGCTACCCCCAAATGTGAATGTGGAGCAGCTGTAGGCAAAGAAGGATAGCATTAGTCATTGCGATCATCACCACAGTGAGAAACATCCCTGAGATGCCCACAGTCCATCCTAATGCATAGAGTTCAATGGTTTAGGCTGCCACTGTGGCGATAGAAGGAGAGACTGAGAAATCACCCTTAATTCTGGCCTTGCTCTTCTTTTAGGGTGCCTTGCAACAATCATCATTTGCCTTTCATCTTTGACTTTGTCCCCTAAAGACAGAATTGGGGCAACAGTGAAATTCTGCTGGGAAAAGTTCTCCTGAAAAGAGGTCATGATCAGTATCAGAAAACCATTCTCTCAAACCCTTAGGGATTGTGCTCCCTAAAGTTCAACAGCTGCTCAGTCTCCCATTCTCAAAAAGCTAAAAGCAGATCTGCCGCATGGCTTGGCACATACCCCAAGGACCTCACATCCAGGTCCACAGACACTTGCTCTAGCCATAATAGTTAGAGGTATGTCTTTCGATTGATGACTTGATAATGAAAATTTGGCACACATACACAATGGGATTCCATCCATCTATGAAGAAAAAATATGATGCCTTCCAGGTAAATGGAGGGAACTTGAAGATCTTATGCAACAGCAATAAAGAAGCCATGAGTTTGAGGAGGGACTTAGGAGAAGTTGGGGAAAGAGGGGCAGAAATGGTGAAATCACAGTACACAGTAAAATATTCTCATTTTTTTAAAAGTTAGATTAAGAAAGAAGAAGTATCCAGACCTAACCAAAACAAGCATATTGAAGATGGGCTAGGGAAGCAGGCCAGTGGTAGACTACTTACCTGGCATTCATGAGACCCTTGCTTCCATCCCCAAAAGAATAAGAGGAGGGGGGACAGAGGCAGAGCAAAGCCTAAAGGAGTAAGGGCAGATTGGAAGAAATAAAAAAAATCACAATTACAGCAAATTTCTCTATGGAAAGTAATTTTGTTATAAACAAAAAATTCAAAAGCTAGAATTTTGTGTCCAGCCACATCTTAAATCAAATCTGTGAGCATAATAAAAACCATCTTTGTGTGTACAATCCTCCGAAGCGATGCTGAGCAGAGGCTGCTAGAGAAAACACTTCCAGGAAGTCCTGAAAAGACATCCGTCAGGAGGATGAGCGATTGAAAACTCAAAGCTATCATTAAAGACAATTTGAAATTTCTATTCATGACAAATTGAAGCTCTAGGTGTCTCCGTGATGGTCAGGGGATTAGATAGAGACATGAAAACTGAGGGATGAATTTTCATATTGGGATTAAATTACACATACTGATAAGTTAAGGAAAAAATCAACTAGAATAGGTAGACTTACGTGTGCATAATAACTTAAAGGCCACGTCCTGAAAAAAAAATATAATGTTTCACTATTATAAGGAAAAAATTATTCAAATTCTCAAATGGAAAACAACAGAAATATTTAAAAATATAGTTAATGGTAGGTATCAAAAGACAAAATTACAACTAATTTACTTACTTCCTACTGTGGAGGCCTTCTATTCGTGAATGTAGCATCCTCCAGTCTACAAAATGGGATGAGAGTCCCCACTGGGCTACCGCAATGACAGCTCAGTTGGTTTTGTGGTGGAAATAGGGAGACAGAATAACACAAAAATAGCCTGAATGGTTAACAGTAAGTCATTTCAGATTTCTTTTTCTGTAAGCTTAAAGCAGAGAGGTCTTTCTTATCACACTGACTCAGCTAGACTGGGCTCTCTTGTTTTCATCTTGAGATCTATCTTCTTTAAGCTTTGGTTTAGTTAGATGATGTCTGGCATGAGAGGCCCTGTGTCTATTTCTTGTGTCTGTTAGGGCCTGTGCAGTAGCCAGGCTGGAATGGTTGCTTCCACCAACTTTAGTTAACAGAATGTTCCATGTAAGGGGATGGGCAAGAGCTCTATTGTATCAAGTTAGAAACTGCAAATGGTGTCCCTATGACAGCTGGTCACTTTTTAAAACTTTTTTTCCTTTATATGAGGATCCTCAGTAAATGAAAAAAGCAATATCTCCAAAGTTCTTATTTCTGGTATTATTTTCTCATAATATTGGACACAGTAGAAAACCCAACACATGCCAAACAATTGTTATGCAGACTGTATTGAAGCAAAATGGTATATCCTTTTGCTTTTATTTGTACAGCTATTATAAATACATATTAAACAACAGGCAAATAATTTCCATAATTTTTAAATGTTCTAAGAACCTTTGTATCGTTTGAAACAATAGTTTATACTGAAAAGAAAGTGAATAAAGAATGCAGAACTAAGTAATGTGTCAACATTTGAAGGGCGCAACCAAAGGAATATTGAAAAATAAAGTTATAGCTTCCAATGCCTTATTGTGAAACCAAGAAAGGTCAGAAACAAATGGGGAATTCACAGTCACACATGGTGCCCTCCCACCCTGCAAGCTGAAAGGAGTGGCTGTTCAAGACAAGTCTGTGAACACGCACATCCTCATCTTAGCAATAAGCAAATGCATCAAAAATACAATATTAAAAATGTGTTCAAGGTTTAGCACAGTGGTGTAGCAATTGCCTGACACTCATATCATTCATGAAGTTCTTGGTTTGATGAGGGGAATTAAAATATAAAAGAAAAATAGACAATTAGACTTTATTAAAATTATAAAAAAATCTTTTAAGCATAAAAAGTTACCACAAATGTAGAAAGCTAATCAATAGAATGGGATAAAATATTTACATAACATATATCTTTTAAAAATCTACAAATTCATGACTTAAAGGATAGCTCAGTGGCAGAGCATTGTGTGGCATGTGTGAAGTCATAGGTTCAATCCTCAGTATGGGATAAAGTCAACTTATCCAAATGTGTAAAGAGCTCTTAAAACCCAGCAACAGAGAGTCCATCTGAGCAACAGGCAAAGGATAGGCAAAGGACTCCATGAACACTTCTACAGAAGCAAAACAAATGGCCAATGAGCACAGGAAGCACAGGGAAAGATGCTCAACGATTCATTAAGGAGGTGCAGATAAAAGCACAGTGAGGTACCACTTCAGTGTTCACATTAAAAGATACAATTTGCATATGAAGTATGCTCACAAGAGTTCATGGGTGCAAGCTGTTGCAAGCTTAAGGGCTTTTGAGAAGTGACTGGGTAGTGAAGACTGTGACCAATCAATGCATAAATCCATCACCAGGTTTGTAATTTGATGACATGATTGAGAGGCACTGAAAACTTCAGGAGGGTAGCCAACGTGGAGTAAATAGGCCATTTGGGTGTATGTTTAAGACTATGTCTTATACCTGGCTCCTCCTTCTACATCTCCCTGGCTACCATGGGATATGCAGCTTCCCCCTCACTATCCCTCCCCTCCATTCCCACTTACCATGATGACTTTTGCTTTGCCACCCTAAAAGCAGTGGGCCCATCAGGTTAAGAAAGTTGATTTTCCCAGCTATTTGGTCACAGGGATGTAAAAGTGACTAACACAACCTGTTTATATGTGGTAAACCCTCACCCCATTGTAGGTTGGCAGCAAGTCTCTCTGTTCATCATGTTTGGTCAGCAAAGTAAGATTCCTTCAACAAACACCTCTGTGATCATTGTAGCAGCAGGGAAGAAGAGGGCAAATTGCGTTCAAGTTTCTGCTAAGAAGTGACAAATGTCACTTTCATTTACATTTCACTGGGCAAAGTAAATCACATGGTCATACCAAATTCCCATGCCCTTTTTCTGCAAAATTGCCCATATCCTAATCACTGGGACCCATGACTACACTGAATTACACTGGCACGGGGATTAATGTTGCAGATAGAAATTATAGTTGCTAACCAGCTGACTGTAGAAATATCTTGGACTATTTCACTGAGCCCAGTGTGATCACAGAGGACCTGCCAAGTAGAGGGGGAGAAAGAGAGAATCAGACAAAGAGATGTGGCTCAGAGTAGGCCAGGGAGATGCTATGCTGATAGCTTTGACATTAGGGGAAGAGAGCATATACCAAGGAATGTGGATTCCCTTTAGATTCAGAAAAGGAAAACCCTTAAGGAAATGGTGCTTCCAGCTATGGTTTGAATGACTGTGTCCCTCCAAAATCTCTAGGTTGGCAATAAAATCGCAAAAATGACAGTTTAGGAGCAGGACTTTGGGACCATGCAGGAGAGAGCCTTGTTCTCACAATGGGATTTACTTACTCACCTATTAAAGGAGCTCCAGAGAGCCAAGCAACCTTCCATCTCCTCAGCTATGTGAGCACACAGCTTTGTCTTCTCGGAGGGCACAGCAGAGGAGCCACTCTTGAAGCTTAGAAAAAGCCTTTATCAAATGTCAACTTTGCTCCTACCTTGCTTTTGGATCTCAGCCTCTATAAATCGGAGAACAAAATCTCTAATGCTTACAAATTATTCACTCTGTATTATTTTATTATGACAGAGCCAACTAGTCTAAGGCTTTCCCCAGATTCTTTAATAAGAAAGGTTTTATCCCAAGGATACCAGTGTCAGACATCTGACCTACAGAACTGAAAACAACAAATGTGGATGGAATGAGGCCATTAAGTTGGCAGGGATTTGTTACAGCATTGATTGGAAACTAGTGTGGAGGGGAGAACTGTCTGCTGCATGGCCAGATGGAGGAGAGGGGAAAGTTGGTGGGTACCACTGGCAATTCTCATAGAAGGGAAAAGGCAGGACCCCCCTCCCCGTCCTGCAATCTTGCACCTCAAAAGGCTGAAGAATTAATAAGAGAACTATGTGAACAATGGGGAAAGTTCAAGTTTTCTTATTTTAAAACTCATGGCTCATAAGAATTAGATGCCATTCCCAACAGCAAAGAATTTATTGATGATTGGCTATAGCAGTGCATGCCTGTAGGGTCAGCTACTTAGGCAGGACAACTGTTGGAGCCCATGAGTTCAGGGCCAACTTCAATAATACAGTGAGACCCCGACTCTTAAAGAAAGAAAAAAGAAGCAGCTGACACAAGTCTATATTCAATCTGTTGTGGATGGAAGACTTGAAGTCTCCAATAAAAGCCATAGACAGTGGTCGGAATAAATAAACATATAATTTGGGATGAGAGGTAGGCAGAATAATGCCCTATGTCACATCGCCAAAGTTGCCTGTATGCTAACCATTGCAGCCTAAAATTGTATTATCTTACATAGTAAAATAGATCTTGTAAGATTTGATTAAATTCATGTTTAGCAATCCAATTCTCAGATTATAAGAAATGCTTAGAAATTGGGAATGTAATGCATCTTGAAAGGCAGTAAGAAAGATTTTCTGTAAAAAGATTCAAAGCCACAAGCTGATACAGTATGACTCTGGATCACCTCCCCAGCTAACCACCTCTTCCCTGCCTTGCTGGCTATCTAGTTCTATGAAACAAAACACCTTAATGCTTTGTGGTTACAGCAGCAGTTTGCTTTTCTCACAGTCCTGTGTGTTGGCCAAATGGTCCTTCTGTTGTCCTCAGAGGTTGTTCTTGTGGCTGCGTTCAGCAAGGGATGGCTAGGTGTTGTAAGGAAGGTCACTTGTTGGTTCCCGGCTGCTCAGCCCCAAAATAATCACACAGAAACTATATTATTTAAATCATGGCTTGGCCCATTAGCTCTAGCTTCTTATTGGCTAACTCTTACTTCTTAATTTAACCCATCTCTATTAATCTGTATATTGTCATGTGACTATGGCTTACCGGCTAAAGTTCTGGCATCTGTCTCTGCTCTACATGGTTTCTTTCTAACTCTTCTTCCTTTCTCCCAGCATTCAGTTTAGTTCTCCCCGCCTATCTACCCTATCAGGCCAAACCAGTTTCTTTATTAACCAGTGATATTCACAGCATACAGAGGGGAATCCTACATCAGCTAGGGACAGTGGAGCCTCTTCCTGTTGTATCGGGACCCTTTTCTCCACATATCCATTCATAACTTGGCTACCAGCTCGTGTCACTCATGTGATGGCTGGGATCCAAGTATGCAAGCTAATTCCCACAGAAGTGGGACAGTCATCTGTCCTCACCCTGATGGAAGAGCGGAGGGTGATTTCGTGGGGGTGTTGAACAGGCCTTGTTGGCTATGCTTAATAAGGACAAATGAGGGCGGGAGGTATTGCCCCCAAACTCTGAGATAACTAGGATTCCAGCTGCTTTTTCTTCCAATTCTCAGTATAGCTGCACTCTCTCCTATATGGTGGGGGCTTGAAGCATTCTTCTCTAGGAAAATGAATCAGCTTTAGGAAAAAGACCAGCATTATGAAAGATGGGAGTAGACCAAAGAAACTCATAGTGGATCACTGGACTTGAACTCCACAAGGAGAGCCAGGCCAATTGGTAAATTCTGCCAACGAGGAGCTGCTTAGATGCTTTTTAGCACCCCACTTTTAAATATAAAGAGACAGCCCAGTATAGCTAGGTGCTTTCTTCAGTGGCCACATGCCATTTCATTGCCTAGACCTGGCATCTTTTACACCACTGATCCTGCATGTTGAGAATTTAGATTGTTTCCTTACCTCATAGTACTATGAGAGTGTCTTTTTTTTCACATGCATTTTTTTGCATCCCTATCTGATGTTTCCTTAGGGCAACAAATCATTAAAAAGGCTATTTGTATGTGTGTTCAGTGATAGACACTTCTCACAGGTTTGAGACAGACTACCAAGCAGGAATGACACCTTTATCTGCTGTATTATTTATTCATTTATTGTGGCAAATTATCCCAAACTATAGCTTAAAAATATCAGCATATATTATAGCAACATTTTCTACACATCAAAGTTTCACAAATAGCTTAGCTTAGGGTGTGGGAAGATTGTAGCTTAGAGTTTGGTCCTTTTAAAATATTTATTTGTGTGTAGGGGTCTGTCCCTGAGTGTATGTATGAGTACCCTGCATGTGTTTGGTGCCAGTGGAGGCCAGACGGTGTCTGACTGCCTGGCGCTGGAGGTACAGGAGGCTGTGAGTCTGCACCTCGGTGCTGAGAATCCAGCCCAGGTCCTCTGCAAGAGCAGTGAGTGCTCTTAAGAGCTGACTCATCACTCTAGGTTCCTAGAATTTCTTTTGAAGGTGCACTGCAGAGGCCAACATGAACACAGGACAGCCCTGGGCTACTGAGCAGAGAGCCAGAGGGGCTTCAGAAATCATACAAATTACTTTCCTACTGTTAAAAAACAAATCCTAAAACTGACTTTCATTAAAAGGAGAAAATGTCAAATAGTTTATGGACAGATTTTAAGACTACCACACCCAAAACAAATAATTTTTAAGTCCTTAAGCATTAATAAACATATGATTATACTTTCTTTTGAGGCTTACAATTCTACATTTAAGAATACTTTGTGAGATTTTCATCCTAAGTTGTACTTAAAAATGTTTCCTTCTTTTATTTTACTAAATTATTTTAAGACTTAAAAGTGTAGAAAAGTGGAAAGGATGAGAATTCTGTGTACTTTTCATTATCTACTAGCATTTTCTTCTTCTTCTTCTCTCTCTCTCTCTCTCTCTCTCTCTCTCTCTCTCTCTCTGCCTTTATTCTCCTCCCTCCATTATCCCCACACCTCACTCTACTTTCCCCTCAACAATAGTCTAAACATACACACACCTGAGCACTTCAGTGTAACAGATATAACAGGTATTATCTCACATGAAGACAGTCTTCAGAAAGTAGACAGCAGCTCTATATGTCATCTAAACTCTAGTCCATATTTAAATAGCTTCAATGTTTACAGACTATCCTTTATACCTTTAAAACTCCAGTACTTATCCAGGTGGTGATGGGGCATGTCTTTAATTCTAACACTAAGGAGAGACAGAATCCGGCAAATCTCTGAACTCAAAGCCTGCCTAGTCTACAAATCAATTTCCAGGATGGCCAGGATTAACAGGAAAACTGTCTTGGAAAAAAAAAGAACAAAAAAAATCAGAAAACCAGAAATCCAGGACTTAGGCAAGAGCCACACATTTCAGTTGTCTCTTATAACTTTAGTTTAAAACCCACAACACCCAGCCTGTTTAGTCCTGTTTGCTTTTTAAACTTCCAGAATATTTTTCTTTTCATGGCCCATGGAAGAAATAAGGCAAGTTGAATTGTGAGGTGATTTTTTATGGCATAATTTAAGTTGTTCCTTAATAGATATGTAAACCAAATCTGCAGGTCTGGTTAAACTCAGATAAATATTAAACATGACACTTCATATATCATTATGCACACACCAGATGCTCATATGTGTTCATCATTTCTCTCATTATTGTGACATCATTGCTGCCAAGGGCAGCTTCAGAAAGAAAGGGATAAACCTCATGATTTGCTTGTACAGTTCATCATGGCGAGGAGGGTTTGGTGGCAGCAGTGTGAGGCTCAGATCACCTAGTATTCATAGTTAATAAACAGAGAGAGTTGGATGCTGGTGATCAGAACATTTTTTTCAGTTTGGTCCTGAAGCTGATGGGATGGTCCTCCCTGCACGCAGGATGTGTCTTCTGTCTTCTGTTAAAATGTCTCATGGATAGATTCCAAGGTGTGTTGCCATAGTGATTCTAAGTCCAAGCAAGTTGACAAGATTAGCCATCACAACACAGACAAGCTTGTCTTATTATCCTCTTGCCGTGATTCTCTGTCAAAAGCAACTTAAGAGAGAAAGGGTTTACGCTCACTTTACATTTCCAGGACACAGTCCTTCACCACAGAGAAGGCACTGAAGTTAGACCGGTGCCGATGCTCACATGGTATCTGGTCAAGAAGCACAGAGCATTGAATGCTCATGTTTAGTTTGCCTTCTCTATTTTATGCAGTCCAGGATCTCAGTGGAGGAAGTGGGCAGACTTTCCTAACCCCCAATGAACCTGAGCAAGTTAATACCACACAGGCACACTGAGAGGGCAGTTCCCCAGGTGTTTTAGATGTCATCAAATTGACAATTGAGGTTAACCCTCACAGTAAGTAATCTGAGATTTTGTAATCAATGTGTTTTTACTCCACGGATTGGAATCCACCGATGGTCCTTTTCTCAACAACTATTGGGAATTGTGTTACCAAATGGTGATTTCCTTATTTTATCATTTAATTTGCATGTATTAATTGACTGTATCCTTTAAAAAACATTTTTCTTCTCTCTGAAGGACAGCTGTTGACTGTTGGATATTATAATCAACAGTCATCATTCTTTTTAGTGTTCAACTTATTCCAGGTGTGCTCAATGAAATTCACTGTTATTTCCCATGTCCCATTAGCACGACTCCATCAGTTTTTTTAAATACCACGTTACTTCTTGAGGTATGATGATGCCCAGCTTCACCTTGAACCCTTCCTTGTTGCTGCCTTGGAACAAGCCGTTTTTCAAGATATGTTATTCCTATCAATGGGGAATATAATTTAGAAATCCATGTGGGTTGTGGGTGTATTTTCAATGATGAAATTTCAAATACTGCTATTGGCTTCTTTGCAATGGATCTTTTGGAAGAGTCAAGCTCTTTTTTTAGCTACAATACATGTAACATGGACTGTACCATTTCTCCTCAAAGTCTTATGACAGACTATAAGCCAGATACCAGCTTTGTGCTTCAGGAAGTTGGCTGAGACTGAGAAGAACTGAGTTATTCAGAATCCAACATGCTTCAGTATCAGCATCCTGAAACAAAAATAACATTTGGAGAACATTGTGGACTCTTTTCTTAATTTTTTAATGTCTCCTGCATTATTGAAGAGACGTAGACCAAAGCGTCTGCTTCTTCCAACTGTTCTCCTAGTGTCCTATCCATCTAATTTATGTATGGTGATCTGAGAATAGATCTCAGGTGAATCAATAACAGATTCATTTGTCCAAGGACGTTTAGTCTCTCAACCTCAGGATACAACAGAACGACCTTTCCTTTGCACCGCAGCAAGAGTATTCTGATACCAGTTGTAAATGCTATGCACCATAAATGCCGAGGTAGCCTATCTATGGTTACCCCACTTAATTTACTAATTTAAACTATCTTGGTTCAGTTCTGTTGAGCAGATATTAAACAACAGGACTTTCGTCACTGTGTCCAGCATCCAGTGGCTTGGAAGGAGTCACCCAATCACAGATTCTCTTTCTTAAGGATTTGAGCTGAAAATCCCATAGGGCATTTAAGGTTTTAGTAGCCTTACAAAGAGTTGGGTGTTACAGCTATGTGTGCTGTAAGGATATAAGGACGCCTGGAGGCTATGGTAATTTGAGTAGGAGGGAGAAAGAATTCAAGATGATAGAACCACACCTGTAGCCACAATTATTAAAAACCCAGAGTCAGATATTGGGGTTCAACCTGAAGACCAAAAAGGTAAAACACCAGCCACTGGCTCTCACCTCGACCTCAGTCCAAAAATGGTGATTCTGCCTCCAAGAATCTTCATTCGTATTTTAATGAATAAAGCTTGCCTGAGGATCAGAAAAGTAAAATAGCCACACTGGCCAGCCTTACAGACCAGGCAGCAAGGACACACACCTTTAATCCCAGTAGCCATACTAGCTTGTTGTAGGTGGTAGTGGTGCACACCTTTAATCCCAGAATTAGAAAGGTTTATAAAACGGGAGGAGACAGCTCTCAGTCTCATTCTGAGATTCCTGGAGGCAGGATTGTCATTTTGGATTGAGGTAGAGGTAAGAGCCGGTGGTGGCCTTCAGGTTGAACCCCAATTTCTGTCTCTGAGTTTTTATTAATCGTACTTCGCACACCATATCTAAGAAATGGAGACTAGACGTTCTATCTTTATATCATTTCTAGTCCTGGACATCTGGGGAGTTTTCATGTCCTTGAAATCACCTTGACTCTTTTTACAGAATTAGTTTAATTGGTGTTTTGCTACTGGCAAATCTTGGCTCTATTTCTCTGCGATACAATCATGCACATCCTTTTTTATTCTTTTTGTTGTTTTTGTATTGGGATTAGTTCATCTGCAATTACCAGATGAATAGGACAGTGTCAAACATTTGCTTAGAAGAAAAAAAGCTGCTGTGTAAAATATTAAATAAAGAGAACGTCTATTTCTTTTGCAAGAACAATCAAATGTTTGCAGATATGTGACCTTGCCCTGAAGTCAGAGTCTAGATCAAGCTGAGTACAATACAGCCAATCAGAACCTAGTAATGCCTAGATCATATGGCAGCCTTCTGATATAAACTTATGCTATCTGCCATAAAATAATAGCTAGACTCTCATCCTTCCTACTGTGCAACAAAGCAGCACTGAGCATTCCCATTTGAGGACAGCAAATGCTTATAGTGAGATAAAATAAAGTTAAAATACAATATAAAAAATGAAGGACTAATAATTTTGAACTGAATTATAGAAGAAAAACATAAGAGAACGAGACTTCGGTGGAATACTGTTCGATACATATTTGATGTTTTCTGAAGGTGTCCAGCTCTAGACCTAGACACTGGAACCCTAAGTTCACTTGCGTGTTGGCCATTTATGCCCTGTGTCCTCTCTCTGACACCAGGTAGGTGCATACCTCTGCTTAGAGCCTTTGCTTGTTAGTGGGCAACCACTCACAGTGTACACGCTCAAGAACTGTCCTGTGTCATCAGCTGGCCCACAGTACTTCACACAGGAGGACAGTGGCTTGGCATGTTGTTTCTAGTCAGGTCGGCTCCGTGATGTTGTTCTGGCTCTGTTGGATCAAATAAGAGCTAGATTTTCAATTTCCACACCTCCATGTGCCTCTCACACCCTTCATTTATTGGTTTTGCCTGAGACCCTTCTCTCAGTGAACCTGCTTGTACATTAATCCCCACCCCAGCTCTGTTTTCAGGGGATCTAACTTACAGCATCTCATTATTCTTGCTAAACAAAGATGGTCTTCCACTTGCTTCTGTCTGTAGCTGTGCCTGCTCCCCAGTGGCATATAACTACCTGGCTGATCCCTTCACTTTTAATTACAGTTTTCTTCTAAGGTTCTCCCGACATCTTATCACATATGTGGCCCATTTAGCACCTGGCACTAGGGTGGCTTTAGGGGAATGAAGGGTCTTTGTTCAGAAAACTGACTTCACGAGTGGAAAAAGGGCTGAAAGAACAATCTTAAGGGCAGGGCTCACATTAATGAGGAGGTTGCATCACAAAGTTGACCTGCATAAGAATGAGCACACCCTTTACTCTGACCCAGTAAGGATACAGGGATCAGGCAGAATAGAGAACTCTGACATGAAGATGGGAGAAAATTGCCATTGGAGGAGTTGTGAAGCCAAGGGTGCTTAGTAATCATAAATTGTGCTGCTCTCCAGAGGGCTCCAACTGTGCGAATTTAATTTGCCAGCACAAGTCTGTGGGGGGCGACTATGGGGGAGGTAAGGGCTGCGGGAACTCCAATCTCATAGTCACCATTTTACTGACCCCATGATGTCTTTTCAAGAGGGCAGTAGGGCAAGGATCCTGGCGTCAGCTTACAGAAAAGTAAATGATGTTCCCTGGAGAAACTCACAGTGGCGGAGAGAAGCCGCCCTGATGTGAGATGGATTCAAGGCAGGCGTGTGACAAGCACTCCTTCCCTCTAAGTGAACTAGAAAAAGATGACTCAGAAGCAAAGAGAGAAAAACTGGTGGTTGAACACAGACAGACACATGGATACACACACACACACACACAAACACACACACACACACAGAGTCTTTGATGAGATTTTGGTAAAATGGAGCATAGAACATTTAAATTTGCAGCATAGTTATATAACCTTTATTTGGCTTTCTGTTCTCTCTCTCTCTCTCTCTTTGTTTCCTCCCATAATAGACAACATCAGTGCCTATTAGTGTGGCCTTGGGAAGATTAAGTGCTTTTAGAACGTGTACCTTGAGATAAACAAAGATACCCCGAACAAGCATACCCTGCTAAACTAAAAACAGTTTCCTAGGAGGACAGCCATCCTCCATCTCCCGTCCTCTAAGGTCTGTTGTCTTTTTCATGTCCCATCTCAAACGCTTACCTCACAAGGATTCTGCTAGTCTCCCAGTCCACATGAGCTCTTTGCTCTTTGAGCCTTCTGTAGCTTACTGTTTGAAGTTCTTAGTATTAAATTGTTGATGTGGGATTCCCCTCTGTATCCCGTGAATACTATTGGGCTGTCTTGTGCCTGCACAGAAAATAGAGGTAGGTGGGGAAAACTAAACTGAATGCTGGGAGAAAGGAGGCAGAGTCAGGGAGAAGCCATGTAGCCACGCCAGAGACAGATAGTGGAACCTTGCCGGTAGGCCACGAACCTCATGGTAAAATATAAAATAATGGAGATGGGTTAAATTAAGATGTATGAGTTAGCCAATAAGAAGTTAGATCTAATGGGCCAAGCAGTGATTTAAATAATACAGTTTCTGTATGAATATTTTGGGTCTGGGCTGTCAAGCAGCAGGGAAACAAACAAGCGGCCTCATTACTACAAACTGTGCTATCTTTCCTATTGTTATATACAATTAGGAACCATGCTGGAAAATGTAAATTAAGACAGAGACAGTTGGGGGAAAGAATTCCAAGAGGTTTCCCTTACTGTATCAAAGGAAGGCAGTCCTTGGTCCAGACTAAGCCTAATTCACAGGAAGAATTTCATAATGGCTTTATATGTTCTCCAAATAAAACAGCAGCATAACTTGTATTAGTATGAAAGTCCTTTGCTCATATTGACTCAGCTAATATTCACTATGGCCCTACCATCTTCATAGTTTGATAAAACAGCTGAATTACAGAGATCCTAGGGGGATCTCATCTAAGAAAGTACAGAGGCCAGATGTGAACCCAAGCAACTATGGTAGGTTCATTATCCATACCCTTAGCAGAGAAGACGACCTGTGGGAGGGAGGGGGACAAGTGATGGAATGGGAGATCGAATATAATCAAAATAAAATGATGTACATGCATGGAGGTAACATGATAAAACTGTTGTTTTGTGGGCTAAGAAATAACTAATGAAATATAAAATTGGAAAGTCATGGGAGGAGTACAGGGTCTTAACTGGTAAATCATATAGTCTGGTGTGGAACTTAAAAAGCTCTGGTCTACAAATTCCATTCTTCAGCCAGGTGGTGATGGCGCATGCCTTTAATCCTAGCACTTGGGAAGCAGAGGCAGGCGGATCTCTGTGAGTTGGAGGCCAGCCTGATCTACAAAGTGAGTTCCAGGGCAGTCAGGGACTTCAACAGAGAAATTCTTCTCAAAAACAAAAGAAAAAAACCCACAAGTAAAAAGAAAAAAGCAACAGAAACAAATTCCATTTCTCTCCCAATAGCCTGTCATAATCACTCATTACAAAGAAAATCATTATTTTTTTCCTTTTGTCCTGGATGTTCTACTTTTATAAACTCTTGAGTTCTGACTATTATTACTGCTTTTCTAAATGGGAAGTTTTGGAATCATTAATACTAATGGATTTAGTATATATCTTATCACTACGTCAAACTCAGATGCTTTAAATATACAGCATATGGGTGCTGGATGGAGTCTCAGATCCAAAAACATATGTATTAAGCTAATTGTTATAACTCAATTTTGACAAATGGTAAAGCAACCATAAGCACCTTCAGTACCTTCGTGAGGAGTAGCATCAGTGGAAAATGGGAAAGGGGTCAATTGGAAGTTGTCTGTTGCCTCTGAATTGGTCATTTTAATTTAGTAGCGTACATCTTCCAGGAAGAACTAAATTCGTCTTTATATTAAATATGCAAGTCTGTGCATTTCTTCTCATTGTCCTTCCTGGATTTGGCAACTAAAGGTAAGACTTAATTTTTGTAAGCTCACGCTGCTTTGCACGGTGCCCTGTGCTATAAAGACCTATTGAATTAGCTTGACTAAGAGCATTAGGTCCATGGTACATCTGTTTCTGTAAAAAGTCGATAAGTAACTGGAAGCAATGGAAAGACAGAACTACTTTCCAGCTTGTGGATTCAGAGACGGTGGTAAGGCAGGGGTGGACGCTGTGGGAAGATGTGTTTGCTTCCCTCAGCATTCATACTGAAATCCTGACTTCAGTGTAATAGTATAGATCAGGTGACTGGGAGTAAAAATGGAGTCTTCAAGAAACTGATCAGCGTCTTCTCAAGAAGAGAACTTTTGGGGCTGGGCATAGTGGTGCATGTCTGTAATCTCAACATTTGGGAGGCAAAGGCAGGAGAATCTTGTTGAGTGTGAAGTCAGCCTAGTCTACAGTGAGATGAGATGAGAGAGAGAGAGAGAGAGAGAGAGAGAGAGAGAGAGACTCTTGTTTTCTTGCCTTCAATGTTATTGTTTCCCCCAACAAGGATGGGAGAATGTTTGTATTTAATATTTCATTTGGAACCCAAATATATTCTATAATGTAATACTATATTTTTTTCTAAAAACGTGTACCACTCTGGGTCTGTGTGCTGCTGTGTCTAGCAAATTGACAAGAATATTATGTTCCAAAGTTGTTTTTCAAAAAACCGGTTCAGCTCCATTTCTGAATACCATATTTCCACATCATTACAAAAATCCTTTTGAAAGCATTCTTTCTGCTAAATGGCTAGATGCGGTGTCTATTTTAAGCATACAAGCAAGCAAATTATTTCCTACATGAGAGCAAAGTGTTTAAATTACAGATGAAAATTCCATTCAGTTCCATAAACCTTTGTCAGAGTGGTTGTGGGTTTACTCACCACAGACAAGATGCTGAAGTATAGAAACACCTAAGGAGGATGCTTCAAAGTCAGAAGTTCTCTGTTTTGGAGTGACACACAGATGAAATAAGTAAGATGTGAGTTGTGCAGAGTTGAAAAATGATGGATAAAGGCCCTCAGTGTTTGTAGTGTCCAGAATATGGAGGTGTCAGTGTGGGCTAAAGTAGTTGATATCTGGTCTCTTGTGGAGGTCAAAGAAGCCTGAAAAACATAGCTGGGGAGGCAGAATCCAAAAGATAGAACTGAATGGGCCAAACATAGACACTATGGATTATGGCGCTGGGATGGCTTGGGTTATAAGGATGTTCTATGACCAATGTTTCCGAGGATATTATACAAGCACATCAAAAGTGTACCATGTGCCAACAGAGTTTAGCTGTGAGAAAGCCTTTTGTGCTGTGGAAAAAAACGCAAAGTGATTTAAAGTAGAGATAGTTATCTCAAAGTAAGCTCAAGGCAGGCAATCTTTAAAAGAGCAAGGCTTACACTCTTCTACAGACCAGCTCAGGTAGCCTTGGGCTTATTTGTACTCTCCCCTTCCCTCTGTCTTCCCCAGAACCGTGTCTCAGTCATTTCCCTCCTCCTCTACATTCTGGCCATGCCTAGAGGCATTCTGGAAAGACTAGGCCTGTGTGTGGAGAGCCACTCATTTCAGACTTGTGCTTCGTCGTGCATGGCTTTATTAGATTTCATGCTTTTGCCAAAATAGAAGCTTCAGGTTCTGATCCAGAAACAGTGTAGATGTATTTTGAAGTGTTCTCAAGAAAAGGTGCTTTGGAGACTACCTAGAGTCCAAATAAACACGGGGTGGGGGAGTGAATCTGCATTCTCTTATTGGTAGGCTGGAGCAGATCCATTCATGGAAAAACAGGTTGTCAAAAGACCAGTTTGAAAAAAAAAAAAAAAACAACACCTATTTTCCAAAAAAACCACTAGCTTACTCAAAAAGTGATTTCTGGATGAGCAATTTGCTGATTAGGTAATTTATCAAATGATCTGTTCCCCGAATTCTCAATATACAAAACATCTTTCTGTTAACTCCTGTAGCAGAATGATGCATATATTTATTCTATCAACAAAAGTGCAAATTCAATGTAGATATTAAATTTTTAAACAGTGAATGTACTATCGCTTATAGCTACTTCTCTTCCATATCCAGTGTGTCTGAGTCACGTGAACCAGGGAGTTCCAGGCAAGTATTTCTCCCTGTCTTGGTTTTAACTTGGAAGTAGGTGTTGTGGGCTGTTTAGAGATAGTTGTTCTCTGCACACACACCCCAAATTTCACAATGGAAGCTACCTCTGGGAAGGCTGTAACTGTCCCTCCACCCTGTCTACTTGTCTTTCTCTCCAGTGATTTTAGTCCAAAAGGCAGTGGGTAGACACAAGTCTCGCCTTCTTGAATTTTATTTTCCCTCTTCATAATTTCCTGGAGCCTGAGATCGCTCTGCTCTTAGCTGCTTCGCCTTGTTAGAACTTCCTTCCTCTCTGGTCCTTTATCTGGAGAAGGCTTGCTCACTTCACCTCCACCCTTCAATGGGGCTGTAATGACAGAATGGCTCCCTGCCAGAGAGCTTAATTAGTTGGGGAGAAGAAAGAAAAAAGTAAACAGAGTTTCATTTGGATTGTTTCCTTTCTAGTCTCTTCTGCCCTCCCCTCAGTTGGATCTGCAACTTGCTGGATTGCCTTGTTACAGGGAGCGGGCAGGAATGAGAGCTAGATTTTAGTAGGTTGCATGGGGAAAGCCCACATGGGACCGAATCAACACCAGGAGCCTGAGTCCCCAGGCAAGCTGAAGAGGATCCCACGCAAGTTCGTTAGCCACAGACTGTCATCCGAGGCATCAGTACAGCGTAGGAGAAGGAACTTGTGGCTCAAGAGAGAGTCACAGGTTTGCACCAGAACTGATATAGTTATACTCCCCATGGGGTTCGTGTGGTGACATCATTTTGGGGATGAGACAGAGGAGAAATCTCTGAGAGGCAGCATTTCCAGAAGGTGTCACTGAAAAGAAATGATTGAAACGGAAGAAATTAAGATCCGTCCAAATGGAGATTGGACCAACACTACCCGCGGGCATTGTGCCGTTGCTTTAACTGACTCCTCATATATGCTACTCAACAGTCACTGGAATTCATAGGCATTTTAATTTAGACGTTGTATAGGTCACGAATATCAAGTTGTTGTTTTTTTTTTTTAAAAAATAAAGGTGTTGGGTTCTTTATTTCAATTTATTGTCCATCTAGTCTCCTTAATTTTTTTGATCCTTTTTACCAGTAGGTGTTAATTATGCATAATGGATCTCATTATGAGATTTTCATACATGTAAATAAGTACTTGGGCATACTCATCCCCAGTACCCTCTCTTGTTTTCTCAATTAGTCTTCTGTTTCATGTCTTGTTTCCCTTTTTTTTGCTGTGGTTTTTGATGACCTAACGAGTTTCATCAGGGCTGCCAGCACATTTAATTAGTAATCTTGTTTCTGGAGCATAGACCACATTATGCCCAGAGCCATTTTCCCACGTCTGTGTCCATGCCTTCTGGGCAAGCCCATTGGTACACACCAGTGGTTCTTCCTTTTATTTCAGTTCCTCAGAGACCCCGCTTTCCTTCTGTAAGTCCAGGAGTATATTCCCCTTCAAATGTCAGGATCTTTCCAGGGCGATGAGTGGAAGGGCTGTCCATTTGTCTACCATACTTCCAACACTGGGGAAGTACTGAAGTCTGACATTTGAAAAGGTTTGCTTTGTTTTATTCTGTGTTAGACTTGAGGAACAAAAGGTCCTCTTCCACAAACACTGTATTCCAGCATCTGTGCTTTGCTGCCTCTGAAGAGAGTTGTGAAGCCAAAGAGCTTGAACCAAATGGAGGCTCGATTGGGAAATGGCGCGCAAATGGGTGGAGTTACAGAGCTGGATTCAAGAGCATCTCATGCGGATGTCTTATCTAGAAAACAGCGAGAGGGACTTGCCACCGCCCCTTCAACACAACATTAAGCTGAGTCACTATTTCAGAAATCCTCAATAGTGTTAGGCAAAAGGTAGGCGCTGGCTCCACTTGATAGAACTTTCACAGGCCACTGGGCACCACCATGTGACTAACGCACACGTCCCTCACCCTCATCACCAGCTGTCCTGTTGGACTTGTGACTGAGGAGCTCTCCAGGAACTAAAATAATTAAATTCCCCCGAAATGTTCAAAAGTAAGGATTGCAAAGTTGCTAGGCGGCCAGGTTTGGCAAGCCATTTTACTTATCAGACAACTTTAACTCCAGATTCTGTGATTTTAATCCCAAATACCTGCTGGTTCATAATAAAATATAAAAAAATGGACATTGCTTTCTGCTAAACAGATGTATGTTGCGAAGAAATTTGTGTTTTGGGAAATTGGCTCTACTATTTGCTAGATGAATAGCCTTGAATTAGTGTATAATTAATTTCTAGATATATTGTTACATAAAATGAAAATAGCCATCATACAAGATTGTGACAGGATTGTTATGAGTTAGGATATTTTACAGTTCAAAAAAATTTTAAAATATTTTGAATATGTGAGATATTTACTTACAGACATTCCTGTAGCAATGACAGAATAACAAAACAAAAATTATATTTTACATTCTCTTATGGTAAAGTTTATCCTCAATATATATATTTAATTTAAATTTATATATAATATATAATTTAGGAGAATTAGTTATAAATTAGATGCCATACAACGGAGCACAAAGCACTGTACTGCCATCTTTTGGCCAAACTGTAAACTACACTTGTGTGTAGGTAAATAGATTTTCAAGCCCCAGGATGGTTGGTTATTTGTTAAATGGTTGAGTAATTTGACCACGCCTTCTGCTACATAGAATCTGGAGGCCTCACTACAATGCAACCAGGTTGTTCAAATGGAAGGAATTGAGTCTAAAGTAACAAATACTTCTCAAAGGCTGTGTTTACTGAAGGGCTGGCTGCTGGGACAGTTTCGGTTCAAGCTGGAAGGGACATTAGGAGCTAGTCCGTGCAGATGGCTTCCCGTCTGCCTCCCCAGAGGGGAATTCCATCTGAGGAGTTGGTGATGGGAAGAAGAGCAGATTTCAGTTCTGGAAGCTGTGTGGAGAGGAGATATAGTCTATCCTTGGGACAATAGAAAGACCAGAGACATCTGGGTTGTGCATAGATTCGCTCATCCTTAAGTGAGTCAGTGGACATGTAGACGGACACAGGAAATGGGTCAGAACCGGTTCCTTTCTGATCCTTCGTTCTGTTTCTGCAGTAAGTAGAAATTAGAGACACAGTCCAGCTGCTTCCTTCCCATCCTCTTAGGAATATGAGCGCTTGCCAGTAACCCTCCACTTAACAATGCATCCTGCCCTGGGCCAGGATCACTCAGAGGACTAGAAGTGGAGGAAAGCCTTAAACAGGTCTTGTCTTTCTTCTTCAGGCTGTGTAAGTCGTACCTGCAGAGGAATCTGAGCAACTGTTTCGCGGATGGATTTGAGTAACACAATCAGTCCTGAGTTGGGAGTGTGTGTGTGCTGGGGAAAAGAGAGACCATAAACAAGTCAACAGTGGTGCCTCCTACCTCCACCTTCTATGGTATTTCAGTGGCACTGAGAACTCAATGAAGATTCTTTGCCTGGTCAAACTTTAGTCAGGGTTCTGAACCTTCTCCTAGGTATGTCTGCCCCCACATCCCCTTACAAAACTCCACTCTTACAAAAGAGAACCATCTGATGTTCATAAGGCAGTGCTTTCAATAGCTAACCATGTCTGCCATTCTCCATTGATGTCTGATGACATTGGCCTGTCCCTAGCAAACATCTCAATAGGTTGGATTAAACAGAATCTCCCTCGGTCCTGAGGCTGGCTGCTAGTAAGTTTCCATCTACTGACTCCCTTCCCCATCCCCTCCATGGCTAGGGGTAACAACTTGTCCTTGTGTGAAGCACTGAGTTCACTCTCTTGTCCCCATGCAAAGCAGTACTCTAGGGGCTCCTACCCTCACCTCAAGGTCCTGAATAAGGCTGACCTTACCATGTTTTAGCAAATATTATTGAACTTTTTTTCTCTCTCACAAACTCAGAGGATATGGCTGACATTATCCTGACTCCTCTTTTTCCCAGTTCACACACAGTCTCTCTTGAGGGTCACCTCTCTTTGAGATACACAAGTTGGCTGTGTGTCTCAGGATAAAGGTTCTCAGGTCCAGCCCATTTTTGTCCTCAGACTCTGCTCTCTTAGGCCCTGGCTGAGTGTCCAGGACATCACTACTTATTCAGGGTTTGAATGGTGGAAGCGCCTAGTTGTCAATGGGGTTCAAGTGTGACCCTTTGGACCTGTTGCTTTGGGAGCTTGTTATCCAAGTTAAACTCATCTCTAAGATTTGGCTGTGGAAGGGAATGTGTATTCTTCTTATTCTTGTAACTTAGACCCTAGGAGACATTTCAATTCATCCCCTGGCCTGGCTAATGAAAAATGTTCCTCCCACCTGGAGAAGGCTTCTAATATTTGACAGAAAGCTTTAGAAAATCTGGTGCTATGGTAACAGATCCGCCTAAGGCAACCTCCATTCTATCCCTGAACAAAAGCCCGTTAGATGTTGTAGCAGCTAAGTGGGCCGTGCTGTGCAGCAGACAGCTCAGGAGCCTCTCAGATGCTGCTTTTAATTGTTGAACTATGGCTTAGCTTAGGTCTAATGTGGACAAGAGGCTTCTTAAAGTCTCAGCAACAGTCTTTGTCAAACCCACAGAAAACTTCATTGTTAGCCCCCAAATACACTTACATTTTTGTTGGGGGTGTGAGGTGGTGCAGTCATTGTCCATGGGCACAGCAAAGATAATATTGATTTTTTGAGTGGAGAATTGATTTTAAAGGGTATGAGGGTAACTTTGTGACACGACACATGCTGATTTAGTGTGTTCACACCTTAGTGTACGCACATGTATGTAGCACTGTGCTAAGTCTTGCACATTTTTGCTTCGCAAATTACGGCTCAACAAGGCACTATCTAGATCTCCTTTTCTCTCCCTCCCTTCCCAGTTAGAACTCCATTTGGGTTTACTAGCACTTCTTCTTCTTCTTCTTTTTTTTTTTAAATTATCCCTTGGGGGTTACAGAAGCCTGGAGCATCTTAGTTCAAAGGAACAGGCAGGAGATAGGAATTTTCCAAAGGCTATTGCCTCCACTTTGTAACTTTAGTCCAGAGTCAAGGAGTGACACTGTTTCAAATGTCACAAGAGTATACCTCCACCTACTCCTTGTCTGTGCCTGGTTGGTGTGACTGGTTCAAAACCACGGCTGAGCTATATAGTGTCACATTACATCTGTCCCCACTAGTCTCAAGTGCCTTCTACCAATCCTTGCAATTCCATTACATTTCAGGAAGAAATTTGGTTTTCTACTTCTGAAGCTTATTTCACACGTAAGCCTCTCTCTTCAAATCCAGAGCATCCCTCAACTGACACTTTACTTTTTCTTTTATTAAGCAAACCCGGTGAGGGCTAGAGATGGCTCAGAGGTTAAGAATGCTAGCTGCTCTTCCAGAGGTCCTGAATTCCCAGCAACCACATATAGTCTCACAAGCATCTTTGATGAGATCTGGTGCCCTCTTCTGGCGCACAGGCATACATGCAGATAGAGCACGGTACACATAATAAATAAACAAGGAAGAAAACTGGGTGATTTGCTTCATGCCACTGGAGGCTTGACCAGACTACCTGCAATGTTCACTCACATGCTGGCCTTTGCTCCTCCTGTCTTGACCTGCTAGTAACTCCTAGACTTGGCTCTACAGACAGTTTAAAAAATACTAGCCAGGTTGGGCGGTGGTGGTGCGTGCCTTTAATCCCAGCACTCGGGAGGCAGATGCAGACAGATCTTTGTGAGTTTGAGACCAGCCTGGTCTACAAGCGCTAGTTCCAGCGCAGGCTCCAAAGCCTCAGAGAAACCCTGTCTCGAAAAACAAACAAACAAACAAAATACTAGCCAGGCATCCTGGCTCGCACCTGCAATCCCAGCCTTTGAGAGGGTGAAGCAGAAGAATTGCTGTGAGTTTGAGCTTACCTTGGTGACCTAGTTGAGTTTCAGAGCAGCCTGAGCAATAGAAAAAGACCCTGCTTAAAACATAAAAAAAAAAAACGTAAAAAGCCAAAACACAACAAAATAATATGATGACCAAATCTCACCCTCAGTGATTCTAATTAAATGATT
Source organism: Dicrostonyx torquatus (assembly GCA_028555095.1). Classification (NCBI taxonomy): domain Eukaryota; kingdom Metazoa; phylum Chordata; class Mammalia; order Rodentia; family Cricetidae; genus Dicrostonyx; species Dicrostonyx torquatus. The sequence continues at coordinate 1,235,481 of JAQHUG010000177.1, forward strand.
CTTATGTGGGACACGTTGATTCCTAATCCTCTTCATTAAAAAAAAATAAATCTTTATAGATTGTTCTGTCTACAGTGTCCCATTTACCAACCCAAGCCCTGGATCAAACCAAGGCTTTCTCTTTATGTGAGGACAGTGCTGTTGTACCACTGAGCTCCAGCCCTAGCTGTGCGGGACTTCTCATAATTTCTTCAATGATGTCTCCTCTTTACTGAACCAGTTTCAAGAGCTCCCAAACCCACTCTGCTGTTTTTCCTCTAACCCCTCCTTCCATTTTGCTGCTCCTCTTCCAGGGAGTAAGTACTTGTCTATACTGGCTTCTCCATCTCAGAGTCTCTCATCAGCCTATGAATGTCTCTGTCGTTCAGCGTTGTTGAAGTCATCAAAAAAGCCCCATATGTCTGTCATGAGAGCCGGCTGGTTCTGCTTTTTGTGGGCATTTGACACATTGTTCTTTACTGAACACCTTCCCCCAGGCCAGAGCTCTACTGTCCTCTTTCTTCCTTACTAGTACTTTTCGGCATTGTTTATTAGCTTATCCCTTTCTCTCCAAGCTTTAAACCTCAGATGGTTCCCTCTGGCTCCCTCCCTGCCCCCAATCTTCTCCAGCCACACTGCTTCTCATGGTGACACCATATGTGGGCGGCCCACACAGGATGTCTTGAACTCTCGTCTCTTTTTTAAGCACCACACTTATATTTCATTGCTTTAGAAAACACATTGAGGCTATTCCTCTCTTGAAACCCCTACCACTCTTGGGAGTTCTCACTTTTCCGCAGTAAATCTGCATTTTGTCAGCTTAATACAAAACAAAGCAAACAAAGCTTGGATACAATTCTTAACTTATCATCTGCTTTTATAAAAATCAGTCAAACATATTGAGTACCAGGAGTACCCTAGGATGCTGATTCCAAGGATAGGATTATTCACTAGATAAATAGCACTAAGATCTTGACAGTGGGTGTGTTGTGATATTCCTTTCTGATAAAATTGAAAAAGATAGGGGAAAAAAAGGAAGTGCTTTGACTTTGTCCTGGGAGAACTAGCACTTAGGAGGGCTCTGAAACTGGATCCCATCCATCCATCCATTTGTCTCTCTGTCTGTCCATCTGTCATTTGTCCATCCATCCATCCATCCATCCATCCACCCACCACTGAAAGTAAAGTGTGACAGTCAGTGGACCTCTTGGGAAGACTTTAAGGAGCACCACTTTCTGTAGCTAGAAGGCCCTCACACCCGAAGGCAAGACAATGTACTTAACTGTGAGAATGACAGAGTTCAGAACAGGCTGACTTCCCAACCACAGTCGGAGCCCAAATAAAGACAGAGGGCTGGAGAAGGAACTACTGGGTATTTCAGGGGACGATTTCGGGACTCCAGTTTCTCCTAAACATGTAGACACAGCCCCTCACTGTGTGGAAGACTAAGTCCCCACATACCCCTTTGAAGGCAACACACTTGTCCAATGAGACCAAGGTCATCTTACTCAAGGTACTCCTGTGCCCCCTTCTTTCTGCCGCCAGACCAATAACTGGGGCCAGACTAATAATGAGCATCTGTTATGCTTTTAAATAGAAGTGCTGGGTTGTTCTCCAAAGAGATGGCTTTCACGCACCCACTGGAGACCAGAAAAGCTTATCTAGGAATGCATTCGAAGTGAGGTAGATGAAGGAGTGACAAAACATATGGGGAAATTTGGGAACAGTGTTCTGTGACACAGGGTTTAGTACTTTAGCTAAGGTCTTGGAAGATGGCTCCAGTATGCTGTTATTATAGCATTTAGAACAGTGCACCTCAACCTTCCTAATGCTGTGACCCTTTCTACAGCTTCTCATGCTGTGCAGACACGAACCGTAAAATTATCTCGTTATTATTTCATAACGGTAACTTTGCTACTGAGTTGAATCATGATGAAAATATCTGATATGTAGGATATCTGATATGTGACCCCCCCCCCAAAAAAGGGTTGCAACCCACAGGTTGAGAACTTAGTGGCTTGAAGAAAGTGATAGGCTCTGAAGTGCTACTTGGTCACCAGAAGTTTCCTGGCAAAGTACAAAGGAAGGGACTGAAAGGTTCAGGTAGGTGAACTTGCTGGAAAAGGTTTGATATGATAGCGGAAAGCTCACCCTGGCTCTATTCCTCAGGAGCTTCCAGAGGGACTTTATTTCCCAGATGATAAAGACTGTGTGAGGGAGGGGATTGCCGCTGCAGCAGCAGCAGACAGGAGCAGATATATATATATATATATATATATAAAATCTAACCCAGCTGCAAACATCCTTCCTGATTGTAATGACAATGCCATTATTATAGGATAAATCTGCGAAATTTGAAGAGACTCCAGATTCTGGAAGTCCCATGGGTCCTTAGTAAGAATTGCTGCTTTTATCTTCCCACCAACAAATAAGTGGTCATGAAGAGTCCTCTGCAGAGGGTTTCCTGAAAGGAGGTGAGCCGGAAACTCGCAAAAGCACAGACCGACATTTAGTAAATGATAAGTGTGTGTGCGCTCTCACACATCATGTCTTAGCACTATAGGTCCTTGCTCGACAGTGAGGATGCAACTTACCAGTCAATGCTCAGGGGACATTTTGGAACCAGGTTTATTGACCTCTAGTTGACCTCATGTTGACAGCATTCTATGTCATCACTGTGTAAGAGTTTGCAAATCTCAGATAGGGTGTATAACTCCGTGTCTTCAGATGATCCTTAAGGGCAATGCTTCTCCCTCTCTGGGAAACCTCACATTGCTTTATAACGGCACCATCAGAGTCCATCATCAGAATGACTTTCCAGAATGCCACTTTATCTTTCAGCCGGATCTTGTGCTAAGTGGACAAGATGAGCCAGAAGTGCTTTGAATTTCTGGATGAGATGCAGGAGCTTCAGGGGAAGGGGTAGGAGCAAGCTCTGTAAATGCTGCATCAGTCACACCATTAGGCATCTAGTGGCTTGTGGAATGCTGAGATATTCTCTCGGAAGCAAAAGGAAGTTAACATCTCTTGATCCTCCAGCTAGCAAGGAGGAACTGTGAAGCCTGATGAGGCAAAGAGTGTAGGGAGCTTTTGCGAATCTGTAAAGGAAATGTATTTAGTTCTACAGACTTTGGGCTTGTCTAAGGCCATCGAAATGGATTTAAGGCCTCTAGAACAGTTAACATGATTTGTTTTAAGCCACTGAGTATGTGGTAATTTGCCACCAGGCTGAAGAATGTCTACCCTGTTGTCAAACAGACATCAACTATTGTTGACACAAAGAAACAACTTGGGAACGAGGACACCCGCCTTGACTGGAGTTAACCTGTGTTCTGAAGGGCTCTGCCTTTACTGTCTGCGAACTCCGCTCTCATGGACTCACAGTGTCTCTGCTCAGGACTGTGGAGACCTTCCTCTCCCTCAGCGCAGACTCACAGTGTCTCTGCACGGGATTGTGGAGACCTTCCCCTCCCTCAGCGCAGGGTGCGCACCAGTGGAAAGGGAGGGCTGTCGCTCAGGTTTCCTGCGACTGGACGCATTTGCAGAAGCTCCACCTAGTGGAGTAACTTAGATCACAAGCCCTCTGTCTACTATGAACCATTGTACAGACCCCGGAGGTCTTTCTGTTTTCGCTCTCTCAGGAGACAGGCATTCCTAAATAACAACCCCCAAATGGAGAAGGATGGCATAGTGGCCAGGTCCATCATTCTAGTTGCCCCCTTTCCAGGAAGGCTCTTTTTTGGGATCTACTGAACACCTGCTTCATCCAGAATGTAAAGAAACAAACCCCAAACCAAATACCCCACTTCCCCAAACATAATGTCTCTAAGTCTAATTGGGTGAAGTAGGCCTTCCTCCTTCTTTTCCAGAGACCTTAAAAAGAAATTACTCTCTCTGAAAGGCTGAAGCATTTCTTTCGCTTTGGGGCTGTCTAACAAACCCTTAGCTTGAGTGCCAACCTTAACCCATAAACCTTGCCCATTTTTCCCTACCAGTAATGGCATGGCTCTTAAAGGAGATCCCTGCTCCTTCAGTGTCCTTCATGTGGCTTTGCGTCCCTTGTGCCAAAACCCACTCTATGCTCTGTGGCTCTAATAGGGAATACGAGGATCTAAAAGGCCAGGGCTGAAGTAGAAGAGGCCTTGGGCTCCTTGAGGAATCCATGCTTCTTTCTACATCTTTCAAATCTGTTGACCTAATGTCCTGAATCTTGGAGAGGAGAAAATGAGACTTAGTGTACTTTATGGCATGAGTAGTCACTTTAGATTTCTCCTGCCAATAAACTGGTGAGTGAGTCCACTCTTCATGATGGTGCTAGGGATGGCTACTGACCTCATAATGAGAACATGGAGGAGTGTTTGGCATAGAGGTGGCTCATGGGTTCATGTGTTGGTGTGTCCAGGCATAGATTTAAGAATAAGTAGAAAAGTACAGCAAATACAGATCAATAGTGGAATGGTGACTAGGGTCCTAGAGCCCACATGTGACAGGATGAAGGGAATCTAGACTGGGTAGCAGAAAGGGGAGGCAACCCATATCAACTGTGTAATTTTGGGACTAATTAAGTGTATTAGAGCTAAGGACTGTTCGCTTTTTATATATTTCTCCAAGAACTATGACAACAGAATGTAGAAGCATCTATACCTAGATGAGGTAAATACACCTTGAAGAGTGACTGTATCTAATCAGTGGAAAGATGAACTGTAGAGATGCTGTGGGACCTGTCAATCTTTCCTGAGACTTTAGCATCCATTTCTCAGCCTCTGTGAATGTTGGTTGCTGACAGCAGTAAGTATTCCCTATCATTTAGCCTTTGTCAGTTCAGCATTAAGTGACTATATTAGTTTTAAGACTTTAAACAAATTTTATATTTTGTTTTCTAGGAGTGTTTCATCTCCATGTGCAAGCCTTCAGGTCCATGCCTGTGAAGAAACTTCTGAGGCTAGGAATGGAGACTCAGGCTTCTAATCTAATCACCTGAGAGTCTAAGGCAGGAAGCCCGCCCTTTCAAGGGCAGTCTGGGCAACCAGTGAAGACTCTGACTTAAAATGTAAAGAGAGTGCTGGAGATGTAGCTTAGGGGTAGAGCACTCACTTGCCTGGCAAAGCATAGTGCTGTAGGAACTCCGTCAGCCAATAGCCTTTAAGATACCAGCCCACTTGGGCATGCCTTCTTATACTATAGATGCCTATTAAAGCACGCTTTCTTTCTACCCCGGCTTCTGGATTCAGTTCCTGTTCCCTGTTTGTGCAGAGGACTGTGATCTGTGAGTCTACCCCTAAATAAATAACTCTTTATTATACTCAATTCTGAGCTAGTGTGGGATTATTTTATAACTTCCATCTTCAACCTTTAGGACTACAAAAAAGAAAAAGAATAAACAAACAAACTTCTGTGATCCTGGCGTGATTGCATTTCTGGATCTATTTGGTTACTTAACCCCTACACTCTGTCCAGAAAGAACGAAAGGCAAGATTAATGTCAGCAAAATGAAGGGTATCACTTTTGTAAAAGGTGACATGCTTTTGCTACATCCTATTGCTTGACATTCTGTTTTGGGGCCATGCTCATACCCATGAACACCTGGGAAAGGTAGCCTTTACATGAGGTAATCAATACTTCTCAGAAATTTGGGATTCTGTTACCAAGGGAGAGAGAATGGATATTGGAACAACGGTCACAGTATTGTTCTTGATGGCAACATCCTGAGGTTTAGGCAGGGTAGCACAGCCCACCAGCGAGCCCAACACTTTGTCTTTGAAAACTTTCTTGGGGTCCATCCCTGTTAGAATGTGTAGATTTTTTTCTTTTTGGTTTTTTGAGACATGGTTTCTCTGTATAACAGCCCTAGCTATTCTAGAACTAGCTCTTGTAGAGCAGGCTGGCCTTGAACTCACAGAGATATGCCTGCCTCTGCCTCCCAAGTGCTGGGATTAAAGGCGTGCGCTACCACTGCCCAGCTGGAATTGGTAGATCTTTCTTTGGGTGTGTGGGCACTTGCAGGAGTATGTGTGTGCATCCAAGCACATACTTGTATCATTTTATTAGAAAAGGAAATGATTTAATGTTGTTTCCTTTGGTCTTCTTGCAGCTGTCAGATGAGCTGGGTTTAGAGATTGCTATTGGCAAAACAGTTCCCAAAGTCCCTTTCATGTTTCCTTTGTTGATTTCACAGGATGGCTTTCTTTACCTCATCCTTTCCTCCCTTCCTTCCCTCCTCCCTCTTACTTTTCACACCCACTCCCTTCTCCTCTATCTTCTTATGTTGCCCTGGCACTCCCTTGCCACGTCCCACTGCTCACATTTTGACAAGGGTGGAAAAGGGGGGCAGGGAGGAGACAAGTAATGACTCAAAATGGCTTGCTTTACATATTTTTTTAAACTTTTATTATTAGTTTTTATTACACAAGTAATACATGTTCATTGTAGAAAAATTAGAAAACACAGAAAAGCAAAAAGAAAAATAATCACCCATAATCTCATTACCCGTGGATAACTGCTATTAACATTGTAGTGTATGGCCTTCTAGCTTTCTTATGCATATATACATACATAGATATATTTATATGTGATTTTCTTTTTTTTACAAATATTGTATCATACTATACATACTGTATTATAACATGTTTTCATTTAATACATATTGTCAACGTCAGTGTTTATTCCCTGAAAAAATTATACAGATACTACATGCTCTTTGTGAAAAAGTCAGAAATCACAGATATGCAGAAAGAAAATATGATTGCTCCAAATATCACCTCCCAGAGAGAAATGTTGGCATCCTGCAGGGAAACAGTCTTTCTGACTCTGTAACATACACACGTGTAGGTATGTTAGTAAGAAGGTAACTCTCTAGAAAGTCTCCTATTATTTCCTTTCTCTATCTGACAACAATGACATTTCAATAAATACACATGGTGAGCATTCTTAACTGGTGCACGGTGTCCTTTGAAAGGATAGCCCATATTTAACCATACAACGTAAGCATATTTACAAAACATCCTTTCTTGTATGACTTTTAAAATAATGAATAAATGCATCTTAGCTCACTTTTTTTTCTGAACATTAAATAACATATGACATTTATTCGGTGTGTAGATTAGAGGCTAACCTGAAGGGGAGTCAGTTCCCTCTACCGACCATGTGAGTTCAGGGGTCTAACTTGCTTGGTGGCAAGAGTAGTCTTTCCCTGTTGAGTCATCTTGCTGGCCCATTGCTGAACTTTAAAAAGGAGAACTTCCTTAATGTGAAATTACAGAGTGTGCATGGAAAATGCATACCAAATACTTTCTGGAAAGGTCAGATCAATGTATACTCTTGTTGGCTACAAGGGAATTATTTCTATTTGAAATTTCCTCCTGTCCCCAGGAACTTGAATGATTTATACGCATGCCTTTCTGAGTTGTTCATATATGCAGTTTTTGTTACTAGTGTATTCAGATATGTTTAATGGTATCAGTGGATTATTACCGCTTGTGGTGCATTACTGCCTTGATTCTTTAGCTCAATTTTAATCTTCTGGAAAGTTTGATTCTTTCTCTGACTCACGAAATACTCTCATGCCATTCATTCACTATTCACTCATTCAATGGATATATTTTCATTACTTGGTGTGTTTACAGCACTATGATAGGAGATGAGAAAACAGTGTTAAACAAAATGTATGCGACTGTTGCCTTTCATACTCTCGGTTTAGTGGAATAGACCGACAATCATACAAGCAGTACTGGGAAACTACAAGGCTTGTAAGCAACCGAGACCACACCACAGTGCTGTAGAGGTCTAATCTCTTTCTTGCATGAACTGCAAATATTATGTTCTCTTAATTTTGTTTATTATTTACTGTATGGAACTTTTACCTTCTTTTAAAAAATAATGTCAGTCCGATCCATCCATCTTTTCTTTACCACATCTTCCTTTGGTGTTATGCTTAGAAAGGCTTTTATCCCCCACATTAAAATAACACCTTCTCAGATACGTATAAGTCTTTTTCATGTTTATTATTTTATTCATCTGTTTTAAATTATGAATAATTATTTCATTTCGAATTTATTTCGATTAAATTATGGACCTAGTATTGCTCCCAGGAGAGGTTAACTAGTTATTCCAAATAACTTACTTAATTATCCCAATTTTTCTCAAATTTGAAGTGTATTGTACTCAGTTATTTTATGTTATTGGATGTACTGAGGATGCCGTAATTATTTATAGCAACTTATTGTGAAGCTGATACAGTAGCACTACTCTTCCTCGTTCTACCTGTAGTTTACTGGAAAGGTGAGCATTTTCTGTCGTGATATTCTAGAACAAAAGGAAAACAGGGATGCTGCTTCTTAGGCACGGATGTGTGAAGAAGGGACTTAGGCTGCATGACAATTCTTAATTCTTTCAATCCTGAGATGTTCACAGTTTGGAAGCCCTAATGGGTTCATTGTTAATCTGGTCCATTCACAGGTTTTCTAAAATAAATGAGACGGGTTTGAATATTAGCTTTGTGTCATTTTGAAGCTGACCTTCCACTAGGTGGCAGCATTGCCTAAATAGGAGCATCCTAACCTTTCACACGAGTAAGGGGGCTTGAGAATTTCGCCGGCATTAGGACTCCTGCTGCATCTACAGCTTTCTTTGTACCTGAACAACGAAAGGTACAACAGGGCAGCTCGCAGTGGGGCTGCATCCAGACGCTACACATCAGGGGTCAAACATTAAAGTGATACTTTGGCCTTACGATTACTTCATATTTCTTCAAAAGAGCCTTTGGGTCCGCCCCCAACTGATTCAGAGCCCAGGAACTTGGTTTTCAACAATACATTTGTGGGAAGTACAGACGATGCTCACTTTTACACATGGTGATGTTCTCCAGGTTTCTCACGGGGGGGGGGGGACGGGAATGTATTCTTTACAATTTTCAGGAAAAGCTAAACTAGGTTATCAAAAGTATGGTGATAAAACGAGTGTGTGCCACACACACACAAAACTGTCATCCTTTTCTGTTTGAAGCATGTGGGTTAGTTTGTGAGACAATACTCAGTGTTTTCTCCTACCCTAGATGGGCTGGGTGCTTCTGTAAGCACAAAGATAACCTTCTGCAGGGATCGGAGGCAGCAAAGTTTAATCTCATGGAAAGTCCATTGGCAAGGTGACAGGAGAGAGGGGCAGCTCCCACCGGATGCACTTGGCATATCTAAGGGGAGGTGGTGAATCACCCATGGCAACCAGAAGCCAACATAGTTATCAGAGCTTAGATGACTAAACGTTGCTTAGGACTTGCTCCTTCGTGGTTGTCTGTAAATCTCAGAGTGTGTCTATGGGAGCTATAGAATTGAACAAAGGCTGGAGAACAGGCACTGAGTAAAAGGTAAGGTTGTAGAATGTAGAAATATGGACTGTATTACCTTAGATATGGAAGTCTGGCTAGGCAATTAGACGTGGTCCCATCTCCATGAATAGCTAGAGCTACCATGGCATTCTCAGACATGGAGGTGAGACCTGATTTTTTTTTTTTTTAACAGTCTTCAGTTGTACAAAGGACAATTGCACAAAAGGTGTTATTGTCATGTTGCGACTAAGGAGAGAGCACACGCAAAGGAACAAAGCTGGAGTGATTTAGGTCAGGCAGCAACAGGAGCGTGCTGCACCCCGCAGGCGGGCTGATCCATCAGCAAGTCTGCATGGATTGCTAGGAATGAGGCTGAAGTGTGGGGTTCAGTTCAGTCAGAGTGTGTGACAGAACAGAGACGGGGCTGAGAACATGCCATTTAGAAATGATAGCTCATAAACGAGATAACGTCTATCTCATTTGAAAAGACCTGTGTTCTGCAGTGAACACTAAGCTTTAGTCAAGATGTCGGGGCCAGGTGAGCTGGGAGTGGTTCCTTGCCTTGTCAGGAGTCTAAATAACACATTCCTTCCATTGCTTCATGAACACTCCAATGCAGAACAACTATAATTTTCTCCTATAAGTTGTCAGAAGTCCTTCTTTTAGTGAGCCCACTCATATCTGTAACAATCAATACATTCGTTAACGGCTCAGTGGAACGTAGTGTGGGGTTCCAAGAGTATAGCCCACAGCAGCTGGTAGAACAGAAATGCAGAGCAATGAGAGACGTTGGAGGCCTTTTTCATCCCTGAATTCTTTCACTTTTGATACAATAAGATAGGAGAAAATTTAAAGTATGGTACGATTTTCTTTCCAGATATTAGGTTGAATTATGTGAAATTGCCATTTTTTTAATAGGTCAAAACAGTCAGATATCAGCCATCTCATAGAATTCAACCTAATATAACAATTATCCATGTTTTCCATGTTCTGTAAAGTGAAAGGCTTTACAATATTTTTTTAGGCCGGGATATTGATATTAGTGTACTGATAAGTGTCTACCAGACCTGGGGTTAAAGTCACCACTGAAGCTAGTTTGTCCCTCTAAGATTGGGCACCAGTACCTCCTGTCTGACTTGAAGATTGTTCAGAGAATGGAGAACAAGGCAAAAAATGCAAAGATTCATCTTCCAACTCATGGCGAATTCTGCTTGGGAAAAGGGTCAAAGGGAGGACAGAAGAAATTAAAAGAAAATAAATCGGGCTTTGTACCATATAACAAGTTCGGTGGAAGAACAGAGCCATGAGTGTGAAAGCATATGTGGCTTCCTCTTTTCTAAAATACAGTATTGCTGAGTGTGTCCTGCTCTCAAGATGCTAAACATTTAGACAAGACACAGAGGAACACTGGAAAAGCCATATCTGCATAGTCATCTAAAATGAGACAAGCTAAGCTTAACTAAAACATTTTCTTCATTAATAATGTAAAATGTTACAGAGTTTATGTTCTGAGCTAATCCCGGCATGCCCTAAAAGACTGAACACTATGCTGATGTGCGGACTCCATGCTTCAGGTTCCAATTCAAACAAAATGTGATAATATTCAATTTTACATCTGAGGGTAATTGTATAGGTTACTACACCATTTCCTAACTGGTAACTTCATTTTCCAAGAAGCGTAAAAAGACACCATTGGATTAAAAGAAAATTAGTTGCCCATATACAGTGTACGAAGATATTAGGATTATTGAGTATTTACAAAATGTATTTTTCATATATGGTTTTGTTGCATTATAAATTATGATTTTTTTTTTATGTTGACACTTAGGTCTGACAGAATGGAAGACTAAATGTAAATGAGCGCAGAGAAAACAACACGTGAGGTGGTGTGTGTTCGGGTATAGTATTATTTCTAATGATACTCATAGATTGCATTTTTGAACAGCTTTGCTGTTTAAAATAGATTTCTATGTTTAGAGACATCTTTCATACCTGGTAAATGGTTAACATGAGATCAGCAAGAGCTACAGATATACTATTATATGTGAAATAATTTTTCTCTGTATAATACATTTAAAAAAACCTTTAAATAATTTAAAAATCATAATTCTTGCATCTGTCATGGCATGGTTCAGAGCAGACATGCACAATGTCAACTTTTAAAAATCCCTTTAAAAACAGGCTGCATTTTTTGAATCTGTTCTTTTTTTTTTTCCTTGACGGCAGCAGCTTTCAAGTGTAAAATTATTGAAAAGGGCAGGGAGAGGCAGATAAAAGTAAGAAGGAAGCATAAAAAAGGTGGTCAAAACCATTCTCGGCATTCTGCTGCATGGAGGTTTCCAGTTCCGGGGTGTTTTCAGATGATCTTGGCGGTGAGTTTCCAGGGGGAACCGCCTAGCTTGAGACAAGACAACACAACCCGAAGAACCTTCTCTTCCGTCTTCTGACCATGGGGTAGGGAGTTAAATTCAGAAGGCTGCTGTCATCTGTGATGGGACAGAATGTGCATGGGGTAAGGCACAGGCAAAACAAGCCTCTCTTTATGAAGTGGTTTTAAAAATTCATCATCCCATCCATTCCACTCCAAACCTCAGCAATGTCAATGTTTTGAACCAGAGGCTATCTCTAGCCCTGAAGGACTCCAGCAATGCATTGTTGTTAGAGGCTACTCCCAGCAGTGAAGGACTTCAACAGTGTCCTTGGCCTTCACTCACTAGGATGCCTCCATTAGTTGGAAGAACCAAAAATGTTCCCAGATCTGGCCAACTGTCCCCTAGGACAGATACTCTAAGGCTGAGAGCCACTGCTTATAATTCAATTGAAACTGCTGTGAGGCAGCCTTCCAGTTGGGAGAAGCTGCACGTACTTCCATAGAAGCAACCCAACATCTGAGTGAGCTTAGCTGGTTTTGTAAGTTTGCCTTCTGTGACCCTCATCCATTACTCAACTGATGTGGGATTCCCCTCTGTGTACTGTGAAGATGTTTCATTACCATTGGTTGATAAAGAAGCTGCTTTGGCCTACGGGGGGCAGGGCAGAATACAGTTAGGCGTGAAAACTAAACTGAATTCAGGGAGAAAGAAGGTGGAGTCAGCCTAACGCCATGTAGCTGAAGAAGGAGAAAGACACTGGAACCTTACTGGTAAGTCACAGCCTTCTGCTGATGCACAGATGAATAGAAATGGGTCAATTTAAGATGTAAGAGATAGTTAGAAATACTCCTGAACCACTGACAAAACAGTGTTGTAATTAATATAGTGTCTGTGTGATTGTTTGGGTCTGGGTGGCCGGGAAATGAAAGCGCAGTCTCAGTTTACGTTCAGCCTCACTAAACTTTGATGTCCCTGTGTGTTAATTTGGGTTTAGTAGTGAATGATACTTACCTTAAGTGAAGATTATATTATGTGAAATACTCACTTAAATCGATAATTAGCAACTATTTTCCTATATATAGGACCATTTTCTTGGCTCCATTCTACTCCCTTTGTGTCTTAGGAAGAAGTTTCAGCTATTTTATGCTGTGTCTTTTCACATACATATGTGCATATATATATATATATATATAAAGACATATATGTAAATATATACATACAGTAAGACATATATGTACATATATATGCATTAGGTTAGATTGATAAGTATTGAATTAACACTTGGAGGTCAAGATTTTAGCATAATAAGAAGTAGAGGAAGAAATGAACCAGGGACCTAACTTGTTTTCCTGAGCTGGGTTCTTAAAACCTACTGCAGTCTAAAAGGAAAGGAGTCTGGGAGGTCCTTAGAGAGCAGAATTGCAAGCATGGGTCTTAGGAGCTAGAGGACTGAGAAGTATTAGCTGGAAACCACCAGCAGGAGCAGAGCTAGTGCAAGGTCTGCATGCGACAAAGTGGATGGTTGGCATTGAGGACTGTCAGGTGGCTTTTCAGAGTAGGGTTGAGGGGTTCCCCTTTCCCACTTCGAACCTTAAAGGAGACTGAACCTACACCAGAGGCATTAACCACAGTAAGAAGATGGTGTGGATACAGGGAGGAAGGCGCCACATGTTAATGGAACTGGTTTGTGGTTGAGGGTTGTTCTTCATTCCAGAGCCTGGATGCTTAGGAAACTGTTGAGGACAAAGATCAACCCAGGCTTCCTGATCCTCTCATAAAAACATTTTCACCCAGGTACCTGAGCGCCCTCATCTTCCCGTAAGACTCTCTTATGTGTCAATGGGTTATACTGCCCACCCAAGCTGATAGAGATCTTGGCACTGGCTTAATTTGTGATAAATTTAGACATGTTTAAGCATGTTTAAACATGAAAAATTTTTCATGCTGAGAAGCATGTTTAAGCCAAAGGAGAAAGTGGTCGGCCAGCTGGATGCAGCAAATGATTCTACCACCCTCCCCTATGTTGTCTTCAGTGGCTAAAACTGCCATAAAACTCATGTTCTTTAAATGTAGAGAAAAACAGTTTTGTTTTTATCCTTTTAATTGTGAAAAATAAATTGCAAGAATACAGGCATCAATATTTTGAGAGCTAAGACTACAGTCTCTTTTATCTATATTTAACTTGTTTCAAACACATTAAGACCCTGAAGGGAACGCCAGGCCCAGTGCATGAGCTGGGGCATCACTGTGCAGCGAGAGCTCCCAGAGGAGAATCATACTTTTAGAAAAGAAAGGAGCCATACACAACTCACTTTTTCATCAGTTCTGGGACTCTTATTTTAACTACCAAATGGTCAATGAACTTAACCTAACTGGATGGGGCTTTGAAGTGTAGCTCAGGATCTCTTTAGGTAATGGCTATACTTTTCGAATTTCAAGTTCACTGGCAATTCGGGGCTTTTTGGGAGCAGAGTCATCAAAAGCAGAAAGACATTTATAGACAAGAAAGATCTCTCTCTGACTTGTAAGATCTACCATTTAAATGCCTTTCTCATGTGCATTGCTTTCATCACAAAAGAACTGTCTATTGTATATTTATTAAGGGAAGTATCTATGCATGTTCTGTTGCCACAGGCTGTGTCTTGATCTTTTTTTTATGTTAAAAGCACAGAGGTGTCATACAAAGATATGAGATTTCCACCAAGACTGTCTTACCCATTACAATAAACAACTACTTTTATCTATAGAAGAGTGTTTTACGGTATTGCAATTCTTCCCATTCAACCTTCTTTGTAGGTATGTGTGTGTGTGTGTGTGTGTGTGTGTCCTCTCATGCATACTATGAGACACACAAGTGGGCACACACACACACACATATACAGGGTATCTATGCTGCACAGTGTGTATGCACAAACATATACAGAGTATCTATGCTGCACAGATGTGTGTGCACACACATACCCAGGGTATTTATGCTGCACTGATGTATGTGCACACACATGTACAGGGTATCTATGCTGCACTGATGTGTGTGCACACACATATACAGGGTATCTATGCCGCACAGTGTCTGTGCACACACATATACAGGGTATCTATGCTGCACTGATGTGTGTGCACACACATATACAGAGTATCTATGCCGCACAGTGT
>JAQHUG010000177.1:1262827-1278817 GCA_028555095.1 Dicrostonyx torquatus
GGGGGACACATGGATCTCCCTGGGAAGGGGAAATAGAAGAGATATCCTGGCAGAATGGGGGCAGGTGGGTATGAAAACTTGAGGGATTGGATTGAGGGTAGATAGAGGAGGAGAGTGTTGAAAGAGACGATGGGAAAGGGGGCCCTTTCGGGGCCAGGTAGAAATCTGATGCAAGGGAAAACTACAAATTTACAAGATGACTCTAGCTAAGACTTAGCAATAGTGGGTACGTAGCCTGAACTGACCATCTTCTGTGATCAAATTGGCAACTACCCCAATTGTCATTAGAGAGATTTCATTTAGTATCTTAAGGAAAGAGATACAGAGACCCACAACCAAACATTACACTGAGCTCAGCGAATCCTGCTGAAGAGAGGGAGGAAGGATTGTAGGAGCCAGAAGGGTCAAGGACATCACAAGAATACCCACAGAAATAACTAATCTGGCCCATAGAAACTCAGGGAGTCTAAACCAACACCAGAGAGCCTGCGTGGGACCAACGTAGGCCCTCTACATATATGTTACAGCTATGTAGCTTGGTCTACTTGTAGGACTCCTAACAATGGAAGCAGGGGCTGTCCCTAATGCTTCAGCTGGCTCTTGGGAGTCTATTCCTCATACTGGATTGCCTTACCAATGGGGAGGTGCTTAGTCTTACCTCAACTTGATACCCCTTACTTTGTTGACACTCATGGGGAGGTCTGCACCTTTCTGAATAGAAACAGAAGAGGAGTTGATTGGGGCAGGGCAGAAGGGAGGGGGGAGGGAGTAGATGAGGGGAGGGAGGGGGTTGTAAAATAAACAAGTAAATAAATTAAAAACCAAACAAGCAATAGCTAAAGGGAGTTCAAGTCTCAGGCAGCGCTAACTAGAGAAGGAAAAGAGAGCGGCCTGGTGCATGGATAGAAAGACCCCTGGAACATTTAGAAAATGGCATCCAAGGCTGTGAGGTTGATGGAGTGTCACAGGCATAGCATACAGATGAAGCAGAAGGAAGAGGTGGCACAGGGAGGAAGGGCCACCCTCAGAAGTGCTTCCATGTAAGATCTCCAGACATGTTCAATGGGAGAGGAAGCACGAAGCATGCACCACGAGGACAAAGTTCCGTCATCCCCTTTCACTGGATGATCTGTGTCTCCCCTGCACCCAAGAAGAGAACCTGATTGGGTTGACTTCCAGAGTGGGCAGTCACCAAGAACTTTTAAAGAGCTCTTCTGGTGGGTTAAATGCCAGCCCACGAATCAATGGGCAGAGTGAAAGGGAACACCAAAGAAGCCTCTGCCTCCGGAGTACTGGCACTAAAAGCGTGTGCCACCATGCCTGGCTGTTTCTTAAAGTGTGAGGTGTGGCTCTAACTGCTATTTGAGGTGTATGAAAAGGAACTGGCTTTGCAGACAGCTTCTGCCCAGGTCATGACATTCTGACAGATGTATTTCCTTTCTCTGGGAACAGCCCAAATGATTTTCTACTTATTTCTATAAATTAAGATACATGATTCTTTCATCATTTGTTCACGTGTCTATAAAATTGAGACAAACAAGTTTTATTGTATGAATGCTCAGATATTGAAGTCCATACAAGTTATATTAATAGCACACAGTTACCACATGCTCCAATTTCCTATAAACACAGAAATTTGGTAATTAGCTTTAGAATTATATTACAACCTGAAAGTAGAACCACAATGGCTATAAATGCCATTGTGTGTTCCATTTCTAAAAATAAAAAAAATAAAATGCTCATTATCTTGTCAGTGAGTCATACACTCAGAGGAACACAGAGTAGAATTACCCCAAGTTCATTCAGTCTTTTTGTACCAGCTCTGGGGACATTCATAGCAAAGGGCAAAGGCATTGTTGGGAAGGCTACACAAGGACCTAGTCTTTTTGCTTCACAGAACAGCATTTTCAACTGTTGATGGGATGGGTCCTCATTCTTTTATCATTGTTTCCTCAATGAGAAAGATCGCCATAGAATTTTTCCTTCCTGGAGAAAGTTCCTCTCTAGCAGTAAACCATGTAGGTCAATGCGTTAGCTCATTCTGGCAACTAAGATGGCATCAGGTGTATTCCAGGAGGGGAAAAGGAGGCTGTGAAAACCTGCAAATTGGCCAAAATGCTAAGTAGGACGTTCCAAACATCCCAAATCTAAGAATCTATTACAAGTGTCTTTGGTTAATTTAGATTCTCTTCCCTCAGACAGAAAGGTGATTTAGGTACTAGCCAGTGGGTGAATAGGTGTGTCCTTTTCTCTTCTAAGAAGTATACCGTTTCTTTTCCTTTCTTTTTCTCTTCTCTCTCTCTTTTTTTGAGACAGCACTTCCCAAGTGTTGGGATTACAGCCCTGTAATGCTGATTTGTTTCCATTTGCAATGGAGATTTGATGTGGGGGATGGAGGTAGGCAGGGACCTAGAAGCCCAAAATTGCTGTAGATCCTGCTACTCTCTCCCTATGGGGTATGGGCCACTTAATTACTGTGATTTGAGCATAAAATGGTCCCAAAGGTTTATGTGTTGAAGGCTTGGTCCCCAGCTGGAGGCCCTGTTAAGAGGTGGTTAGACCACAAGGGCTCTGACCTAATTGGCAGGTGAGTGTACTGGTGGATAAATTATTTGACATTATTATCGGGAGGTAGGACTAAGCAGAAGGTGGGGCCCAGTTGGAGGAAGTAGGTCATATGTCACCAGGGGTACGCCTTTGAAGGTCGCATCTTGCCTCTGGCCCCTTCTGCTTTCTCTCTGCTTCCAGGTTGTCACCAGGTGAGTAGTGTCTTCTGTTAGAGGCTCCCCTGTGTTGTCTCAAGCTTAAATGTAATGGAGCCAGCTACTGCTAGGCTACATCCTCTGAAATCAAGAGCCAGGATAAATCTTTCACCTTTGAGTTGTTTTCTCAGTGATTTTGTCACAGAGATGCAAACCCGGCTAACAAGTTCCTGCCAGCCTAGCTGCTCTGTCAGACCTTAGTAAATTCTGTTTCTCACGAACCTGAAACAGAAAGTCCCATACTCTGGGTGGCCCTGAATGACAAGGACTGGAGGAGGTCGGCTTCTGTCCGGGGTATGGCCCACTTACCTTTCAGTGTTCTCAATGTCCGTGGAAACCTGCCAGGACTGCTGCTGGCCATCTAGAGGGGACAAGGAGGAGTCCTCCAGGGCAGGTGTTTCAGCGTTCTCTTCAGTTTTGCTCTCCAAACTCTTGGCTCCCCCACTAGCTTCCTTTCCTGAGGAAAAGGTATTCGATAAAGAAAAGGAGTAAGAAACCAGCAATGCAGTTTCTCTCCTCAGCATGTCATCGCAAAGACTGGTTATGCTTTGAGTGGACTGCCTTGTTAACCCTAATGTCTCTCTGAGTTATAAAGTGTGCACGTGTGTGTGTGTGTGTGTTGTGTATGCATGTTTGAGTGTGTGTGTATTGTGTATGCATGTTTGAGTGTGTGTGTATTGTGTGTGCATGCTTGTATGTGGGCGTGTGTGTGTCTGTCTGTGTGTATGTGTGTGCGTGTTTGTGTGTATATTGTGTATACAAGTTTGTATGTGTGTGTGTAGTGTGTATACATTATGTTTGTATGTGTATATAGTGGGCTCTTACAACACTCTGGAATGATAGTCGAGATTAACATCACCTAAAGGTCAAAACAAAATTTAGGGCCCTACCTTTGGTGAAGAGTTGCTTTGTAACCTGGCACGAGTGACTTCGATTACCTTCTTGGGAGCAGGGATTTAGCCTGTGAACACAGGCTAGATTTTTGTTCTCAGAGTTGGGGTCAGGAGCAGGTGACACTCAGCAGGGAGTGTGGGAGACCCTTGCTGTTCACTCTGATCCCAGACACTGACTTTCTCAGCCTGCTGCTGAGCATGGACCAGCTGTCCAATTCCTTGGCTCTCCAGTCTCCATGAACACAGCAGTGTACATGAAGAAACCCAGCCCTACGATGCAGTAATACTGTGTTGACACACTAATGACTCACCAGCTGAGGTGCTGTGCCAGGGGCCTCGTCATCCTGAGCAGCTATCCACAGCAAAGCACAAAACTTGTGTTTACTGTTCCTGGCCTCAAATACATAAACTCCCAAACAACTCTAAAAATTGGTTCAACCACAAGGTGACATGAAAATGGATAGAGGATCACGGTCCTTGGTCTAGGTATATACTATGTCACAATCTCCCCCATTTTACTTTGAAAATGTTCATAGCCACAGAACCATGAAAATGGTCAGAGAACCAGGCTTCAACCTTCTCCAGCTTTGTTATTTATTTACTTGCTCCTTCAGCCCATCTCCGATAAATATTTGTTGATTATCAGCTAAATACCAAAACACTAGGCTTTTTGTGAGAAATAGCAATTGAAGAAAGACTGGTTCTCTCCTCCTCCTGCTTTTTCTCCTCCTCCTCTCTGTCCCTCAGATCGTCTCTCCCCTTCCCTATTCCTCCCTCTCTTCTCCTTTAGACAAGATCTTGTTGCCTCCAACTCACGACAATCCTCCGACCTCAGTTTATTGAGCGCTAAGACTACAGGCATGAGTCATCAGTAGATAGCAGCAAAAGCTATACAAATAATTTTGCAAAGCTGTTGTCCAACATTAGACAGTTTGGAGAAAAAGTATCACTTGTGTTTTATTCTCTTTTCCTTAATTTTATTTATAGTATGTAGATATAATTCTAGAGAAATCTAAATTGTTGGCCATCATTGAAAATGGATGATATAGAAGTTTCACTTATTCCCTTTTAACTCAGTCTTACCAACCCTTGAAAAACAACAGCAACGAAAAACCCCTCAAATGTGTGAAGAGATGGGCTGCCATGGGAAAAATCTAGCATTCCTAGGAACTGGTTTGTCTCTTCTGTCCCTCAAGCTAGCAACAGAAGGAGGAAGGTACACAACAGGAAGTGGAAGCTGTGCACTCTTCCTCAAAGCACAGCAGAAACTTGGAGCCCTCAGTCAGAGCATGAAGACAAGTTACCCAATGGGAAGTTTGGGTCCTTGGCAGTGCGCTATGTGCACAGGGATCCGGGGCTGTTGCTTGCCTGAGAAGTTGTTTTTCCAATCTTCTGGCATGCTGCTGGGTGGAAATTAATTAAGCACATAATTTAGCACTATATCATTTCACAGTCGGAGGGCAATGACCTCTTAGAGCCATTTGCGTTTGCCTCCGGGCAGTTGTCCATTTGCTGCCCACCTCTGGGCAGAATTCACCTGTGGACTTGAACCTGAGCTGGTGATTTGGGAGAGGGCCAAGGCAAACTCCTGGGAAAAGCCCTCAGCTTTTTAAACTTTGAAGGCTAGATAACATGAAGACATGTTCGGGTGTACCTTTGACTGAAAATTTCAGAGGGGATCTGTGGAAAAAGGTTCTTAGCCTTTATGTGCCTCAAAATACATATCCTTTCCCGCCCCGTCCGCCATGCTTGCACCTGCATTCTGTTGGCTGTGCACAGAAATCTGTGTTCACACGAAGCTTCTCTGAGAACTTGGATGGCATTGTTCTCTCATCTTCCATTTATATCCAGAGATGCTTTTGTACGTGGTCTATTTATGGATCGCTGAAAAGTTTTAGTCTATAATCTTTCAACTTTTGAATCCTAAAACGGCTCCTAAATACGTCTTTCTGTGAACTCTTTTTTATGTGAACTTTTCTTGGCACTTGATTAGGAGTCACCCTCTATTCTGAAAAATTGCATGTAAGTTGGTATCTAAAATTACATAGGAATTTTTACGTATATTTTGTGATCAATCATTTAAATATGTTACAGGCCTTACTTCACACAGCCCTAAAGCCTTTGGTATCTAGGATATTATGGAAGGAAAATGACTCAGTGGGTAAGAGACTCTGCTGTGTCCTATGCAGACCTGCATACAAATCCCCTGCACCTGGGCAGGCACAGGCATTGTTGCACATGGCTGTCACCCCTGCTCTGGGAAGAAGAGATAGGCAGATCCTGGGAGTGCCATAAACAGCGAGCTTCAGATTCTTCTGTGTCAAGTGAATAAGGCAGACAGCGACACAGGAAGGTGCTCAACACCCTTCCCTGGTCTGTGAATACGCAGGCATGTACTCTCACACCATGTGTATACACATACATGAAACACACACACACACCAAGCATACAAAAAACAGAGAGAAAAGAATAAGGATGTTTTATTTTGTTACCCCTCAAAATGATCATACTAAATAATTCTAAAACTTTGGTCGAATACAATTAATAAAATTTGATACATATACTATTATTGATATCTAGTCTGTGTTCAAACTTGTCCAGTTGTTCCAATAATGTCCTCTTTATTTCTGAGTGGAGGAACCACCTTTAAAGGCTGTGTAAAGCATTTCCTTTCCATGGTTCCCTGCATTCGTTTCATTTAACGTAGCACTCTTTTGCTTTTTAATCTCAAGAATATTTTCACCCAAGAGGAGTCCATAGGAGTTACTTTATAGAATGCCTTTCTTCCTACCCGGAGATGTCTGATGATTCCCCGTGTCTAAGCGTGTAGTAAACATCTCCAGCAAGAATGTCACAGAAGTGATACTGGGTCCTCACTTCATCACACAAAGAAAAATGCATATGTCCTTTGATCTACTGTTAAGATGCTAATTTGGCTAAGATGGCTACTGGCGACATTTATTATTGCAGTCACTACTTTCTCTTTGTTGTTATAAATGATTAGGTGATTAATTGAGATAGCACAATAGTTTTAATTAAAGTATTTCTGGGGCTAGGGATCAGTAGGTACAGTACTTGTCCTTCAAGTGTGAGGATGGGAGTCTGGATCACCCTAGAACTCATGTAAAGATGGGTGAACGAGGTGACTGTAATCCCAGTCCAGGGGAGGTATCGATGGGGGATGCCAGTGACAAGATGCTTAGCCAGGCTAGTTGATCCAATCACTAAGGTCAAGGTTCAGTAATAGAGCATGCCTCATGCTATTTCCAACCTGGTATAGATAATTATTGTTTTATGAATATGGCAGACTCAAGAATAGAATGATTCTTTTCTTTGCATATAATGATTACACACATTTTAAACATTTCACCATCTTAATAGCATGTCTTCCAATATTTTTTATTTGTTGCATTCGGTATATCCATTTAGCAGGGTTGATTTTTTTTTTTTCATTGACAATCTGCTCATTTCTGGATGTCTGTTCAGATGCCTTCGAGTATGTCTGTCTGTCTTTCGACCAACAGTGTCCTGTTGATTGTGGAGAAGAACAGGGCGTGTAGCTGGACAATACATGTTTGAAATTCATTTCATGGGTGCAAGATGTCTCCATCCCAAGGCCATTTGTCTTGGGCTCCCTGTCCGGCTTGTTTCCTGCCTTGTGTTTCTTGGGTGGAATTCCTGCTGTAGAGAGAAATGCTAAGAAGTTTAATTTGGTGCTGGCTATAACCCAGAATCCACTTTCTTTTTTCTTGCTGCTGTCCTTGTGCAGGCCCAGCATTATTTCACATTCTATTCTGCTTTGGACCCCAAGACCAACCAACACTGGTAGCTTCTGCTGGAAGACAGCAGTAGCCCTTTGAAGTGCAGTTTCAAATACTAACTCTGACAGTCAAAAAACCCTTTCAGTGGTTTGTATTTCTTGACTGGGTTTGAAGTGTTTCAGGATTTTCTTTCTCTTTTTTCTTTTTTTTTTAAAGAATTTATTCTCATTTGATTTTTTTGTTTGTTTCTTCCTGAGTTTTTTATCTGCCTGACTTCCTCTGTTCACTTATCCCTAAATTTCAGCAGATTCAATCTCAATTGCTTGTCTGTTTTAAAATTTCTTTAAACTTCCTGGTTTGCTTGGGTACTCTTTGTTTGTTTTTCGGAGTTATAGGAGATCTTCTGTGTTTGCCAGCCTCTACTTTCCTTTTTCCTTACAGTTAGAAAGGGCCATGTGACAGAGTTATGAACAACATACTGTTCTGGGCCCTAAACATTCTCCCGGAGGATCTCCCATGCTTTCTGAAAGCTGGGCGGAAGTTCTACCCTAATTCTGACATCATTGGACAATGCCATAAATGAATAAACTTACTGTTCTCATCAAATGAGATATGGCATTATTTCACAAAACAATTACCCCACCCTGACAAACCAATACAGATTTATTATTTCCCCAATATGTTTTTTTCTGTTTATTTTGATGAAAGCCTTTTTTCTTGGCTATGAAGGGAAATAACTACAAGTTTAGGTCAACATTTCTGTAAGTTTTCCTCTTTAATTACATTTCCTTTCTGTTAACATAGGCTGAAGAATAAAAATAATTCATCTGATTATCCAATAATCATTGCTTGAATCTTTGCTCCAGGCGCTGCATAAGATGATGAGGATACATTCAAGACCACCAGAATGTACAGAGGACAACAGACAGGAATCCAGGTAAGAAATGACAACCTTTGTGTAATGCTCCATCAGCAGCACCACGGGCATGCTTGAGGGACAGAGACCAGCCTAGATTTAGTGTTTCAGGAGCAGCTTTCTGCAGGAAGTCATATCTAAATTATGACCTCCAATAAAGTTCAAGGATGGTCCAGGGGGAAGGGATGGGTGTGAAGCTGGGTAGAATGGTCTATATTATCCCCGGCAGAAGGATACTCAGAAAACAACACATCTCTTGAGATTCTACAACATAGTTCAAGTTACCTTGCGTGTACCAGAGCTGGGTGCAGGGGGCAAATATGGGATATTACTGGTGGTCTGTGAGACTGAAGATGTTATCAGGGCCACTTTGTTTTTTTGAACTACATGGAGGAGTTAACAGAAAAGATTGTGCCCTACACACCCTATTAGTAATCAGTTTGAGGTCTTCTCTCCCAGTTTGCCCTCTTTGCCTGTCTATCCTTGGAATGGGACACTTGTCTAAACCAGGTTGGGCCCCCTGCCTTTCTCTTAGGAAAAGGATCAGCATGCTTCCAAATGGTGACTTCAAAGCCATATTTTGCTTTGCCTAAGAGAGTGACTGTGCATCCAAACTCATTTCCTATTATGAAATGAAAAGTTCTGTCCCCTGAAAAATCAATTTCAGGCCCCAGTGAACAAATATTTGCTTGGGGGAGGGAGTAGCAATGAGGACGAGAGCCTGCAGAGTACCTTGAAATCATGCTAAGACAGCTGCTTCGCTCTTCGCAACCAGGCCACTGAAGTTGTGGCCACGTCCCTTATGGCCATGCAAAGCCATTTGCTTTTAGCTCCTTGGGGATTTGCATGTATTTTTAGCCTGTTTATGGATAACTTAAGAGGCATGTTTGAGGGAAAGTCAAGAAAAAATAACCATGGGGCTGGAGAGATGGCTCAATGATTAAGAGCACTGGCTATGTTTCCAGAGGACCCGGGTTCAAACACTCCCAGCACCCACATGGCAGCTCACAGCTGTCTGTAACTCAGTTTGGATCAGGAATCTAACACCGTCACACCAATGTGCTTAAAATTAAATAAATTATATATATAAAAAAGAAAAACTAACCATGAAAAGGAAGGTTAGATATTCTCACACCCCTTAGCAATGGTCAGTATCTCGGGAGGAAGAAGCCCACATCAGGTCTGAGGCCTCCCAGGAGAGCCACAGAGTCTTTCAACCTCACAAGTCCACAACTGGTGAGAAGGCTGGGTGGGGATCCTTTGGTCACATCCATCTCTAGAGAGCTCTTCTCTTCGTTTCGTTTTACACTCCTTTGTCCTACCTTCATTTTTATACATTCCCCCTTCCTCCTTTGTCTTTCGTTCTTGCTTTTTTTCCTCTTTCTTCAGCCACCCAATGACCATGGGAGATGCTGTCATTGACAGGGTCTCTTGTGGGTCCTTAGTTTGGTCTCTAGGGTCCAGCAAGTCCATGTTACCTGCTTGGGTGCTTCTGTGCAGGAATTAACAAGTCACTCTTCCCTGAGCTCGTACTGTATCACAGCCCTGCCGTTTCCTCAGTGGCAGCAGCAAGTTTCCTATGTCCTATTTGCCTGACAGAGCGTCTGTAGGGACAGTCCTCACTGAAGAGACTTCCAGGTCAGTTTTTGCACTGACTGAATGAGAAGAACAAGGAAAGTCGACACAGTTTGCGTTAGATACACATCTGCCTATTCAGAATGGCTCTTGCGCTCACGTGTTTCCGCTTTTCTGACTCTGCACTGTGCAAAGAACTAAAGAAACACAGGGCATGCACCTTCTCATGCTTTAGGAAGTATGCGCTTTAGATGGAAATCGGTTCTATTAATTCAGAAAGTTATTTATGTTAAAAAATAGTTTCAAGGCTTTTCTACATGATGATGAGAAGATATGTATTGGACAGCGTGCGGCAGAGGATAATGGTAATACTAAACACAGGGCTCCTTCTTTGCCATAGAATCTGGAAATACATAATTTCCAACCCAGAAGTGATGAGGCACTAGCCCTCAACTTAAAGGTTCACTATCCTTTTCTGTCCTCCTTGTGGCACCAGAGAGCCAGTAGCGACCCTGGCATAGCCGCTCTCATGCTGGCCCCATGTAGTTGTGCAAGAAAGCAGAAGGACCAGGTTCCCTCAGAGCATGAGAGAGAAAACAATTGAAGACAAGTGTGTGTGAGGCTTTGGTTTACCTCAGCCCTGTAACAGGGCAGAGCAGTGTGCAAGATGCATTTCCAATGCGGCTAACTAAATTGCAACTTTTTCATAATGGGCATCAGGTTAACCTATACAGTATCTTATCTGCTAAGAGTTTTTTCTTTTCTTTTTTCTTTTTCTTTTCCTTCCTTCCTTCCTTCCTTCCTTCCTTCCTTCCTTCCTTCCTTCCTTCCTTCCTTCCTTCCTTCCTTCCTTTCTTTCTTTCCCTTCCTTCCTTCTTCTTTCTTTGTGTTTTTGAGACAGAGTTTCTCTCCGTAGCTTTGGAGCATGTCCTGCAACTCATTCTGCAGACTAGGCTGGTCTTGAAGTCACAGAGATCCACCTGCCTCTGCCTCTTGAGTGCTGGAATCAAAGGCATGCGCCACCACCTCCTGTCTATAATATCTTATTATTTGAAGTTCTGACACAGAACACAGAGATATAGTTAATAGATATTTTTAGGTCATCCTTAGGACTATAGAATCTGGCAATGTGTATATTTTAAAAAGGACAGGCTTTCTTGGTTGAAGGTCTTTTGTGTTTGTGGTGAAGGTGCTACCTTTATGCCATTCAGGTCAAATTCAACGGTATGTCCTCAGAGAACTCTGATTACCCCATCTAAAGCAGCCATTCCATTCCACTTAATCACATTGTATGGTCAGTCTCAATTATCTGCATATTTTGGAGTTTTAGAAAATTTGATCGTCCAGCCTTTTCCCCTCCCTCATTCCTTCCTTCCTTTCCCCTCCCTCCCACTTCCTTCTTTCCTCCCCTCTTCCCTCTTCTTTCTTCCCCCTTCCTAATCTTTTCTCCCTTTCCCTCCCTCTAGACTACACACTCCATGAGAACAGGGTCCTAGCATCCTCCATCACTGCCAGCTTTCAGCACAGAGAGCATGACCTCACATATGACAGATGAACAATGAATATTGGCTTAAAGAATGAATTTATGTTTTCTCTTAGAATTTCAATCATAGCTCCTATTTTAGGATTTAATTTGCTTAATTTTCTCTAACTCGTTCTATTTTATTATCAATTGCTCCTTCTTACACTGGAAAATAAAGTATTTACTTGTGGCTAAATTCTATTTTTGCTTTTTTTCTTTTTTCTCAACTCTTTTGTTCATGTGAATCGTTTCCTTTGCGTTAGTTAGCATGATTCTGGATACAGTGGATTTTTTTTTTTGCCTGTGACCCAGTCTTGTTGTGAGTTCATCTTGAAATTTCACTGCATCTGCGCCATTAATTTCCATTAGTAAATCTTGAGTTATCAGTTCCCAGGCTCCCAATACAGTTTTGTAGAAAGACATTTTTTTTTCAGTTTTTACAATTTCCTTCTATTCCTTTTAGCCAGCACATCTCTACATGTTTTTAAATCTGAATTTACCATGATAGCATGTTTCAGAGGAAAAATCCATCTAATCCCAAAACGATGGGTGTCTCATGCCCTCAAATGACCAGGGGGCACTTTTGCTGCAAGCTGTGGCTGAGAGGCAAGGGGAGTCAGAGAGGGCAACGTGAAAACAATGCAAGATGAGGAAAAGGGCAGAAAAAAACAAGCCCTTTTTGGAATGGGGAAGTTCTCATAAATGAGTGAATGGGGGCAGAGAAAGCAAGAAGAAAACAGTGTTCAAAAAAGCAGGATTTTCCAGTTCCCACAGCAGCCCACCCCCACTTTCTGCCAGCAGAATGAAGAAAACCTATGACCTCCCTTCATCCAGCGGTAGGAAGCAGGCATCAAGGGTCAACATAATGCATGCAGTCAGCAATGGGGACAGATTTCTTCCCTAACTAGGTGTGACGAGACGAGACCAAATATTTTCCACTATAAACACAGAAATGAGATGATATGAAGCAGCACTCCCGTTTACAACTGAAAAGTGTTAGAATATTAAACTATAAAATGACTAAAATTATTCCCATCTGCCATCTTCCTCTAGAAACAGCTTTTCGGGGCCACAGCGTACCTAATAGAACCCAATAGTGTTTATTAAATGCAGGTTTTACCTCACATAGCTGTAATTTGCTTTAATTTTGTTGGCCATGAAAAAAGAAAATCATTTTAGGAATATTTTTTTCTTCATTTATTTGGCAGAAACATAATCTTACAAAACATATAATATTTCCAAATGCCTTGTGCCAATCAGACATATGAGATAGCAAAAATGTCTATACACAGAGCACAGAATTTGCAAGAAGATTCTTTGAAATACTATTGAGACCAAGGATACAAATTTGCTTAATTGGAAGAGGACAATCTTCGTTATTAAATGCAAGCTCACTGCGGGAGCCTTAAAATGATTTGGGGCATACTTTCCTAGAAAAAAAAAAAGCCATACTTTCAACTCTTGAAGTGACCTTGTATGCCCTTTATCTCTAAAAAGTAAATGTATATTCTGACTGCACAATACAATAGAAAAACTAAGCGAGCTATACGATAGTATATGAGCTTCTGGTGAGCTAGGGAGGTGCACAGAGGTAAGAATAAACAGCATGTTCAGCTTGCTATGAAGCAGTTCGGTTTCCTATTCAATCCCAGCCCAACACTAAAAAACAGGAGGCTTTGATAGAAAGCTGACTAGAAACTCAATTACAATGATATTTGCTCTCCTTGGCAGACATGAAAAGCTAAAGAAGAGAGCAATGGTCAACCTTCAGTATCTACCCAGAGGGAAGAGAAAGGAGCTCACCTAAAGATTTTTTTTTTTTTAAGCATCAGCTTTTCCCATAACATTAGAAGAAACAAATTAGGTAGAGGTCCTGAGCAGGAAGGGAGGACTACAAGTCCCTCCATATTCTGGGGACTACCTGACTTCTGAGAGAGACAAAGGTGGGCTGGAGAGGAGGACAGAGAAGGAGAAGAGGAGGGCCAAGGAATGTAACTCAGTGGTAGAACATTGGCAGAGCATGCAAAGGGCCTGGTCTCAATACCTATTATGGGAAAGGAGGGGCAGGTGGAGGAGGACAGTGAGGTGGGTAGTAAGACACTTGGTGGGGAGGCTGGAGAGACTGCTCAGCAGTTAAGAGCACTGTCTGCTCTTCCTGGAGGACTTGAGTTCAATTCCTAGTACTCACACAGGAGCACACAACTGCCTGTATTTCCCGTTCCAGGGTATCCAACACCCTCACAGAGGCATGTGTGGAGGCAAAACATGAAATAGAAATCCACAAGTTACGTTTTAGAGTATTAAAGAAGAGATTCTTAGAGGGTGTTCTCTGCCTAGGTCATTCCCTAGCCTGAAGGTACAATGGAGGTACCATCGTTCGTTTGCATAAACAACATAATGTCCTGAAAAAGTCATCTGCCATCTTAAGTCTCAGAATTTGAGGCATACGTGGTGCCTGTTTGCTGATATGTGACACATAGAATAAATTATACGTAAAATGCAATGAATATGTATCAGTCGTGGGAAAGAAGAACGGCATTGTGCGAGGAGGTAGGGGCGTATTTCCAGAAAGAGTAACTGCACAAGGGCTGCTGATTACAGGTGGCCCTCAAGTGCACTCAGTTGAGACACTGTTTTAGTAATTATTCTCTTAATATTTTACCAGGAGTTGCTTCCGTAGAGGAAACTTTGATTTAGTAAGTTCAGGGTGGGAATGGACACTTGGCATCTTAACCATGGCATGGGTGCTGATGCTGATGTCCCGTGATTGAACAGTGAGAGCCATTACCCACTTCACATGTAAAGTGTCCACAGAGCAGACAGGCTACTGGAGTCATTATCGTGCAGCTCATGATTGAAGGCGCCTACCACTCTGGATTTTAAGGATTATAAATAATAATGACTTTAGAGCAATCAGAAACCCAATAGGAAATTTAATATTACACACAAAAAAAATCAAAGACACTGTCTGGTGTTCTCTTTTTAGGATTTATGCATAAGCAGTTAGGCATTAGAGCACAAGACGTAGGTTTATTTATTTATTAATTTATTATTTACTTTCTGGGTCTAGTTTATTTAAAGCAATATGATTTCTAGCTCAATCTTTTTTTTTCCTAAACAACATGACTTCATTCTTTATAACTGTTCAATACCCTATTGTCTATGCATGACACATTATCATTATCCATTCAGCTATTGATGGGACTAAGCTGGTTCTATGTCCTGGTTGTTCTGATAGGCATGATGGAATCTCATTGCATTTTCTTGATGGCTAATGATATTATCATATTTTCATATACTTAGTGGTTCTCTCTCATTCTCCCTCCGTCCCTCCAAGAACTTGCTATGTACACTAGGCTGGTCTTGAACTTGCTGTAACCCTCCTGCTTCTGCCTCTCAAATACTTTTGCACTATTTATTTTGTAGTTTTATTGTTTGAGAATTTATTATATGAAGTATATGTATTCTCTTACCAATTCTTCCTCCTGTCCTCTACCACCTTTCCCTCCCAGTCTCATGTGCTCTTTTAATAGAGTCACTAAGTCCACTTGGTGTTGCTAGAATGTACATGACTGTAGCACCAATAACTGGAGCATGGGAAGCCTCTCAGAGGCCACATCCCTGAATGAAACTGACCCTCTCTCCCCCAGCAGTCATCAATTGCCAATAAATCTTCAGCTAGGGTAGGAATTCATGAGCCCTTCCTCCATCCATGCAGAAATTTTGGCTGGTTTGATACTGTACAGGTCTTGTGCATACAGTCACAACTGTTGTGAGTTGATTCTCCACTTCCACTGTGTGGGTTATGGAAAGCTAATTCAGGAGGGCAGGTTTGGCAGCAAGTACCACCACCCACTGAGAAATCTTGCTACCAGTCCCTATACGTAAATCTTTTTTTTAAATTTATTTATTATGTATACAATAGTCTGTCTGTGTGTATGTCTGCAGGCCAGAAGAGGGCACCAGACCTCATTGCAGGTGGTTGTGAGCCACCATGTGGTTGCCGGGAATTGAACTCAGGACCTTTGGAAGAGCGGGCAATGCTCTTAACCACTGAGCCATCTCTCCAGCCCCCTATGCGTAAATCTTAAACTTGTTTATATTCAGAGATAACCTTGCTTTTGCTAAATTGATAGAAATTTCATTGGACCTAGGGACTAATTTAGGTGTTCTTTTATTTCTTCCATTTTATAATTTTAACCACAGATCCTGGTGAGATTTTAGACACATAAAAATGGATAAATAAATAAATTTAGTGGTAATTGATGACAATGTACCTTTAATTTGGGTGCCTGTCTGTTCACTACTACTATGTAGAGACACTCTTGCTTCTGGAGGCTCACTTTGTACCCTTTGATCCTGTTGAACACAGCCGCTATTTCTAGGACTGCTTTTGTAGATTCCTTTGGACTTTCTACATACTATGTGTAAACTTTTAGAGAATATTCCTTTCCTTTTCTTTCTTAAAAGCAGGTTTGATGGCAGGTGTTAGAAGTTTCACTGCTGTCCTGAAGAAGTGGTTGATGCTTGTAATCTCATCACTGTAGAGACCAAGGCAAGA
>JAQHUG010000177.1:1279522-1316020 GCA_028555095.1 Dicrostonyx torquatus
TGGTTCCAATTGGCTCATATATTTGAGTGTTTAGGCAGCAGGGAGGGACCTCACGTGAAGAGGATGAGGGCAGTGGTTCACAGCCTTCCTAAGACTGTAGCCCTTTGATGCAGTTCCTCATGGTATGGGGACCTGCAACCCTAGAATTATTTTGTTGCTACTTCATAACTGTAATTTTGCTACTGTTATGAATGGTAATATAAATACCTGTGTCTTCCAATGGTCTTAAGCGACCCTTGTGAAAGGGTCATTTGATTCCCCTGAGGGATTGAGACTCATGGGTTGAGTACTGCTGGTTGGGAGATGTGGCCTTGTTGGAGGAAGTATATCACTGGGGGTGGATATGGAGATTTCAAAAGTTCATGCCAGGTCAAGTCTCTGTCTCTGTCTCTGTCTGTCTGTCTGTCTCTCTCTCTCCCTCCCTCCCTCCCTCCCTTCCTCCCTCTCTCCCTTTCTCCCTCCTTCCCTCCCTTTCTCGGTGTGTGTGTGTGTGTGTGTGTGTGTGTGTGTGTCTATGTGTGCCTGTGTGTGTGTGTGTGTGTCTGGCCACAGATCAGGATGTAAATCTCAACTACTCCTTCAGTACCATGCCAGCTATGCTTGCTGCCATGCTCCCTGCCACGATGATAGTGGACTAAGCCTCGAAAACCGCAAACAAGCTCCCAGTTAAATGCTTCCTTTATAAGAGTTGCCTTTGTCATGGTGCCCCTTTAGAACACTAGAACAGTGACTAAGACACCATCCCACCCAAGCGATACAAAGAATGCATTACCAGGCATGTGTGTCTGTGAGGGTGACACCTGTTTTGTTGCCATGTGTCTGGCACTCAGTCTTTAGATAAGGCATCAGGAGTGTCATGAGGCTGAACTTTCCAAATCTACTCTCTTGTTAACCACAGGAATGAAGATGGTAAACCCTGGAAGACCAGTCTTTAGGAAGACAAAGACAAAGAAATAATACTCATGTATTGAGAAAATGTTATCCTGTCTTTGGAACAGTGCAGCAAAACTCCTGCTTTTTGTTCAACTGTGTGCATACATACACATATAGTCATACGTGAAATTTGATGTTTACTACTAAATTACCACATCATTTTGTTGTCACCAAATCGCGATACTCATTTGATTTCAAATCTTTAACTGTTTTGTTGTCTGAAGTCCCCTCGTCTCAGGCTTACTGAACTTCCCTATCTTTGAATTTAAACCCCAGGCACCGAGTACACTCTATGTAGTCTCAGCTCCCATTTTCCTGGCCTAAAGCACAGAAAGTTCACACTCAGAAGGTTTCCAAGGAGTTCATTGATGAACTAAAAAGAAAATATAAGTTAAATACTTTAGTAATGGAAGCCGAGCAGCCTTCCATTCTACCCCCTCCTATTGCATCATGTATAGCACTGAATGAATGGAGCTGAGCCCATTCCTTGCTTCATAGACAGTCCTTAATTGCTTAAGCCAGTCAGTGGAATTCTAGCCCTCCATGACTCAAGAAAGAAGTTGTTTCTGTTAGAATGAAGCCTGGATCCTTTGTTTTATAATTGGGAGATGTTTCCCCTTCTCTATGAGTCAAATGATGTATACAGATGATAAACAGGACCTTGGTAGTCAGTTTCCTAATGTGGGAGAAGGCAGCTTGAGATGAAAGTCAACACCTCAAAGACAGAGCCTCACTTAGAACGGGGATCTCAAGTATCATCAAGCCATGCTGAAGCCACAGCTACCAGCTACCTCCATTGCTGACGTCACTACAACCCATGCATGGGTTAGGGCAGGGAGTGAGTTCGCCATTGCTCATGCCTAGTTGAGTTCACTTCTGTTTTGAAGTCAGTGGAACACAGTATGCAATTTACCTGTTTGCAACATTTAATTTAGAGAAACAAGGCTCTGTGAGATCGTTTCCTACTCTCCTAAGACTGTTGTCTATCTTCACAGCCTTTGTGGACTTTAAGGAAGTCACACTCACACGTGGTGAAACAATACCTTTAAGGACAGTTCCTACCATGGTTTCAGTCCCGATGCATTTAGGTGGCGGTGATGTGGGCTTTTTATGAATTCATGTGTCCTGCAGTTTTTGACCATTTCAATCCTTCCGCTTGGGTGCCTGGGCCTGTACATGGACACCAGGTGAAAGGCCAGCTTTGTTTTCTGTTTCTCTGTGTTTCTGGCATCCTATGGCATGTGTGTACCTTTTCGATGAAACTGAAGAGACCCCAGCAGACAAATGGATTTCAGCATCTCCGTTGTGTACATCTCTAGGCAACACTGCAGCTGGATGTAAAGCCGGCAGATTTCGGGATGGATCTCACCATCTTCCGGGCTGCAGCAGAATGAAAGAGCAAAGCTGTGGACAGTCTCAGGATTCAGTCATCAGCCATTTGTCTTAGTTCTGAGAGGAGAAAAGGCTCAATAACGATCCCTTAAAGCCTGGAGTCTGAAATACAGGGTTTCCTGCTTTCAAGCTAGTAACCACCCTGATGGCTCTTACATAAGTGTCCTTCTGAGTAACTGCTCTCACCCTCCCCGCCTTGGCAGCGGTTTCTGCTGGGAGCTTAGAATCATAAATGCTTGAAGTAATTGAGAATATCAGACATTTTCAATTTAGCCGTAGGAAGAAATTTCCAAAATACACTTAATGCATAATAATCTCCTAGCTACAAAGAGATCGTAAACCCTTGTTTCTAGACAAGACTAACGTGGTCTATTCAATTAATGTTTAGAAGACATCTCTAATATCAGGGCCCCAGCCTAATGTGATTAGAGAGCCAATTTTCAAATTATTTTTATCAAAGTTTCTGTCTTAATCTAAGATATAGTCTTTTATTGTTGGCTATGCCTAATTTATGAAGACCCAAATGTTTTTAATGGTGAAATAAATATTTTATGATAAAAGAAAAAAGTAATAAAGTTACAGTAGCTATGCTGGGCAATCGAAAGCTGCGTGAGTGCTGAATTTATGTGTGAAATTATCACCTAAAGTCCTGGAGGTTTGCTTTTCAAAATTCATATGTAAATATGATAAATCATGGAGAGATCACTTTGGTCTTTTAAGGAGAGGATTCGTTTGTTGATAAAATAATACAACTTTATATGCAACCAGAATAGCATGTATCGAATAATGTAAACTGAGGGGATAAACTTGCAGCTCGATTTGAGGTTAAGATCGTCTAAAGGTGAATTCTGTTAAATATCCTAATGAGTTATCTTGATTTCTGCTCTCACTCATTTAAAATGGAATGAAATCTGATTAAATACTGTGAAACTTAAATTCAATTTCTTTGTAAAGTGGACCTGTGGCAAATTTCAGGGGGCATTTAATCAACTTAAAAAAAATGTTCACTTTTTTAAAGCTCTGGAATCATAGTTTAAAAACAAACAACAATTAAAAAAAAACTATGTGCCAAGAACTTGACAGTGGGAATTATTTTTCATTTTCAATACTTATTTTGTCGCTGAACAAGAGTTTATCTAACCATAGGACTTATGTAACTCAGAAAAAAGCAAAATTCTCAGCCTCCATACTGTGACGCCTGCACAGTTATCCTGGCCTTTTGGGGTCAAACAGAACAAAGTGCATCTCGGAACTGCTGCTCAATTTGGCTTTATCTGGAAGTTAAAACACTACCTTACCTCCATTTCATTTGCCTCACATCAAGCCAGCCTTAGACCAGTGTCAGAAGCAAGAGAAATCTCCAGTGCAAACTTCAGGTATTGTCTACCTTCACGTTGCCAGAAGTGTCCCCACCCCACATGACTCTACTGCGTCTAAACACACACACACACACACACACACACACACACACACACACTCACGCACAATTTTATATCACCTTTAGTTCTTAGAGCTTTCTTTGATGGTTTCCTATTTCTTAATGGTGCTGCTAGATTCTGAAGGAATACTGCAATTAACAGTTCCCTCAAATTGAAGGAAAAAAAATGACCCTGATGAATTATCTGTCAATACTTTGTTTTGCATAGAAAAATCTGAAGGCAATGTCATATTCCAAATGCAATGCAGAAGGGAAATATGGCAAATGGATCTTTTCCGGGCTGGTTAACTGTCTTGATCACAGCTCATGTCAATCACAGCTCCCTATTTTCATATATTGATGACTCTGGAGCCTCGTATGCAGATTGAAGAAAATCAGGGAAAGAAACAAGCCTTACAGTAAATCTGCCACATGTTCTACACATTTATGAGTGAGACAACTGGTCAACAGTGTCATTCCAAGCTCTAGGATCTTCTTACATTTAAAGGAGCAAAATATATGCCTAGGGGGCTTAGGTCCCCAAACGCTACTACATTACATATCTTCTGAACCAGGACATTTCATTGCTTTGCATCTAGGAAGGAAAGCAATGCATTATGATCTGGGGAAAGGCATGTCAGAACAGAGACTTGGATATTTGCTTAAAATTGCTTCCAAGGGGTGACCCGTCAGGGTCTCAAATTCCTGAAGGCTTTCTAGGAGTTGGCATCAATGTGCCCCTCACAGATATTATGAGAAGGAGCTGAGCAAGCCTGGCAGAAAAACAATATACCTGATAAAATTAATCAATACTAAAGCTGTTCTATGAATTTCCTGCTTAAAAAGCATACACATTCTCACATATTATCCTCTCACAACCACAAAACTGAAGCCTAGAGAAAGAAGGGGACGTCCTCAAGAGCAGAGGAAACGCTAAGGCCTGTGTTTGTGTTTGCAATGCCCAGAGCAGAGTGCATTAGCCTCTGCAATGCGTGCCTTATTCTTTCCATTTTAGAGCCCTGGAGCATACTGCTCTTCCAGAAAGTGCACAAAGGGACACATTTGTGTCACTAGAATGTGACTTAGTCTTACGAACAGTGAGTTAAATACGGCTTCAACAACTAAAAAGGGTCTTTCGTAGCCCAGGCTGGCCTCAGACTCTCTGCAGCTACAGTTGACTATGACCGCCTTACCCTTCCGCTTCTGCCTCCCTGGTGCAGGGGTGACAAGCATCTCATGAGAAGCATAAAATGTATTTAGGTTATTTTTTCATAATAAATTATGAATTATGCAGAATGGTGGTAATTCAAAAATATAATATCCCAATGAAACAAATAAAGACTCAAACAAAAGCACATTCACATCCTTGAAAATTCATAGGATAAATTGCAAGACCCAAGGAAACACTGACATTAAACTAAAAATGAGACCTATAGCCTCTCCATGAGCTGCAGGCGATTTACCTTGGTGATAACTTTCCAAATATTACTTGTGCATACTCCAAATGACTCACTTCCTATCAAAGTTTAGGTCAGGAGAGGCACCCTGATGATGCTTGCTTAATTCATCCAAAGAACCCTTATGAACTTGTGAGTGTATTGTGATTTTTTTTCCTTTACTGAGTTTAAGAACCAAACTGATGATTTTGATTAATCACCTCAATGCTACAGAAAAAAAGTCCCTAAAATTCAGTTCCAACAAAATACCAAGAATTCAACTATTGGAGCTCAGGTTAAGCCCAGAACCAGTTAAAATAACACTAAATTATAAACCTGCTGTCATTCTCTCCTAGGTTCCCTGAAGAAAACTTGAGTGTTCCAGTTACAGGAAGACTTAAAAACAGATACCACTCAAGGCATCTTTTGAAAATGGAAATTCTCAACCGTTGATGATCCTTGCCTTGTAAATAAAAGTGACATAATGAAGGCCTGCTGGTATGATGAAAATAATAATAATAAAAACCATTTTGATAGCCGTAACGTTGGTGAGCAACAGCAAGGCAGCAGAAACTCTGGTATATTGTTAGTGGGAGTTAAAATGACTCAAGTACTTTGGAGAAAACTCTCTGGAAATTTCTTATAAAATTAAATATACATTTATCCCATGACATGGCAATTACATTCTTAAGTATTTGTCTAAGGTGGATAAAAACATTCACAGACAGGTCCTTACAAGAGTGCTTGTAGGATTTCTTTGGAAGAACCCAAAACTGGAAACAGCCTAGTGTTCTACCAAGAGGAAATGGTTAAAGAAATCAGTATATTCCTGAAAGATATCATTATACCTGGCAGTTAAAAATAGCTAACTCCTTGTGCTCAAACAATATGAACGTATCTTAGAAACATTATCTTAACAGAAAATCCTTGCATGAAAAAGCAAAATAAGTCTCCCTTCATTTGAAAGTGTAGCCAATGAAAAAGTAAGAGATGGTAGAAGGCCGGGTGGTGGTGGCACATGCCTTTAATCCCAGCACTCAGGAGGCAGAGGCAGGCGGATCTTTGTGAGTTCAAGACCAGCCTGGTCTACAAGAGCTAGTTCCAGGACAGGCTCCAAAGCCACAGAGAAACCCTGTCTCGAAAAACCAAAAAAAAAAAGCTAGATGATGGTCTAAGAAGGGAGGACAGTCTAAAGCGGGCTGAGACTCCACACTACAGTTTGAGTGAAACAATTCTACCTTGGACAAAACCTGATCAATGACACACTTAATATTTGTGTATTTACTATTTGTACCTTTTAATTTCATACTGACCTGGGCAGCTCCTGAAATGCGTGCCGCCTTATTTAGGAGTAAAGTTGACTGACGCCTGCAATTTCAGAAAAGTTATATGAATTGCTGACTGGGAAGAGGGATGTGCAGGCAGACAGGTGTGCAGTAAAGCAAATATATACAGAACCAAATGTTAACTGTGGGCTTTAGCTGGTGGGTGGGCATTTACTCTGCTGAGGACTTTCCTGTCCCCAAATAGTCACATGAATAAATAGATCCAAACACCTGGGAAGCTTCACAGCCGCGAAGGTCAAACTCAGGAGTTACACTGGGCACTTGGGTGAGGATACATCTTGGCTATGAATAGATCTGCTCTTTTCCCTGAACTTACCAGACATTGGTGGTCTCGCAGTTGTTAACTACTTTTGAAAAACAAGCCAAGAGTTTGCGGTTTGGGTGGTGTATGTAATGCCATGATTTGTATGTAGGATTGAAGGCACAGAGACAAAGACAGGAGAAAGAGTTTGGAGTCCGAAAGCGTGAGATTGACACATACTGTTGCCAGGTAAAATTGTGATCTTAGGAAAATCACCCTAATTTCCTTGAGACTGTCACTGCCACTGTGAAACAGAGGAACAACTATAGGAAGCAATTCAAGGTCACTGAGAGGATCCAATGAGGCTACGCGTGGGAAAATAAGTAAAGAATATGAAATGCTGTCAGAAGTTGGCTGCGATCCATCTTAAATCAAGGTTATGCTTGCTTACCTGTATTCCTCAGTCTCTTACATAATAGTCTTTATTTACACGCAGTTGCCGTGATGGGCTGTGGGTAAACAAGTGTTCCATTAGACTGAGGGGAGATGACGAGATGGTAACAACCCAATGACAACTACTCAGCGTGCCACAGAATTTCGCAAGGACAAATAAATAAACATTTGGGGATCACCGGCACAAGTGGAAAGCAGAACTCCCACCGTGCAAATATATCCAACTCTGTCCTTTG
This sequence comes from Dicrostonyx torquatus, assembly GCA_028555095.1. Classification (NCBI taxonomy): domain Eukaryota; kingdom Metazoa; phylum Chordata; class Mammalia; order Rodentia; family Cricetidae; genus Dicrostonyx; species Dicrostonyx torquatus. The sequence continues at coordinate 1,286,977 of JAQHUG010000177.1, forward strand.
GGAACTGATTCCGGTTTTGGTTATTAAGGCAAATAGCAAGGAAAGTCTCAGGAAACTGAGTGGGACAAGAGAAGGGGATGTGATTCTTTGTTTTATTTTCCAAATAGTGGGAAGAGGGAATAAATGACTTAAGTAAGTAGAATGCTCTTCTGAGTATCCCCAGGATCCCTACTGGTTCCTCACAGATGGAATTCTTTTCAAGGATATAACTTATTTTCATACCAACTCAAACCCAGGCGTCACATAGCCTAGTAAAGGCTATTTCCTAAGATGGCCCCTACGTCTACATTGTGAAAAGGTAGCCAGTGGAACTGTAAGGCATCAACAGATACGCATGATCCAGTAATTACTTTAGGTTTCAAGTTCCTGAAGGTAATTCCAGAGTCTATCTAAGTTCACAAACACAGAATAGATGCCAGATACCTACCTATCCAATGACTGAACGTTTTATATACAGCAGAGGCCTCCACAAAAGAGAGAAATGGGAGACCGACCAGACACAATACATTTTCCAATGTCAGATCATCTCCCTTTTGCTCACCAGCCTCCTCCTGAGAGTTCTTATGAACGTGTAGGTTAGGAAGAAACCTGTATTTTCCTTATAGATTCTTTGCAAGTTGGTGCCCTCGGGAGCCTCGGGAGAAGCAATTGCAGCATTTTCTCTCACTGCACAGTATGTTAGTACATGGCAACATATGGCCGGCTCGGTGACTTCCTCCACAGTGAATGGAACCTGGACCATCCTCTGCCCTGGAGCAGTCCGAGTCAGTCAGAAATGAGACTTGACTTTCAAAGGCAAAATCGACCTCAAATGTGCAATTGAGCTCTTTTGGGAGAAGCTTTGAACTCCTTTATGTAAAACACTGGGACTCAGAGGGGCAGCACCCTGTGCAGCTTCAGCCCAGGCTCCATCTTCCTGTTGCTTTTGCTCCCCTTTCACCAGAATCTTGTCATTTCTTCGCGATGCTTCAGAGAGCTCACGAGTAAATAATCAGTAGCATTACCATATGTATGCTTTGTTCACTTTTTCTCCATTTAAAAAGCAAAAACTGCATTTAAAATAGGTAGCCATCACTTTCCTGACATGACGATGCTTACGTTGAAATAAAATCAAAATATCCTAATGAATTGTGTCTTATCTTTAACCCACCTTCTTTGTTACTCTCATGGGAAGGATGGGAGAGTTGGGAATTGATGGTGACTGTAGAGAGTGGTTGCTAACCACTAATGCTGTGATCCTTTAATACAATTCCTCATATGCTGGTGACCCCCAACCATCAAATTCTGTCACTGTTACTTTGTAACTGTAATTTTGCTACTGTTACGAATTTAGATATAAATATCTAATATGTGACCCCTGTGTGGGTCATGACCACTGCTGTAGTGATTCTGCTGGGCCTCCTGGGAATTTCTCAAGGGTTGAGAAGTTGCAAGAGTTCATGGACAGCAAATCCCAGCTTCTGGTTCTCGTTACAGGAGTGTCTCTCCTGAAGCTCTGGCTTAAAGTCTAGGACACTCTGACGTTCACAAGACGACATTCTTCAGGGCTCAAAATAAAATGTGTTTCTTATTCTGTGTTGACCTAGTTCCTTACCGTACACCCTTTTTGGCTTGAGAGTTTCTTAGCCTCTCTAATTTTCCTCTGACTTTCTTAGCATTTTCCCCTTTATGGTCTCTGGTTAGGAATTACATGGAGCCTGAAAATAGCTCTGTAGATCCTGGTCTTACTAGGTCTTATGATTCTTACAGCCATCAGAGGCTTGTGGCTGAGGTTATCTGACTTTGTGTTCCTAACACCTGTTGGGATGAGCATAGCATCAAATACTACATGACGAGGACATAGAACTTTCACTGAATATAGCCAGAATTAGTTAATTTTTAAATATATACACATACATATTAAAGATGTGTATATAAATGTGTGTCCATATATACTTATACTAACTATAAGACATATAATTATATAATTCCATAAATATATGCACACATGTATAGATAGGCATATATGTATACATATTTTAATTTATATGTGCATATTTGCATAGATGCACATATTTTATATTTAGATCATATGATTTCTTACAGTTAGGGTAGTTTTATTTTTAAAGATGTAATAAACTTATGCACTTACATGTTGCTTTAAAAGATCTATTTTTAAGTTAAAGAAGTATATTTCTACATTGTAATACACAAAATACTTTTGGATCTGAAATCAAGTTTTTCTAACTCTGAGGTCCACTATTGCCTCCTGATTTCAATTGTCTTCAAGCAGACACCGACCATCTTTAAAGGTTGGCCAGCATCCTATGTATTGTCCTAGAAAGAATCTCACTCATGAAATGGCATCATATCCAAAGTCTGGGGCAGTCTTTGTAGCATGCAGTTGATTCCTATCTTAATTCATCAGGCTGTTTGGGCTTAGTGTATTAAACTGTCGAGGTTTATCTAAACAGTACGTAGGCCCCTATTCTTGGCTATGTCATATGTTATTAAGTCAGCCAGTGCTTACTAAAGCTATGGAGCTCATCAATAGTGTCCAAAACAACAAACAATTTTTATATGAACTCTGAGAACTGGGCTGTCCAAGCTTGACCTAGTTTGTTGATGCTAAAGAGAGCTTTAGATAGAAGAAAATAAGTTATTATTATTACTGTCATTATTATTATTACCTCAGTCAACTGGAACAACTGTAATGGCCATCAACACTTTTGTAACTAATTGTGATCTGTAAGCTACACGGTCATGGAAGAGCTAATAATCAATTCTGTTTCAGTTGCCTGTTCTCATGGCCCTGTTACTGTGAGGATTTCACCTACAGTGCTGGCCTAAAAGGGCGCAGAGCAGCAAGGAGCAGTAAGGGTCCCAAACACATATCACATGCGGATTGAAATACCGTGTTCTAGACTCACTAAGGGATTAATCTAGAAAAGCTCATCTGAAAGGGTTTAGGTTGAGGGGATGGAACCTGCTCTCCGCATTTAATGACAGCTGCAGATACTCACGGTTTCTACCCTGTGCCCAGGCTCTAGTTTTAATTTCTGTAAGAAATGCAGAGGAGAATAAGTGATTTTTTTTTTCATTTTCAGCTTACCTTTCCAATTTCAGATTCTATCTAGCACTAAGAAGCCTGTACTATACTCAGTAGGATTTGGGGGTGACGAGTTATTGATGGCTCAGTGGGTATAGGTGCTCACTGCCAAAGCTAAGAACTTGGGTTCCATCCCAGGGACCCATGTGGAGAAAATAGAACCCCACAAATTGTCCTCTCATCTCTGTACACGCTTCCCTCACCCACTATCACACAAAATAAATAGAGGCAATAAAATATTTATTTTGGCCTGCAATTAAAATTTATACATTTTGCATAACTGTCAAAAGGCGACATTTTATGTCAATATGGACATGTGCATTTCTGGATAGATATGAGGGATATTTTGTATTACAATGCAAATTCCTTATGCAAATACAAGAGGCTCGTATTTGTATACAAGGAAAATTATTCCACTATGAGCTTCTTCACTGGATTATAAAGGTCAGGAAGCTTGCTTTGTGTGTCTGTAATCCATAGCATTACCTAGTCTGTTTGCCAAACAACAGATCTGAAAGAAACACTGCTCAGGGAGTTTGCAAAGGTGGTGGCTTGGTGCAGCGAGGAGACACATGTCGGGCTCACAGTGATGTCATAGCCAACTTGGTTTCACCACTACAGATTGGTTTATTATTGTGTATCCTTCTTCATTTTCTTAAAAAAATGGAATTTGTATGTAGCTCAGTGGTAAAGAGTTGTTTAGTGTTCGCAAGGCTCTGGGTTAGATCTGTTGTAAAACACACACACACACACACACACACACACACACACACACACACACACGAATTCACATTTTATTTTAAAAGAGCATGATGAAGAAAAGATGATTTTTACCACTCCTAGAGCTTTTAAGCTTGGACTTACCTTATCTATTACACTAGGCTAACCATGCCTACATTGTAGTGTAGCAAATGGAATTATGCTTAGAAGGCTCAGCCCCATAAACTTCCAGTACATTCTCTTGTAAAAATTCCAAGGATGAGTGGATCTGCGTACTTGTCCAAAATTCTCCTAAGGATTTACTGCAGAGACTGTGCTCTCTGGAATGGTCCAGGCTGCCTAGAAACTTGCTTTGCTTGTCCGACCCTGTTCAACCTCCTATTTCTGAATTAAACATTAAATATTAAACTCTAGACTGGTGTAGACGACCATTAGGTAGAACTGCACTTTGAACCTGATGTTTCAGGGCTACCCATGGTAGGTGGCAGCAGAGAGCTGCAGCTACCATCAGCCCCAAGATCCAGAGGGTAGTGAAGAAACACTTTACAGTGTGCTATGTTGCCAAGGCAGCATGTTTAGATGACGTGTGCCGAGGCATTTGTTCTTCATAACTTTTTCAATTAATGATAGATTTATTAAGACTGTAATGGAGACAAGCTCTGCCTACTCCCACCACTGAGGCAGGCAGATCTTCCTTCCTGCCTTCAGTCCGAGCCCCTTTCCTTTCCATCTCTCTCCCAAAGAGAGGTAGCTGCTGTTGTGGCTCCTCTCCTCTCCCCCACCCCCCCCCTCCCCCCCCCCTCTCTCTCTCTCCTCTTCTCTCTCTCTCTCTCTCTCTCTCTCTCTCTCTCTCTCTCTCTCTCTCTCCCTTATCCTTCCCTCTCCCCTTTCCTTCCATAACCTACTAAACAAATATGCAACCTCACTCTGCATGGAGTGTACCTATCCATCTCTGTCTCTCACCCACCACACAGCTCCCCGCCTGGGACTCACTGCCCCTCATGGCCCGAGGGACACTGGGGGCTTCCTGCTTGGGATGGCTGCCTTTCTGGCCTGCCATGGTCTTGATACCTGCTGCTCACTGCAGCCACTTGGGGAACAACAGCACCGTTTTATTTTTACCATTACAAAGACTATCCTCATTGCAAGGTGAAGGCCATCTGTGAGAAAGACGCTTTCAGAAGAACTCAGTAAATAGTTATGGTGGAGTCAAATTTCCCAAACAAAACTGCTTTCCTTGATATGAAACAAAACCGGAGATCTAGAAATGGTAGTTATTTAAGGATGTATAAAAATTTCACAACGATCTGTGCTTTCCTAATAAATTATGAATCATGCTGGAGCAATTATTTAAAATCTTCAAAGACTCTTGAGCTAAATCATAAATCTGAATCATGAAACAAGCCATATAATTGAGAAATAACAAGGTAAAACCTGGGGAAAAAACAATGTTTAACATTTGATGAAGAAGTACATACTTCAAAAAATAGCAAGTAAAGATCTTTGAAGCTCAGTGTCCATCTTTAGCAGCTCTGTGAACAGAGCTAAAGAGATTGGTCCATGAGAGTAACCGACCAGACTGTCCCTTTGGGTATATGGAGGAAGAACATGGCAGCTGCAGAATGGCGTGTGGACTTTCCTCGGAGCGCGGTGGGGTCGGGGACTGCATTATAGCATGACGCTATTACTCAGCCTCTCACTTTAAAAGAACCTTTCCACCTTCAGCTATTTTAATTCTCTACTTTAAAGTTGAGAGGTGAGGGAATGAACTCACTTGACTAGTGCTTCACCAAGGCACCAGCGTGGGTGTTCTGATGCCCTGTGGGTGAAGAGCAGGGTAGACTGCTCAGACTCACAGTCAAGCAAGAAGCAAACAGTCCTGTCTGGACCACAGCCAGAAGCAAATATCCCCGTGATAGAAAGCATTTATGTCTTCACAATTTCAAAATTTCAAAATTTCTATTTGGTTCCATAGTAAACACATTTGGAAGAAAAAAATGTGTCAGCTTGCTAAATGTCCAGATATAGGGCCACCGGAAGCCAGGGAGGGGGCGCGAGGAGAAAGGAGCAATGCAGGGTTAACCAGCAAGCCTGCCTAACAGTGGGGAGTGGGCAGCCTTCAAGCAAGACAAAGGACTCAAAAGAGCCAAGGAACAACAAAAGGCAAATTCCAAGTTTGAAAATTTGCCATTCCAAGCAGAAACCCTTCTGAAAGGGAATGGCAGTCTTAGGACACTTGTATCCTTAAATTTACAAAACCACTTACAAAACCACTGGTGGAAATGACACTGGGCTGGGTAGCCCATAAATTTGAGTCCATGAGGTCAACGTAGCGTCCTCAAAGAGGTCTCGAGGGGTAACTGGTAAAGAAAAGTAGTAGTAACCTGGGTGCAGTGGGAGGGGTTCTGGTCCACTGCAGTCAATCACGGCTCCTTTGGGGACCAGGTAAGAAGAGAAAAATCTAACACCCAGCCCTGAAGTACCAGTATGGAGTACTTCAGACATCACAGCAGCACAGTCATACATATGTCGTACCACGATTGAAAAGACTCCCCATGGAATGTTGCATGGGGCTTAGGAGATCATAGCAAATCCAAATTAACAAGGGGAAAATTCCTAGTTGGCAATTCTGCCCATTTATCTTTGCCACCCTTAGACTTTACAGGATTTCTCTTCATCACAGATGCAAAAAAAAAATTTAGTGGGTTTCTTCTACTCAAAAAAGAGTAAATTCAGAAGAGCATGAAAAAAAGGCATTTGTAATTTTTTCTGAACTCCTCTTAAGAGTTCATGAAAATTACCATTACCTCAAGGTCTTTTTTTTTTTAAATTTAAATAACATTTTTTTCGTTTATTATACATATCAACTAGTTTCTCCTATCTTCTCTCCTGCTGGCTCCTCCCCTTTCCCATACTCCCCATCCCCTCCTCCTCCATCTCCATTCAGAAAGGGGCAGGCCTCCCATGGGCTTGCACAAAGCAGGTGCATCAAGTTGAGGCAGGACTGAGCTTCTGGTACGGGAGAATTGTCTGTATTCTGTCAATCATGTTTTAAATAAATGCTGATTGGCCAGGCAGGAAGTAGAGGTGAGAACAGGAGAATTCTGGGAAGCAGGAAGCTCCCTCACCATTCCTGCCCAGAGCATCAAAAAAGCAGGATGTGATCTGCCCCTCTGAGAAAGGTATTGAGCCATGTGTAGATAAGAACAATGAGTTAATATAAGTTACAATAGCTAATAAGAAGCCTGAGCTAATGGGCCAGTCAGTTTATAATCTTATGGAGACCGCTGTGTGATTTTCTTTGGGGCTTGCCAGCTGTGGGGTACCGGGCAGGACAGAAACCCCAACAAGCAGGCCCTCATGTTACAAGCTCCTCCCCTTATGTTGAGGCGGGACCACTCCAAGGTCTTTTTATTTGATGATAGGATGTTGTACAATCTCTTCTAAGACCAAAGGATTTCTTGTGAGCACTTATAGAAAGCTTGAAGTCTTTTCTTCCCTCCTTGATATCATTTTACTGCCTGCAAATTTCCAACTAAATAGCTCCAGCATGAAGTGTGATGTATGATTTTCCTTTTTTTTTTCCTATTGATAAAGCACAATGAGGCACCTCTGCCAATGGTTATCTCAAGAACAGAAATAGCTCTTCATGCAGCCAGACATAGGGGCATGAGGAGGGAGCTAGTAGCAAATCTTTATTTAGGTCAGTCTCTCCAGTGGGGGGCATTGCTTTTGATGTTCAAAGCAGTATGCATTATGCAAACTCATGAGCACTCAGCCTGGAAAACAAAACAAAAATCATAAAGTCGGTGAGTTTCCCTGATGGTAGTGACATATCATAGTGGATAGGATCCTTCAGCATTAGCAAAAGACAAAATAATGCTTGTTGGGAATTTACTACAGTCTTGACATTGTCCTAAGCTTGTATATCCTTTGGCTTCTATAGTGAGTCTGTGAAGTGGAAGCTATCCTTATTCTCCATGAACAGTGAGGCCTACAAGAAGATAGAGGGCTTGGTGAGGGTCATGCCAGAAGTAAAAGCAGAGATAAGATGGAAGCCCATGTTTGTGCTTTCAGCTCCTCCACAATATTACTGAGATAGGTACATAGGAAGGCACTGCCCTTATATGCTTGCTTTAGTCTTATCCTGGGTAAGATTTAACAGCATGCTTTAGGCAAAATATTGAAGTAGGAAGAAAATAATTATTTATTTTTACTTTTTCCTTACTAGATCCCCAAATAGTTGAACTCGAAAGTCAACTTTACTCCTACTTTACCATTTAGTGTAAAATACATTTAGTGTAAAATAATGTCCACTTATGTCTGTCTTTTGTCTGACATAAGAGACCCACCAGGCTAATGCAAGCTGGTGTCTGTGGGGGACTTGGAGAAGCTACAAAGGAGAACAGGGGCTCCACCCTGCAAGGATCTCCCCATCTAAGAAGAGCCATGAGAAAGAGAAAAGGACATGGTGAGCCTGGGGAGAGAAGCTCCTTTCTACTGTCTGGGTATTTTTCTGCACACTGAACAGAAATGGATTGGGAGGAAAAAGAAAGATGGCGTTACTGCAGCTAAAAATAATGCTATTAATCTTTTTTTCCTCAGGGAGTGGATGCAGTGTAGTGTCCCTTTCTTACCATTTTGCTGGGAACGTGGGAATTCTCTCCACAAGAAGAGAAAGGTGTACTGAAAGTGGTTTATAAATCATGTTAGAAGCAGCTGGTGAAATAAATATGTTAGTGCAAGCATAGACAGTGTTGGTGGCTGTCTGTCCAGCTGGGTTTGTAGAGTAAGAGTTTTAAACAGAAACAGTATCCAACCTTTATATTCCACATGGCCCTACCAATAAAATATAAACACACACTTCTTACATACAATATGGATTTGTTAACTATGACATATTTTAAACATACAAAAATAGAAGTTTAGAAATGAATATGAAATATGAAGTTAGAATATATCTGCCAGGTCATCTTGCCTATGTCCCTTTGAAGTCCAAAGGCTTTTGCTAGAGGTTCCCAAAATTTAGCGTGCATCTAATTTTCAGGAGGGCTTATCAAGCCACAGAGTGCTGAGTCCTTTTCCTGGGTTCTGGTCCTGAGTTGGGGGTAGGCACTGATCACTCAATCTATGTTACAAGAGAATTGTTCTCACTGCCACTCTACTGTGCCAATAAAGTTTAAATTTGAATCAAAGGATGGAGTCAGCTGTCAGCTGTTGGCTGACCTGAATTAGCCATTGAGATGTTGGAGGACTAAGGAAGTCAGTAGAGACAGGAAGAGAGAAGGAGGGTCTTGAGGAGATTTCATGGGCTTTTGGATTTGGAAATAGTGGAGAGTAGGGTCATCGGATTGTCCCTCTGCTGTTCCTTGGATTTATCAGGTTTTATCTCAATTTCTGACTTCCAAGGTTTTATTAATACTAGAGCTATTAAGGAAAGCATTATAAATCTCTATTGAATTTCAGCTTATTCAGGATCCATGTTTGGAGAAGCTTTGGGTTAGCTTATTATAGGCATACTCTTGGTGGACACATTAAATTAAAATGCTAGGAAGTTAGAACTTGATGTTATAGATAAGAATTTCATGGTGTTTGTGTGTGTGCATGCCAATACACACACATGTTTATGTAGATGCATAAGCATGTGTGTGTTTATGTCAAGGCTAGAGGTCAACACTGGGTATCGTTACCATGCTAGACCAATGTTTCTCAACCTGTGGGTTGAGACCCCTTTGAGTCTCCTAAGACCATTGGAAAACACAGATATTTGCTTTACAATTCATAACAGTAGCAAAATTGCAATTATGAAGTAGCAATAAAAAATAATTTTAGGAATTATATTTAAAAAAAATGAGGAACTAACTGTATTAAAGGGTCACAGCTTAGGAAGGTTGAGAGCCACTGCTCTACACCTATTTTTCTGAGATAGGTCTTTCACTAACCCTGGAGTTCAGCGATTCTGCTAAGCTAGCTGGCCAGTGAGCTCCAGGAATCCACCTATCTCTGTCTCCTCAATGCTGGATTTATACACAGGCACCCTTGAGCCTCAATTTTTTTTCCTGTGGGTGATGGAGATCCTAACCCAGGCCTTCAGGTTTGCATGGTGGGCGTTTTACTCCTGAGGAGTCGTCTCCCTAGCACTCAGCAGTTTTCTCTTCCTCTAATTATTTGTGTGAAATAGGCTGTGTGATTTTCTGGTAGGGCATTAGTATGAGATTAATGCTTTTACATAAGTGACTTAATTTATATAGATTAGACCTCAAATGCCAGATAATGAAGCCTAAAATACTCAAATTGCTCCCAGTGCATCTCTGTCCATCCAGTTCTCTACAAGGACATCTTCCCAGCCAGGGATAGGGGCTTGCATTATATTCAATTTCAATTGCCAAATTATTTCTTTTTAAAATCCTACCTAGATGCTGGATTTGCATAAATAACAAATGAATGCAGATGTATTCCAATGAGACAACACAGCAGTCAAATAAAATTTAACTCTAGAGTGAGGCTCATTGTTTTCCACAATTATTTGTGTAGAGTTTGTTTTGGCTGTTTCCACCTCTTCCATGAAAATGGTTCTCCCTCTTCCTTCCAGTTTCCTCCCATCATTCCTCTTTCCTCCTGCTGCCCCTCTCATTTTGTTATGGTTTTTTTTTTTTAATTTCCTACCCAATAACATTAGGATACCAGTCCAGAATACAGTGTATGAGTATAGCCATTTATGCTTAAAAGGGAATTAATTACTAAGGATCAGAAGACACCCAGCATCCAAAGGGAAGAGGCAGTGATGTTGGCATGCAGTGGTAAAGCTGGTGTTTAAAGCAGATGACTTAGAGACTCAATGCGTAACACAGAGGATTCTGTGAACACGAATGAGCATTCCACAGGGAAAACACAGAGAAAAATGCTTTCAGATGCCACCCGAGACACACATTACAGAAGTCTTCGAGGTTGATCCAAATCCACACCTCAGCTCAAACTTAAGCACATGGAGGACCATAGGAGGTTTCTGGATCACAGTGATATGACATCCCGCGTGACAAGCACTCCTGAGAAGCCAAGCATTTCTTGGCAGGTTATTATGCAGGGCACCCAGGAGACTGGAGACTAAGGTTGCAAATTTGATTTGGTTTGCACCCCAGCTTTTACTGGACAAACTTTCATTCTAATTAAAAACAAAAAGGCAAGTCTTGTTTTAAAACTTTTCCTTTCGTTTCTTGTCCTTTGAACACATGCCAAAATTTTCTTACTATGAACTGACATCATGTTGCCAATCAAAAAAAAAATTCAGCAAAATCCACTCGACAAATGAGTACAGGTAATGTGAAGAGCCCGGATTGTGAGACAACCGAAGAGTGTCAGCATCCTTGGCAAGGGCAAGAATCACAAACACAGAAGCAATCTGCCTCCTGCTCCAGACAAATCATTTGCAGGGGTGTTCATTTGGAAGCCACTGGAAAAGTCAGAGGGCACACAAAGGCACATTCTGGCTTGTTCTATGAAAATCCCAGAGCTGCACATGGCCAGTGTGCCCACAGCTGATGAAAATGCTAAGAATTTCAGGTCTCAGCATTAGCTGGGGCCTGCAGTCTCCTTGAAAAGGTATAAGGATAGCTGCTGTCTGTTTTGTTCAAGGTAAAACTCCTGGCTGCATTTTCTGTACCTGCTGCTAAGAACACTTGTACCAGGGATGAGAATCATCATTCCGGAGTGTACCAGGGAATTTGGATAAGAGGACCCATGCAGGAAGTGAAAGAGACAATAGCAAGAAGACTAGCTAACAATACACAGAACAGGGAGTAGATCTACATGAGGGAGTTTACCTACATTTTACCAGTGGAGATCCGCATGTGCTGGCTATTGGCACTACAGTGAAATGTCTTGTAAAACGCAGTCCATTCTTTTCCAAGAACTTAGAGTTTTTATTTAATTTTTAAAAAATTGTATTCTCTCTCTCTCTCTCTCTCTCTCTCTCTCTCTCTCTGTCTCTCTCTCTCTCTGTGTGCATTTGCGCACACACAGGTGATGATACATATAGGGAAGAGAAAGGGCATAATTGGAGCATCAGTCTTCTCTTTCCACTGTGTGGGTCTCAGGTCATCGGGTGACAAGTCAGGTGCCTTTACCTGGTAATCAATCACTCCAGATTCTATTTAATTTCAATACTACAATTTCTGCTTAAAAAAACAAAACACAAAACACTAGTACAGTTATACTTTTAAAGATTATTATTTCTCTTCTGGGTTTGTTATTTAAGTCCAAGCACCCATGTAGACTTAAACTTCATTTTCTAAACACAAGTAAGCAGCGTTCACAAATCCTTTCTGCTGTTATGAGTTACAAAACATGGTCTCTTCTGCAATTCAAACACACAGTCTAATTAAACATACAAATCTTGAAGTGTTTTTTCCCCTCATTACTCTATCCTGCATTTCATACACAGAGACATACAGAGTTTTTTTTTCTTCCTTTTTTAAGGTCAAGTACACAGTGTTCTACCAGAAGGGAGTAACGTCAAATGAAAATAATAGCAGGGATAAAGAAAAATAAGCACTCAGTCTACATGGAGCCAAGAGGAAGGCGTAGAAAAACAAAGAGCAGGAAGTTGTAGGACAATTTCCTAATGCTTAAGTATAATTTTATTTGTTTTGACCTTTGAAGATGAGAAAATGGTATTGTGGCAACATTAAAATAATTTTTAAAAGAAAAATAAATTGGTTCAAATCCCACTGTTTAACTATCATAACATCTCAGAATTGAAACATATGGATATTTTCTTTCACTTAATTAATGTCACTGTAGGCCAGTTTTTAAAGGGAGGGGTGGAAATTGCCATTTTCCTTTTAAAACTATTTCAACATGGCAATGTAGAAAAAAGATGAGACAAGAAAGCCACAGGATAAGAGGTGCGAAATGCTAATACATTAAAAATTCTCAACCTCCAGTTGTCAGGAAAATGCAAATTTAATTAAGTGAGATATGGATTTCATATCTCCTGCATCAGAAGAAGGTGAGCTAGTGAATCTGTAAGAGAAAGTGAAGTAAGGTGCTGATCAGCGGGCAGCAAATTCAACACAATGGCTGGAGGCCGTTTTGACATCTCAAGTAGAATGAGTTGGGAGTACTCAGAGCGCTTGAGTTCTGCTCTTCTGTCCATCCTCAGAGCAGCACAGTTCAGCACAATTTCTACCAAGGGTGAAATTATTCTTTTGTGCCCAGCCAGTTGGTAGGCACTATGATACTTCTGAACACTTAATGTGGCTAGTGTGGGAAAGCAACCGAGTTTTATAATGCAATATGTTGATTCAAATTTCATTGCCTTTTGTAGGACATGTGTACAAACACATGCAAACCCCCAATTCTCCTGTGCCATATGCATCTGTCTTGTTTTTTTCTCTTCATGTTTTCCCTTTTATTTCAAACCTTCTGTTTTGCAGTTTTCTGTTTGAAGGTTAAAAAGCAACTTTAGTTAATAAGATCAATACGTTCAACAACATAAAAACTAAATTACCATTGAAGCAAAGCAAAATGTGACTACTGGGCTACGTGGGGAAAGATAGCCGGCTTGGCTCACGAGGAACACTCAAGTGAGGGATGCAGCAAGGGCTGTAGAGCATCTACTGGGTACCAGATATCTGCGAATACGTTACTGTCATCTGGCATCTGTTTGGTCATGGGAAAACTTGCTTTTGGCTTCATAGCAGTTGATTTTGGGTAAGGCCTTTTCTATCGTCCTTCGTCTTTGGGGTTCTGTGGTATCCATTCCCTATTTTAGCTTTGTAAACATCTTAGGAATATGTTGGACTGTCTCATGTTAGTCTTAATATCTTCTTACCCTTGTGATTTATGTTTTCTGTACATTTACCTTTGCCGTATACTGAGCATTCTCTCTAGAGCCAGCATCCAGTTCACTCTTAGCTGTGTACAAGTCATCCATGAGAATTCAATTTTAATAATCATATTGTTTTCACTTTTGAAACTTACTTGAGTCCTCTTCCAAGTATGCTTTGTATTTTTACATGCCCCATTTTGCCTCATTTTCAAGCCAACTCCTGTGTCTTTAATAATTTAAGACATGTTTCCTTTAGGTTATTGCCAAGTGATATCAAGAAAAGCTCTTGGAAGGTGAATCCTCCTGCTTATTTTGTACGTTTTTTTTCTGGCTTTTGCTAGACTCTGCCCCTGTGTATTTCAAGATTCTCTTTTTTTTAAATATTTATTTATTTATTATGTATACAATATTCTGTCTGCGTGTATGCCTGAAGGCCAGAAGAGGGCACCAGACCTCATTACAGATGGTTGTGAGCCACCATGTGGTTGCTGGGAATTGAACTCAGGACCTTTGGAAGAGCAGGCAATGCTCTTAACCTCTGAGCCATCTCTCCAGCCCCCTTCAAGATTCTCTTGTGTCATCAACTCACACCCAGCAGGACTTTCTTTGCAGATCCCTGATGAGTGTTGATTTCGGACTACAATGAGTGCAATTATGTTCCCTCCCTCCTTCATCTGTCTGTCTGTCTGTCTGACTGTCTGCATCTTTTATTTGAATCTGGATCTTACTTTATAGTCCAGGAATGCCCTGAACTTGTAGGCCTCCCGCCTGTACCTCCGACTGACATGACTATATGTGAATGCCACCATATCTGGTTGAGTTGTAAATCAGACAGTCATAACGGTGCTTTATTCTCCCCCTGGGCTTTCTTTTTACTAAGTATGCAGCACTTTAAAGGTCCTGGCACGAGTTAGAATCTTTTAAAAATAATTTTTAAAAATTATGATAGAATTGGGCTGGAGATATGGCTCAGTGGTTAAGAGCATTGCCTGCTCTTCCAAAGGTCCTGAGCTCAATTCCCAGCAACCACATGGTGGCTCACTGTAATGAGGTCTGGTGCCCTCTTCTGGCCTGCAGACAACACAGACAGAATATTGTATACATAATAAATATATAAATATTTTTTAAAAATTATAATAGAATTATATCATTTTCCCCGTTACAACCACACAGCCCTTATTAAGAAGGTATCATACTTTTTGCAGGAAGTTATGCTAACATTCCCTTACCTTCCTGTCACTCTCTGACCTCTTTTCCTACTTTCCTTTCTTCCCTTCTCTCAGAAAGGGCTTTACAGTGTAACCTAGGCAGCCCTTGAACTCACAACCCTCCTTCTCCACTCCCAGAGGGCTGAGGTCACAAGTGTGTGCCTCCACACTTGCTTCTCTCTTTAATTAGAATTTGAGGATTGCTTGTACTTTTCTAGAAACCACACACTTTATATGATTCATGTTTTTAGATTATTTTAATTTCCTGAAAAGAAGACTAATAATCTTATATCTTATTATGTTGAAATTTTGAAGATGAAGGATCTGAAATTGGAATAAATCTCAGGAGCCACAGAAACGATTAAGGCCATGATTGCAAGAACATTGACCTTGAGCCCAGGCTCTTTCTATTATACAACTCAGTGGGCACAAGCGTGCCATCTAAGAATAGTGATTATCACTGGGGAAACAATAAATAAAAAAAGGAAGGGAGAAATGAAATCCTGCATAAATAAATGATGCTCAATCATATGAAATGTTAACCATAAAACTACAAAAGACAGATTAAAACTAAGATCACGGGAGTTTCATTAATCACGGCTGACATTAAAAGACGCTGCAGGTCATGAGTGTGAGTTCAACATCACTTCTTCCACAGAAGCCGTTATGAAAAGATGGGAGAAGATGAATCCTGACCTTTAAAAAATCTTGTTCAGATGAGACTATTTGGAGAATAATATCCTACTTTTGTTCTGTCTGAACACTTGCAAATGCATTGTGTTACTTCGGAACACAACCCAAACCCTTGAGTTGACAAAATGTCCAATAGACGCCACAGGAAGGAAAGAAGCAATGCTGAAAAGTCCAGAAAGCAACAATCTAAATTTTTTCTGGGTATTAGGAGCTGATGTCACAAACATTATATTCCAGGTCAGGCAATTGTATCATGCATAGATGCAATTGTAAATGAAGATGTGTTAAGTATATTGAGTCGACTATAATCTAAATGTTTGGTTCTGTAAATTAAAAAAAAATATATACTTTGCTGAGAAATTAGTCCAGAGATTAAAAAATCCCTGAGAATAAAATAAGATAATTAGTCTCTTAGAAGACAATGTCAAAAGTAGCTAATGTCATCTAAAACTGGTACAAGATTAGAAAGCTGAGCAGAAAATATCAGTGACTTTGAAAGAAATAGTCAGAAATCATAGAAGAAAAAGGAGTAAGCCTTTCTTAAAACAATAAAAAAGGATTTTTTTCTCATATCAACTTGAAAAAATATCATTTTGGAAAAATATTATTAAAGACATAAGTTTTTCTAGGTAGTTTGTAATAGGATACACAATCAACATTGGTGATTCTCAAAGTCATACTTACCTAAGTGGTGAAGGTAATTTGCTTTAGACTCTATAAGACATAAACAGATGTTTTGACTTTTCCAAATGATCTGATAAAGTCACAGGTCCATGGTGAATCCAAATGCTAATCAAGCTTGTAAGCCATAAAGTGTGAAGTTAGTAAGCCAGCTAGGCTGATTTTGGTTTCCGGATATTGGTGAAGATAGAGAAGTCTTGCTATGTAGTCTTGGGTGGTCTAGAACTCATTCTATGTACCAGGCTGGACTTGACCTTGCTGCAATCTTTCAGAACCTGCCCTAAGTGCTTAGATTCCATATATTTGACACTATCCCCAACCAACAAACATATATTTAAGAGAAACTGTACATAAACCAGATGATGTCTAATTAGAGCAACTGAAAAAAATGTTTTAAAATTTAGTAAGCAATAAATTTTAGATTTGCTATCAAGAACATATGAACTAATTTACAATGAACTAAATTTTAACATAGTAAATATGATATATGTAATTTTGCAACTGACTAAATATGTGTTTCACATATAATAAAATCACACTGCTTAAAAGATACAAGAAACAAAGATACAGTACTTAAAATAAAATTTAGAAAAAGGAATATGCTTTACTCGCCCCAAGGATCAGAAGCCTCATGGAAAAATCCCTCCAGTCTTATTACTCAAGTGCAGCTCTGAAATATCTTTTCCTAAATATTTAATTTCTAAAAATAAATGGAAGCACATTCTATGGGCCTGATGTAGGTTGGATACTGTAAAAATCCTTAGGGCAGAATGATTCTATAGGGAGCAAATATATCTACTTTAATATTTTGTTGGCAGAAAGGGGTAATTTCTTTAGAAATAGCTTGTTAGTTGAATTTTTTTTTTACTGCTTCACACATGTACTGAGAGAATTCTCATTGCTGCCGCTTTCTACCCTCTCCAGTCCCCTTCCTTCTCCCCCTAGTTGACAAGTCTCTTTCCTAAGCCACATATATATATATTTAACCCACTGAGTTTTGCCAGGATTGACTGTGTGACAATGGGTTTGGAATTGTTCACTGTACCTGGTGGGCGCCTTAGTGGTAGGTACACAACAGCAGACGACTACCCCTTCATCAGAGTCCATCACAAGTTATTTTAAAAGGCCGGTGTAGGGCCCTGTGAGCCCGATCCATGGACTGACTGTCAACAAACCCACTGCAGGTAGCCCTGGCTTCTGTGGGATCGTGACTGCCTTGGCGTGGCCTTGGCCAGAAGACAGCATTTCACAGCCCTTCACCCAGCCTTCGGGCTCTTCCATTCCTTTCCATCCCCTATAAGAGGCTACACTATGAACAAGGATGACAGAGGGCTACTTTCAAACGCTAGGTCTTAGTGGCTGGGGTTTCAATGAATTTTATCAGTTCACTCAGCATTTAATTTGGGAAATCAAAAACAGTTTTATTTAGATTTCAAAACTCTAGAAAACACTTTTTTTTTAAAAAAAAAAAACAAAACCACAGGCCACTTTGTCATTCATGTATTCAAAATGCATTTGTTTTACAGAGTGAGGAACATCTTGTGCTATGGGCTGAATTCTTGTATAACCCCTCCATCATTCATATCCTGAAGCTGAAACCCCTAATTAAAACCCCCATGTTGGAACAGGAGATAGAGCCTTTGGTCTGATGGGAATAGCATCCCTTTAAGGTAAGCCAACAGAGAATTTTGAAGATGGTAAGGATCTGTTCACCCTCACTAGGAAGGGAGCCCTGCCAGCAGCTCACAGTGAGTTTCACTTAGACCTCCAGGTTTCAGAGTAGTGAGACAATAAATTTGGGGTGTGCTGTTTACCATACCACGATAATTCGTTACGGCAGCCAAAGAAGACAGAGCCACCCTATAAAAAAGGGAAGGGTGTGTTCTTAAAAAATGTCAGTATCATAAAAGCGGATAAAATCTGCACAAACATCACGGTCTAATGGAAGCTAAAGAGAGCACGCTGAGTAAATGCAGCACTTGCCCTGAGTAGAGCCTGTGAGAAATGTGTGAGCTAAGGGAAAGCTCTTATTCTTTTTTTTTTTTTTTTTTTTTGGTTTTTTTGATACAGGGTTTCTCTGTGGCTTTGGAGCCTGCGCTGGAACTAGCTCTTGTAGACCAGGCAAGCTCTTATTCTTGCAAGCATACACTAAAGTTTATAGAGTGAAGGCCTGTGATGTGTACAGATTATCTCCAGTGATTCAGAGGATGATCATAGACATACTGATAGCCACATATGTAAATAGGGTGACATGTGTGCACTATGTGTTCCTTAACCTTTGTACTAGGTTTCTGCAATACGTTTGTTAAGTCTAAGAGTTGTTTCTAAAGAAAAAATTAATAATTATTTTGTTTGACAATTCCTTAAAAAAAAAAAAAGAAAGAAAATGCAGTGATTAGTTGGACTCAGGCCAGTGTTCATAAAACAGGGCAGTCACTCTGAATTCTCTAGTCCCTGAGGAAAAAAAAATCAATCACACCTGTCCTTGTTAGCATGGTGTCCTTCACACATAACTGCTGTGAGAAAACTCCTTAGGGTCCATGGGAAAAGTCGTCCCCAACTCGCTGAGGCCTCCTCTGACTGACAGACAGAAAGGGACCAGATCATTCCCCGGACCTTCCCTGTCGTGAGAGACAGAAGTGACCAGCCGTCTCAGACACCTGGACACTGACTTCACCTCTCTAGACGCAGACCTCAGTCAGACAGAAACAGCAGGAGCAGTCTGCTAAAATCAAGTAGCTTCTAAATACTTTTTTGTGTGCCAGAAAAGGAAGTGGGAAACAACAACAAAACCACCCAAACTTTCTCCAAGTCGAGCAAGGCCACCTAACCCATTGCTGTTCTACTGCTGCTTTCCCAGTAAGGAACTAGGATACATGTGTTGGAAAATACCCCTGGCCTGAGGAAGAGGAAAGACAAAGCTATGATTCTACAGAGTAAAGATTTCCTTATTCTATTTTAAAATGTTTTCCCAAATGAGCAGAGAGGTCTCTGTAAATGTGCTGTTATTTTACATTTTCTTTAATGAATTGAGATTTTATATCTTTATTCTTATTTTATTCCTGGGGTATTTTTTTTAAAAGTAGTTTGTAAAGATCGTAAGGCAAACTATTAGCTTATTTTGAAATGCTTCATAATTTTTCTTAACATTTATCTTTAAATTGCTAAAGAGCTACAGGAATCAATTGATAAATTATGTAATACGCACAGAATGTATTCTATCACCTGATATATGATTTAAATTTCTTAGTCATTACTACATGTCTTCAAAAATACAAAAACAAAACAAAGTCAACAAGCAAGCAACCAGGAAGAAATTAGTTGAGGATCATACGTTTTGTTTCTTTTGACTGCTTTGAATCTAGAACAGCCCTCGCCTTTTTCTCCCATACCATAGACATTTTAAAAGAGAGCCGATGAGTTGGTCAAGAAAGTACTTCAAATTCTGGACATAGGTTTCTGTGTGGTATGAACAGAAACCTTAAATTACACAGGCAACTGGGCCAAGCGTTTGCTTTATGCTCACTGGTCCCAGTGTCATCCTGAGAAATCCCTTTCATGTACAGTTATAGAGATGTATAATCCATTATTTTTAGTGCATTTTTAAAGGAATTACACTTAAATTTATAACAAATTCTTTTGATGAAGTGAATGAATAGATTCTTGAGTATTTTTGAAGTGACCACTTAGGAGTAGATGGTAAGAAAATAGTGTTGACATGAAATTTTGTGTGTGATGTCAACATGGTTAATATTGACTGCAACTATAAATAACGTATTTTCTTTGTTAGACTTTGGTTGGATATTGTGCTAACCGGACACTGCATCAAAAACAGGAAAGATCATGGGTGAAAATATAAAATAACCGTACCCAATTCTATATTAACACCTTCTTCTATTTTATCATTTCCCCCCAAAGAACCACTAACATTTTTTAAGACGCTAGAGACCATAACACAGACAGTGATGGTTTTAAATGCAACTCATTAAAATAAAACCAAGGAGAGGAAACTGAGTCATTATCTCTAAGCTCACTGATTGTATCAAATGTGAGCTGGCCTATGGGTATCAAGCAAGGGTTTCCAACACCACAGAAACCAATTTGCTTCTCTCTCGGCTAATGTGTTGGAGGGCAGTATTCCCTTATACATTGATAATTAGGGGCTAAGCTCCTCCTGACAGGTCTTCCCTGATCGTCATGTTTCAATTCAGCTAACTACAAAGGAGAATTTAATTACTCCTTTCACATAAGACTGGATTTGTTTATGTGTTTTAAAATGTCCGATTTGGTTTACCAAAGGACAGCAGCCAACGATGGGCAATGTGTGCTGTACAAAGGCTCGAAATGTTTCTAAGTGGCAAGTGAGAAGCTGTGGTTTATCATCTCAGCCATCCTGACTTTCAAAGGTCTGCTCACCAGAAAGCCACAATTACAAAGTGGTGTGGGGAAGCTTTTGTGAGAAGACTTTCCTAAGTTGATCTGAGAGTGCAGTTCATGCTACTCCTGCTTTTAAATCTGCAGTACCTACTCAAGATGATCCAGTGCTTTGTTCTTAGATATGTACCCAAGGCCTCTGCGGAACTTGTCCACCAAAAGACAGATGCTAGCAGGCTCATTCATAATAGCTCCAAACTGGAAACAACTTTAATGTCATTCAATAGGAAAATGGATGGACTGTATAGTTACACAATGAAATACTATGTAGTGTTAAAGAAAGAGCTTCTGTTTGCAACACATGAATTAATCTCACATACATAGTGAATTATTTCATTTGCATGAAGCTTAAAATCTGGCGAGTTGATCTTCAGTATAGAGGACCAGAGTTATTGATCTCTAGAGATGAAGGCTCATTCAGAAAAGGCATGAGCAAACCTGCTGAATGCCATCCAATAGGAAAATGGATGTTGATTATTCAGGTGTATATACGTGTTGGAATTAAATAACTGCACACTAAAATCAGTGTACAAACGCTCCTTGCTGAACGCATATCATATTTTATAAGAAAAAAATCTGCTGCTGATGGTTTTAGCTTAATGAAATTTGGAATACATACATTCGAACTTCTCTGCATTCATATAAAATCATTAACCCTTAGCTACACCACAGTACCTGCCTCTGTCCTTAGCCCTCAGTGGCCTCATTGTGTTGCTCCATCCTTCCCACTACAAAGTTCTTTCGTGGTTGTGATCACTCTCTAACCTTGTCTTACTTCAAGTGTCATCCTCTGTTGTTCCCTGAAACAAGCTGTTCCAAGATCCCTAATCCATTGCTATTAAATTTAATGAACAAATTTTGGTGCATTTTTATGGCTTGTCTGGAGCATTTCATACTTCTGACCTCTTCTTTCTCTTTGAAATTCTCCTTCTTCCTTGTTTCTCTGATGCCGCTGTCCTTGTTTCTCCTCCTGCCCCCTCCTCAGCTTCGCTCATCTCTTGGCCGACGTCTGGACTCTGCTGTTCTCGCACAGCCACCCTTCCCTCACGTGTGCCATCCGCTCCCTCTTCCTCCATTAATTCTTGGAAGGTTTATTCCCAGCCTGGAGAATTTTGTTGACGCCCAGATCTTTTTATCCAGCAGTCCACTGAACATCCCTACTTTGATTTCCCACACATAGCCAAAGTCCGTATTACCCACCTGCCCCCACATCGTCTCCTCACGTGTATCCTTACTGAATGGCACTGCCATTCACACAGATGACCGAACCACAAATTTATGAATTATCGTTAGTTTATTCGCCCGTGTCTTTCCGTAGATGCATTGTCACCTGAGTCTGCCTTCGGAGTTACATTCTGTTTTCTCTACCTTTTTTCCATTGTCATTACACTATGCAGTTCAGGTTAACATCACTGCCCACATAAATGACACCAAAATCCTCTTAGTTTTCCCCCACTTCCCGCTCATTCCCACAGTACTGTGTAGCCAGCGAAAACTTTCTATTTTAATTAAATTTATTTTGCAAATTTGATTGTATTTTTTTTGTATGAATGTTTCTTATACAAAGAGAATGGAGAATACTTGGCTTAAATTTCTAAAGTGTATTTTTCATTCCTTTTTCTTTTGGTTTTTCTTTTGAGATAGAGTTTCTCTTTTGGGACAGGGTTTCTTGTGTAGCCCTGGCTGTCTTGGAACTCACTCTGTAGACCAGGCTGGCTTCGAACTCAGAGAGCTCCACCCGCCCCTGTCTCCTGAGTGCAGGGAGTAAAGGTGTGTGCTACCACCACCTGGTACACTTTATTTTTAGTTTTTCATTAGCATACAAAGAATTAGTAATCATTGTTATTATTTTGAACAAAAATGGTTTTTGTTGTTTCTCTTCTTCCCTTAAATCTTTCTTCATATGCTTTCCTGCATATAGCATATGTACTTTAAACATTTGCATTTAAATATGAAAGATCAATACTGTATCACTTACAAATACATAAACGCTTCCTTTTATGGTTCGGTTGACTGTGAGTACATTAGCAAGGATACTTCTCATAGACAATCTGAAACAGTGCAAATGAGTTTCCCTCCTTCATGAACTACTGATCCAGTGTAGGAATGAAGGAAGTGATGTATGGTGAAGAAACAAGTATCATGTGTTCAAGTGTTTTATGTGTAGCTTTCAATTTTTTTAGGTGCTGGCATCGAACCCAGAGCACTTTGCATATGAAGCAAACACCACCACTTAACTGCACCCCAACTCCTACATGTATTTTTTTTCATTCATTCTTACTATAAAAATGTGGGGTCAAAGCAGTGATGAATATTAGATACAGAACTCATTCTGTTTGTGATGCTGAGAGAGACGTAAAACAGACACAGAACCAAATTATGGATATCCCCATTTATTGATGGGTCAAGTCATGTGCACACGGGAAGGAAAGAGTTAACTGCAGCACCAGACTCCTTCCTTGTGGCTGGAGATGATTGACCTCAACAGGCTCCTTGCGAACATGCTAATAGTATTTACTAGTGGAAAGATACCAGAGTCCCCATCTAAAATGATGGGTTTTGGCAGGACTGGTGTGTTCTGTCTAGACTGTGTGCTGTAAATAAACCTGCAGTGTATGGATTTATGGGACATGACTGGCTGGAGGTGGGGAGGTACATGTAAGCATTTTCTGTCTAACTAGAAAAGGATAATGGGAACAAAACCAAATGGAATTTTTTTTTTTTTTAAGAACATCATGTTCACACTAACTGTTCCGCACTCAGCTGTTAACTCTGAAGCCCAAACACATCCTAATATAAAAGAAAAGGTCAGCTTTTAACTGGTAGAGTCTGGCTCCTCCTCAGAGGACTACCTCATCTGTGTCAGATTCTTGTCGGTAAGGTCTAACATGATGACTCTCAAGAGTCTACTCTGAGCTTTCAACTCTTCAATCAACATAGCTAAACATACCCAAGGAATAAGACGCTGATAAATAAGACATACTTGATCACACACAGGGAGAATGTTTGTAAAGCAGTGTTGCAAATTTTAGTTAATATTTAGAAATGAATGGATTCCTACCGAAGATTATATATTAAAACAAAAAAGATTAAAAAAGAAAATCGTTTAAAAATTAGGTAAGAAAATGTCTGAAGCCATTTCTGGCTTTTAGTAAGACAAAAGCAAGCAAAAAATGAATATAAAACGAAATCAATCAAACATCCGAAGAACAATTGAAAACGCACAGAGAGACAGCAGGTGGAAACATATTTAGGACCCATTTGAGGGATCTGTGTTTGGTAACATACCAACATGAAATTTCCTCCATTTCGCTGGCTGTCTGTTTGAGCTGCTGTGCTGAGGTTTTGTAATTGCATATTTTTCTGTTTATCCATCTCAGAGACTATTTTCTGTGCACTTGGGATCCTATTCAGAGAGTTGTTGCCTACGTCGATATTTTGAAGTGTTCTCTACAGCAGTTTCAGTTTCTTGGGTTTTGATTTACTGTCTTTGATCCATTTTGAATTGACTTTTGTGAAGAGTGAGATAATCTCATTCTTTTACATGTTGGTATTCAGCTTTTCAGAAACCACTGTCAAGTGTCCCCTCCCCTCTTCCCCCATGTGTATGCTTTTGACACCTTTTGCCAAATATTAAGTGAACATGGGTTTATTTCTGGGTCCTCTTTTCTTTCCCAATGGTCTAAGTGTCTGATTTTGTGCTATGATTTCTTGGTCAATATGCCTCTGTAAGTATACTTTGAAGTCAGGTAGTCTGATACCACTATCAGTGTTCTTTTTGTATAGGATATCTTTGATTATCTGTGGTATTTTTGCATATGAATTGCAGGATTGTTTCTTTCTCACTTCAGTAAAGAATGCCATTAGAATATTGATGGAGAGGGATTATGTTAATCTGTAGATTATTTTTGATAATATATTCATTTCATAATAGCATTCTGCCAATGTAGAAGCATAAAAATACTTTTTATTGTCTTGTATCTTTTTATATTTCATTTGCCTTACTGTTTTCAAAAACAGTTTCTCATTTTACTTTTATTTTATATGTATGCATATTTTGCCCATAGGCATGTCAGTGTCCTTGGAGGCAAGAAGAGGGCTTCCATCTCTAGGTCTGGAGCCGAAGATGGTTGTCAGCTACCTTATGGGTTATGGGAATCAAACCCAGGTCCTCTGGAAGAGCAGCAGCTGCTCTTAATCAGTGAACCATCTCTCCAGCCCACAGTTTCTTCTTTCAGTACCGTCAATTGTTCTTTGTAAAGGTCTTTAATGTTACTCTTTAATTCTTTAATGTTATTCTATAAGTTAATTTGTAGGTATATATATATTTGTAGTTATATTTTTTAAGCTATTGAGGAGATGTTTTTTTTCTCAGAAAGTTGGTTGTTGGCACATTTATCTTATATCCTGCAACTATAGTAGAATGGGACCTCAGATTCACATGGAAGCATCAGTCTCTGCCTTTCAGGGATTGGGATTAAAAGCATGGACACCACACCCAGCCCTCCATAGGATGTTTAAACTATAGAGTCATAATGTTGGCAGGTGGGGAGAATTCCACTTTTTCATAACTATATCTTTTCCTTCCTTCCTTCCTTCCTTCCTTCCTTCCTTCCTTCCTTCCTTTCTTTCTTTCTTTCTTCTTTCCTTCCTTCCTTCTTTTCTTTTTTTGTAGTCTTGTCCAGTTTTGCTATGCTATTCAGGCTGCCATGTAGTGGCTGTTCACAGGGAGGGGCATATACTCAAGTAATGTGGGAGTTTTGATCTGATGCATTTCTGACCTAGGTTGGCCTACTTCTCCTTAGACAACCCAAGAGCAGGGCTCAAGTAGCCTCTGGACTCATCATTTCTAGTAGATGGGACAATAACTGTGCAGCAACACATTCTGGAAAATGATGAAAATGAGAAAAGAAAACACAAAGAGAAGGTCTTCACAGGTTTGAGTTAGACAAAGAGGTTTTAGGGTATCAAAAGTATGATTCATAACAGACAAAGATTGACAAACTGGTATTCATTGAATTAAAACGTGATTTGTAAAAAATACTATTAAGAAAAATAAAATTACAAACCTTAGATAGGAAAAAATATTTGTACATTAAATATCTGACAAGTACTCATAGTAAGAATGCATAAAACATGCTCTTATGCCAGAAATGGTGACAAATGCCTTTAATCCCAGTACTAGGGAGTCAGAGGCAGCTGGGTCTCTGAATTCCAGGCCAGCGTGGTCTATGTAGTGAGTTCTAGGACAAGGCTATGTAGAAAGACTATGAATATCCTTCTAAACTGTCAGAAACATATGAATGTGAATTTCACTGAAAGTTAGATTTTAAAGAATCAAAATTATAGTAGAGAGATCAAAAGATAAAATTCTGGAAAATGATTTCTGTGTCTGAAGAAATTAAACCTTATTGGAATGCTCAGCTTTTGTGATGTTCAAGCTGACTTTATTGTTTTAGGCTAACTAGATAAAAATTGGATATTTATTGCATTTGCCAACTTTTAAAACTCTGTAAATCAATATGAAAACAAGTCAGAGCAGCATGTAGGGAGCTTTATTCTTAATTGGTTGAGACATTAGTTATCCCCAAGACTGTGACTCCTTTCCCCCTTTTTTTCCTGAGGCCCCCTCCAACTATTCCACTGTTTCTCTATGACTGCCTGTGGTGGCGTTTAACCCTGAGAACAATTGTCACAGGGTTCTTCAAGTACCAGGTCTCAGTTAGCATAATGGAAGGCATAGATAGGGCTTAATAGGCCAGGCACAAATATTGTTTGTATGGCAGGCTCTTTTATGTCTCCTCAATAAAAGTCAAGAGTCTTATACGTACATCACATTGTCATGATGGACTCTCTCCACTGTGATCTACAGCAAGTTGATTCATGAAACAGCTTTCCGAAACTTTGTCTCAGTCTAGGGATAGAGCTTGGAAGGATTCATCATGTTTCCAGGCCACCATTCTTGAGTAGCAATGGTTTTGCTTCTGCAAAGAGGTATAGCTCAAGGTGTCCAAAATGATCATTTCTAGCAGGAACAATGGAAGCCTTCTCCCTGTTGTCATTGAGACTGGTAACTGGATGCTTAATAAGCTAGCACTCACTGGGTAGATAGATGCGCACCATATCTTATGGTAACAGCCTGAGGGTTTTCCCGAGTGTAGATCCATCTATTGGAGTTCTGTGTCTGGCTCTCAGAATACAATTTCCTCTTTCATTCCAAGGACAGTCATTGTGATGTGCGCAAAGTGTAGACTCCCTCTTGACTTTAATATTGATTTTTATAGCATTTGATAGTTCTACTATCTGCACTTGGTCTAGAAGTCGTGTGCTAACCTGGGCATGATTCAATAGGCTTCACAAAGAGAATGGAGTGTCATTTAATCCCATGACTAAGATAGATGCAGGTCTTTAAAGATCTGTCCCTGACTTGCAGTGCATATATGTTTAGGCATGTTTTGAGAAGTAAAGTGTGTGATATGTACACAAAACTGGATCGTGAGAAAACATGAGTAAGGACAAGATTCCTATCCCACAACAACAGCTACTGCTAATGATGAGGCACGGGGGAGGGAATTTATATTGTGAATGCCAATGGCAGCAAAGCCAGAAGGAATAGAATTATACTGGGCAGCACATTCCCTTTTTCTTCAGGTTCCTCCCATCTAGAATATTTGGTAGCTGCTGTATTCTCCACACAATCTCTCACAGAGTTTCCTCTGTCGCCCCACTTCCTCACTATTGCTACCTCTTCTTGTTTTTAACTGGGGTTTACCCACAGAACCCCAAAGTTATCCTCCTTTCCCCATGACCACAGGATTTTGCCTTCAAACCTAGCTCTGCCTCAAAATGATGAGCCTTTCTTTGGCTGCTCCTTCCCAGAGAGATTCCAAGACTCCAGTTCTGAGAGTCCTGCTATACAAACAAGTTTGACTCCAAGGCTTTAAATGTTCTTTCCCTGCAAAACAGACTTAACTAGCTATTTTCACAGTAATTTATTTCAATTACTTCTGTATCCCAAAGGGATAGCTCTTTCTAAGATTTGTGTTATCCATTTGTGTACCCAAAACTCTCTTCCAAAAGAGATTTCTGTCTTTTAAATTTTATATTTTTAAAAGCTTTAAAACTTTTCTTCTAACACCATCTGGCCAAACATGCATCTGCCCCCTTGAAGCTGTCATCTCAAAGATGCTGATAGGAACATTTACTATCCATGAAGAGGAACAGTACTATCTATGTGTCTTCCTTGGAGGAGAGCAAGGGTCTCACTCAGTTAGGAGACAGGTGAATTTACCCAGGCTGTAGGAGCACAAGAATAACATGCATGCCAGGAGACTGGACTTGACACTACTTACTATCAAGATGGTCTCTGTGGGGAAGCCTTTCCCAAAAGGTAGTTATTGTTTGTTTTTGTTTTTGCTTTTCGAGACAGGCTTCTCTGTATCTTTGGAGCCTGTTCTGGAACCTTGAACTCACAGAGCTCTGCTTGCCTCTGCCTCCCGAGTGCTGGGATTAAAGGCGTGCACCACCACCGCCTGGCAGTTATTACTATTTTAAAGTGACCTTATGTTTTTCTCTTTGACTCTTATGGCTAGCTAAAAAGAAGGAGCTTCTAAGAGGTATCCTTCCTGTGGCTATGTATACATAGGGTGAGCACAGAGCCAATCCTGTCTCAGGTATCCATTTAAGTTTCTGGTGGCAGATAAAGCAAAGGATGCACTGAATGGCCAGGTAGATGATTTTTAAGTTGAGAGTAGACATCTAAGGAATCCATCTGTGCTCCAATAAGAAAAATGTGCACACTGGAGCTCTTGGTTCAGAGCTTAAAATCAGGGTAAGGAATAAGCTCGGGCATCCAGGAAGAGCACATCTCTGCAGACATGTCTTGCATGTCTCTAATTGTCTGACTCTAATTGACCACTTGCCATAATTGCTGAGCTCTCAAATCTGGATTTATGTCCACAGTGACTGATCATGCCATGCTTACTAAGAACATTTTTTACAACAAAAATGTAAAAAATATTTTATATTTTATATTTGTTTTTTTTATATCTGCTATATTCTAGGTCCTCATCATATTGGACATTTCAGCAGCATTTGGCATAATTTTTATACTCTCCATTTTTTTGTGAGAGTAGATCTCATGTATTCCAGGCTAGTCTTGAACTTGGTATGTAGCCAGGGATGAGTTTGAGCTTCTGATGGTCAGATATCTATCACCATGCTCTGTTTCAATGTGGTACTGTCTCATCGCCACACATTGGGGTGACATCTGTCTGGGTCCAGCCTCAGTGGGGTTTTCAGGTTCCAGGGTAGGGACATGAGGATTAGAAATAGACAAGAGGAAAAGAAATACAAAAGAAGTGCAGCAACATACGATAGGACTGGGAGGGC
>JAQHUG010000177.1:1318870-1336150 GCA_028555095.1 Dicrostonyx torquatus
GAGGAAGGGTGGATATTGGAAAAGGGAATAAGATACCTACATTAACAGGAGTCATTTTAAGATTTGCAAGAGACTTGTCTCTAGAGGGGATCCCAGGTATTCACAGGGAAAAAGATTTCTTTTGATCACGATATAAGGAACAAACAAAGTGATTACCATCTTAATACTCCAAACACCAAATAATCACACTCCAGTCAAGATATCTCTGTTAGTAGCTGCACCTTAAGTCAAATCTCCTGTCAATAATCTTGAAGAAGCAAGACTAGGCTTGAACTATCTGACCTTTAGTCAAGGTGGAATGGATCCACTTCTGTGGGCTTCCACAGTACTGGAGATCAACACCAGGGCTTTGTACATCCTAGCAAGTACAGTATAAACATTCCTGCCCACACCCTCCACTATACTACCACTCATAATACAAGACTCATGGAGTCCTGTAGTTCTAGATCCCTGGATCCTCCCCAGTCTCCTTTACTAGATTGTTCTCTCCTTAAACTCTGGGAGTGCCTCTATGCTCCGTCCTCAGTGTTCTTCCATTTCCTGTCCATATTATCTTCCTGGATAAAGCCATTCGGTCTGAAAGTTTTAAATATCACCTTCTTGCCATCATCTTCCAAATTTGAATCTATAGTCGCAACTTTTCACCCGACCTTCAGAGTTATCCTAATAGGCATTAACACATAATAGACACTGCATGGCTAAAGGAATTTTGAGGTTATTGCAATCAAGTCCAGTTGTCTCATCTTCCTAAGTGTGTTTCACTTAGCTTATTTAACTTAATGACAGGACATCGCCATGGAGTCAGTCACCCAGGTCAAACTAAAGGACACATTTTTATTTCTTTGTTTCTTTCATGACCAGCTCCATCTCTTCGCCAAACATTGGCCCATCAGAAAGTCCTTCTGGTCTTACCTCTGAAATAATGTTTATTAAGAAAAAACAAAACTGTTAACAGTCAAGCAACTAACTCTTCTCCTGACACATATAGTCTCTCTACACACTTCGAAAACACAAATCTCACTGTCTCGCGGCTTTCCATTGCATGTAAAATCAGATCCTTTCTGCTCTGTGGCCTAACATGGACCTGCTGGGTTGGCTTCTAACATCCTCTGACCTTGTCTTGCCTTGCCCCCTCATCTTACCACAATCCAGACAGTCTGTCAGGCCCTTGGCTCAGGGCCTTTGCATTTGCGCCTCCTACTGGTGCGCTCTGCCCAAGATTATCACACTCCTAGCTTCTTTTTTCATTGTTTTCACACTACAATGTTAACTCCTGTGAGAGGACTTTCCTGCTTGACTAAATCATCTGCTCCTACTTGTCTCCAAATACTCTCCTTTTTATATTACTGTCTTTCCACATAATGTTTCTGTATTACCTTGTTGGCTTGTTTTCTCATCATAACTGTGGTGGGTGATCTGAACTATATCACGGCAAATCAAACCAGCTTATTTATGTCCTAAAGCACTTCTCCAGAGACTGGTGCATAGCAGATGGTCAATAAATCTTTGCTCAATGGAAAATTATGATTCATAAGTAGACATGGGGTAGATGAAGAAATTAGAGCAACCCTCAAACTTGAAAATACAAAACAACATGAAGTTTTGAATGCATATGAAATTGTTCTTAACCTTCAGGCCTCTTGTAGTATGGAAGTTCATCTGTGGAAGAAAAAGCATCACGGGGTGGTCTTTTTGTCTATTTCTGGTTCTGCCACTGTCTCAGGCACTCATTCTGAAAGGTGGTCTTCCATTAGAATCCCAAGAGTGTTTGACCCCACCCCAAAGATGTTGATGTCATTGATGCTGGATTGCTTTCCAGGTGACTCTAATAGGCATCCACTGCTCTTTTTTGTTATTTGCTCTAACTCTCTTCTGGCAGATATAAATTACATGATAGAAAATAATATTTGCTTTATTTCCAAGGTATCCCTAGTGTCTATGGTAGGGGATATTTTTGGAGCTCAGGAAGTACACTTTGCGAATCCGCTGGAATTGGGAAGACATAGTCACTGTGAACTATGTATCATAGGTTTCCTTATTCAGCACAGCAGACAGGGTAAAGAAAGACCTAACATCATGGCTGGATCTCAGCAGCATCATCACCAACTACACTGATGTCCTCAACACTGAGAAGGCTCTGGGGAGTTAGCCAAGAGGCTGCTGATGTTGCAGAAGCAACAAGAAGCTGAGTACAAGCTTGAGACAGAAAGAAATGAAGGGATCATCTATAAAGTTCAGTCCAGGAATGAATATGGTTATCCCGTAGGGCATACCAGTAGATGGAACAGTTCTCAGGGATATCACTTAGAGCAGTGGTTCTCAACCTCCCTAATGCCGAAATCCTTCAATACAGTCAGTCATGGTGTGGTGACCCCAACCATAATTGTTTTCATTGCTACTTCATAACTGTAATTTTGCTACTGTTACGAATCATAATGTAAATATCATTGGAGGTGAAAGTTTGTCTGAAAGGTTGTGGCCAACGGGTTGCGAAGCACTGACTTTTAGAGGCTCCTTGGTAGAAGGAAGAATTGACAGGTTAAAGTAGCCACATATGATCAGTGCCCTGGTGAATGGGGGCAAAATATTGGAATCCATATTTGCATCAATGGATGAAGGTGAGAGACACAGAGAAGAAGAACAGTGGAGGGGCAGGAATCATCACATCAATGATTCAGATTGAAGTGTTCAGATTCGACAGTGATCCTGAGACAAGGTCCCTGACATCTAAGTATAGTTCAACTTCATGAGAATGGACGACAAAGAGATTTGTGGGACACTTGACTCCTGCAAAAGGAGGAGCATCGGCTCTTGCCATTTTTAGGTAGTGAATGTTAGAGCAGCCCCTGGGAGTGAACATGGGCTAGGCCCTGAGTCTAAGAGTAAGCCCTAGATCCACTAGATACATCTACAAGACTGCTCCTGCTCCTAAGGCTCAAGGAACACTTGGGAAAGAGAGGGAAGATTGTAAGAGACCGAGAACCAGACTATCTCCTGGAAGACTGCGTCATTTAGAGATGGCAAAGAGGATGCAACCATGAACTCTGAACAGTATGGTTTCCGAAACAGGATCTAAAAACGGAGAAGACCCGATGAAATGTCAACACGAACGGGGAAGGCTCATGAGACCTCCATTCCTAGATGAAGAGCCACAGGCAGTTAATGAATGCTGAGAGAGGGAGTCAGTCTGGGGATGAGCCTTCAGTGGGCTCTCCAATACCAAGTGGTCAGTCCTAAGAACATATTCTTACTTACGACACCAGATTAACCCTTCCAGTTTCTCTCTCTCTCTGTGTGTGAATAAATAAATAAAGAAAAAGAGGTCATAAATTCCAGACGCAACAGGGCGCAGTGTGGCACAGGAGGATTGGGGGAAGGGAAAAAATGTCACAAATATAGCACACGTATATCAAAGTAAATAATAATAATAATAATAATAATAATAATAATAAATAATATAGGCCCCACTGGGATGTAGTGGCTTACACCAAAAATTTCAGCAACTGGGAGGTGGAGGCACGGGGGTTAATATGAGTTCAAGACTAGCTTGGGCTGCAGAATGAGACCTTTTTTCAAGGAAAAGAGAGAACAGCTCCTAGTAACTGGAGAATTTCAAGAAGTTTTCATTATTTACAGGGGTTTGAGCATGAAGAAGGAGCCTAGATCAGTCTTTTGCTTGCTTTTCAATGGAAATGACCTTTGAAACACCTTTTAAAAAAAAAAGAGCAAACAATGACATGCCTGCATTCAACTTCCAGAAACAAAAAGTTATTATTTCGACACTGAGAAGGTCTTTACACAATTTCTTCCAAGAATGAATGCTTCTCTGAAGCGAATCCTGCCTCTCCATGCTTTGAGATTGAGCCTCACTGTTGCAGGAGCCAGTTCTGTGTGGGTTTATGAAAATAGACACTAAGTTGATGGAACCCAGGCACTGCTCTGGCTCCAGGAGAAAAGAATATTGCAACAGATCGGGCCTGCGCTAGCACTGTTTAGGAAAAGATTCAGAACAGAGTGACATTTAGTCATTGTTCAATTCTTCTCGTCTACAGCTCCTGCTTGGTTTTTATTACCTAAATTAGCCCCACTTTGAGTATAACTCTGTTCTTGGTAAGCTTCTTTTAAATTTTTTTTGAAAGACAGTAAGCGTGCAAAAAAGATTTGTGATACAAGATCTCTCTTAAGACCTAAGTTATTCTTTAAAGATGGCATTTACTATGCAGTAAACACATTTTTACCATTTCCGTGTGTGTATGCATACAGCAGAGAGAGAAGGGGCGATGGTGATTGAGCTGGGGGTGAATTTCCAAATCAGTGATGTATCTGAACTCTTGTCTACAAACACTAGTGTCTCGGGCGTTCCAGTGAACGGTTTCTAGATTACCTAAATCCTCCATGTGCTTTGCCAGCTTGGTTGTACTTCTCACAGAGCTGCAGATAGGCTCTCAGACACACGTGGACGAGCCCGCCACATGCATACAGGTTGAAGTTTTATTTTGGGGAGGGGATCTGGATCTACACATGGTTGTCTTCCTAGTCCAAGAAACAGGTGCCGGGAACATCTTGGCTAACACAGAGCAAAGTGTAACGGATGAGGCTAAACAAAGAAGGATTGAGCAAATGGACAAGAATGTGTTTCCAGACTCCTCTTGGAGCAGCTGTGACTCTAGTGTGTGTGGGGGGACTTATGTGATGGAGCTGGACAAGAAGACTAATGATATAACCCCACTGGCTGCCTCGTGTAAGAGACGACACATGGATTCTCCTGGGGTGGAATTTTGTGCTCCGCTCAAAATGCAGATCAACTGATGTCTCCAAGGATTTAATTATTAGCCACTGATATTATTAATTAAAAAACTAATCAAGTTAGTTTCTTTCTATAGTAGCGTGTAAATTTTGTTGGAATTGTTTCTGATAAATTTTTTTTTAGCACTACAGAAAGACAGAAGAGACTAGACCTTGAACCCGTGCTGTTTCTTAAGAGGTGTTCTCTTGACTTTCCAACATTCAGCATTCTGAATTCTCTTCTTGCTGCTAGTGACCTTGAGAGTCCATGCTGTCGCTGTAGAAGTTGGATGGGATACATATCCTCTTTCTCTCTCTCTCTCTTATTTCTCTCCCATCTCTTCCTACTTCCAAAGGTAGGATGCAGCAGTAGACTAACTGGTTATTCCCACTAGGCTTCGTTTGAAGATGGGATAAGTGGCCCCAGAGGAAGGGATCTTTAAGATTTATTTGGAGCAGCTGTGCTCACCATTCACACTGGGTGGAGCAATATCCCGTCATCTCACTTCTGCTATGTAGCCTGTGCCGGTTCTTGGCTCATGTCTGTTTTCTAAGACACTGTCCCTCTTTCCACTTAATCCCATGATCCTTCTGTTACCTTCAAATAAGTTCTCCTATTTGCTTAAGATAATATAACCAGTTACTCTTGGTTGGAAAAAAAAAACCAAACCCCGATACATCTCCTCATTTATTGCACAATAAGCAGGATTAAGCCTGTGCCTGGCAGTTGTATCTAAAATCCAAAGAAAATAAAAAAAATCTACTGTTGTATAATAAATTGGAACCACATTCAGACACTATTTCTGTTCTTCTAGTGGTGGCATAATTGAGAGTGGAGGCCTTTGAATCAGAGGAATGTGTATTCAAGCACTGGCTCTACCTTTTATAGACTATGTGACCTTGTCAAGATAGTTCATCTCCCATTGGCTTCCCTTCTTCACTTATAGACAGGATTAAAAATATCACGCAGATATGTCCCAAGGACAATGTAAGATTATTTTTATCATGAAAGATTTTTACTCATTGAAGCTACATTTTTTTTTAGTCATTTCAGGCCAGCAAGACTTTTTCTATATCCTCTCCCTCTGTACATCATACGCATCCATTATATGTTCTTGCTTCCTTTTTTAGATAGAACCTGGGGGGGGGAAATGCCTTTGGCTTCGAACTAGCTTTAAATGGGACGTGAGATCATTGCTTCCACTGTAAGCAACAGAGCTGCAACTATGTTGAAAAGATGGAAACAGATGACTTCCTCATTTCTCAGTTCAAAAGTGAAATTTGTATTTGACCCAACTTACTTGACTCTCCTACTGGTAGACACGTACATGCAGGCAAAGGGAGCTGCATTCAAAACCCACTTTCCGGGCTTAGGCATGTAGCTCTGTGGTAGAGCACTGGCCTTTATCCCTAGCACCAGACAAAACAACAACAAAAAGAAATCCCAACTGTTGCAATGAGGTGCAGGCTGTGTTCCCAGCACCTGAGAGGAGCACGGGCCCTTTGTTCTGTCTTGCCCGGCTCCCGGCCGCTGCCTAGCTTAACCAAAATAATGATACAGAAATGTATTAATTTAATTACTGCCTGGCCCATTAGTTCTATCCTTTTCTTCGCAAACTCTCACATATCATTTTAACCCATATCTAGTAACCTGTGTATCACCATGGGGTAGTGGCTTACCGGGAAAGATCCTAACTTATGTCTATCTCAGGCGAGAGAAACATTGTGTCTGCCACACTTCCCTTCTCAGCATTCCATCCTGTCTACTCCGCCCACCTAAGGGCTGCCTTATCAAAAGGCCAAGGCGGTCTCTTTATTTAACCAATGAAAGCAACAGAAATACAGAAGCATCTCCTACACCACCCAACTCATTTGCTTGGTGATCCTTCCCAGTTGCCCTCCAAACATGTTGACTGCTAGCTAAAAGTTTTTTTGTGGTCATCTTAGTCTGGTGATGTCATGTAACATAAAAAATGAAAACCTTGCTTGTGGAGGGTTTTAAGTGGACTGTTAGTGGTCCACTTAACAGACATGCAAGAGCAGGAAGTGGCATAAATGCTGCCAAAGCAAGGCTCACAGCCATTGTTTTGTTTTGGATGATGTAATGTGTTTCCTGGAAGGTGGGGTAATTTTTCCTACAGAGAGTAGGGGCACAGAGGGAGAAAGAAAAGAACAGGCTGCTTTCCACCGCTGCTCTTCTCTGTGAACTTCTTGAAGAAAGGAGAGATTTCTCCTTGGTGATTATGCTTGTTCAAATGGATCCTCTGTTCCTGTCACTTATGTTCAAACTTGTCTACACACAAAAACCACCTCCTGAGGGAATATTTAAAAGATTCTTGAGTCCAGCTCTCATCCCAGATTAAGCGAATTCGCCTCTGAAGTTGGAACTCACTCACTGAGAAAGTGAGTCTGGTCTAATGGGTGTCACCATTTTTAGAACTACTGGCCTATGCTTGCTCTCATAACTCATTTATTGTAGTAAAGTCCATGGACTGGAACCATCAATAGCCTAGTTTCCCTCTCCTCATGTCTCAATGAGTAGTGGTGCTCTTGAACCTTGAGCACAACAGTAAAGGTCAAGAGAAAGGTAGTTATTATAATATATGTATCTATTGTGTTGGTGTGACAACATTTCTAGGGGCCTAACAACTTTAAAAATCAAAGTTCTTTTTCTTTCTCTATGTGTATATGAGTATGTGTGTGGTGTATGCAGTGTATGTGAAGTCACATGTTCCTGTTTGTATGTAAAGGTCAGACGAGGACTTTGAGTGTCCTGCCATTTTGCTTTCCATCTTAATCAGGCTTCTCACTGAACATGAAGCTGGGCTTGTGACCATAAAGCTCCAGCAATTCTGTCTTCTCTCCCATTGCTTTGAAATTATACTTGTGTAGATCTCTCTCTCTCTCTGTGTGTGTGTATGTGTGTGTGTGCGTGCGTGTGTGTATGTGTGCGTGCGTGCGTGTGTGTGTGTGTGTGTGTGTGTGTGAGAGAGAGAGAGAGAGAGAGAGAGAGAGAGAGAGAGAGAGAGAGAGAGATCTTGCCTGAATTTTCTGAGGGTTTTGAGTCTTAAGCTCCGGTGCCCACGCTTGCACGGCAAGGGCAGTACTGACAGCCATCTCCCCAGCTTTCCCAGTCACTTCAATCCCTTTTCATGACAGAGAAACACTTGCCTTTAACCTTAGGTCATTCTAGTGTTGTAGCTTTTGTCAGTAGTTCATCAGTTCTCTAAGGCAATCTTTCTAGAATGAAATATTCTATTCTTGGTGCCGGACCTCAGAGAAATAGTATTGTTTTAAAAAAGACTTAAGGCAATCTTCTTCTTCTTTTTTTCTTTAAAGTACTGAAATGGTAAAAAGCCAGATTCTTGTAATTAAAACATAATTTCCAAAACTATCTTCTATCATTTGTGGACATTTCTCTTTTTATGGCTTACAATTAAACATGTTCTCAGTGCCCCTGGTGTTTTAGCTACAGAATACCGGAATAACAATAGTAGGCAGTACCTACTGAGTGTGTGTTATGTGCTTGAGGTCTTGCTTAGTCCTGTAACTGCGTCACACCACCCAATTCTCATGGCAACTGATGCCATTGCTCTCCTCATTTGTTCGGAAGTAACCAAGACTTGCAGAAGATAATTCTCCGAGGTCATGTATTTTTTAATAACTGGCATGCCATTTACTTCCTGGAGGTGAGCAAGAAGGCATGGAAATTTATCAAGCAATTTTGCCTAGATGTATCTAACCTTTCTCACTGATGCCTCTCCTTTTATCTCCATAACCACGAATACACCAGGCAGTAAGTAAGACAAGATGCTCTAGATAAGGAAAATAGACTGAGAGCCTTTCTCCTGTCTGGCCTTGTGACTTTCTCACCCCTACTTCCTCCAGCATTATTCTCGCTAATGAAATGAGGGCAGCTCTGCCCCGTCCTAGAATGGATACGGCTGGAGAAAGGTCTCCATCCTCCCCCTTCCCCCTTGATCTTCAGTCTCCAGAAAGAGAGCCACATCTAAGGCTAGCACATCTCTGGAAGAATACAGAGGACAAGCAAAGTGGCAGTGTTTATAGCTAGCGTGTCATACGTAGAAGAGCTAAAGTCCAGGGTCTGAGGATGTACCTGAGTGATGGCATGTTGGCTGAGCACAAGAAAGGCTGGGTTTGATCCTCTAACGTGGAAAGAACACGCCACAAGGACACACAAGGACACAGATAAAGCTCTGAATGGACAAACCTAATTAGCTTTGAAAATTTCTACAACTTGAGTCAACACTAATGTGCAGGTCTTGACATCTGTGAGTAAAGCTTTCCCCCTTAATATTTAATACTGAATTAGAAACATAGACACCAAAAAAACCCCAATTTTTGTGGTGTATATCCCTACAAGCACACACATGCACACACACATATCTATTTATCATCTATCTATCTGTTTTCATCTACATACACCGATATTTCATCTCAAAACATGAATCAGAGAGCAAAGCTGTTTTATAGTGTTTTATTTAATGACATTTGTTTGTCTACTTAGTGTTGGAGCCTTGAATTAAATCCCTATTACATATTTAGACCATTTGCAATTTCACTCCATAAGCAATTCTTGCAGCCCAAGGCAAACTTAGAAACGATATGAAATCGGATGCTCAGACTGATCAGACTTTATTTGGTTAAAAAATTTCACAGAGACTATAAGCGTGGTCTTCGCTCTCCACTAGAGAGTCTCAGGTCCTACTGCGGGTTCTCAACTCACCTGCAAAGTTTTTTTTTTCCCTCCGCACCTTGTCCTCACCTCACCCCAAGTCATTCTGCCTTCATCTGGGCGGAGCGTCAGGAGCTCAGTTATTTTCAAAACCTCCCCTGTGGGCCACAATGTGCAGCCGGGTTAAGAGCTGCTGCTCTGTACCCAGCTGCAGTTGGAATCAAGGTCTCTCCGGCAGGTGTACTGGGACCCTCTCGACATGAGCTGCTTTTGCACAGAAAGAGGGAGCCAGGTAACAGCGCCTCTCAAAGCACCCTGCAATTCTCTGCCCTAAGCTAACAGCACCCAAGTATGTCTCTTCGGTGACTTATTAGTCAATGTTTGTGGTGCATTTGGTCTTGAAAGTTGGGTGTGAGGTATGTAATTTTGTTACTGCTCAGATTTTAGAGACCTTTGAATGCTTGCTTTAGAGCTGGCACTGAGGAAAGACGAGGGCAAACGAGGAGCTGCAGTCTATGGGACTGGAGTGTCGCAGATTTTCCATTTATAGCCAAAGCTACAAACCCTCAGCGTTAGAATGCAGATCTCGCCAATTCTGGCCCCTCATTCATGCCTGGCTTCCAGTGGCCCCTCTCGACATTTCCAGAAACCCAACTTTTGTATTTATTTTTTTAACACTGCTATGGGTATAATGGACCCCTTTAGTATCTCACTAAAGTGGCTGGAACATCTATACCTTAACATCCTAATTGGCCACAGAAGTGTCGATTGGAGTAGAATTGCCCATGGTGACAATTACCTCTTTCTTAGCGACAGTGGGACTGGGTGCTGAGGTTAGGGAAAGTAAAACCGAGCCATCATCTTCCTAAGCTCAAGTTTGCAAGCTGGAAAAGGACTACTTGACTTTGACTTTATTTGTCGAAGCTTCTGGAGGCAAAGTACCGCACGCTGTAAAATCCTGGGTTTACTGATGCAGTGTTTAGTTCATACAGGTGTGGTCCCTCCAAGACTCCAGGTGGGAGGAATCCAGGTATCATGCTATACTCTGCATCCCCTCTCTGGAAATCTCAGTGAAGGCTAGATTCTTTCTCCCCTGTGGATTTGCTTTTGGGGAATCAGGGTTTTCAGCTCTACAGACTCTATTAGAAGAATTGAAGGAAAAGAAAGGGGAAAAATAAACTATGTATCCATTCCAAGTGACAGACAATCTGCTTGATCTTCCCTCAGAAATTCCTTAAAGACAAGGTCATAAAAGGGTGGAGCAGAGGACAACGACGTGAGCTGAACGTTAGGCTCCAATGTCCCATTCCAAACACCCAGGTGGTGTAGTTGAAGATAAGTGTCCTTGTTCACCTTGCTGAGCTTCAGTTTCCTCATAAATAAAATGAAGATGATTTCAAGCTCATAGAGGGGACTAAGGGCAATATTTTGTGGAAGCACTTTGCTCTGGGAAAGCAGTAGGGTATCTGTAATTACCATGAGATCTATTTACTCAATTAAGGATAAGTGACCTTTAGGGCTACCAGGTCTCCAAGAAACCAAGGGTATCACCAAGAATCCACTTTGTCTCTATAGCTGTGAGTTCAAACAATCCATGTAACGGTAGGGTGGGTTAAAAAAAAGTTCATGAGATGTCTAGAAGGAGATGGGAGCTCAGCAGCTCTTTATTATCCACTTGACCTAGCTGGGCTGCAGTGAGGTGGAGATGGCCCCAGGCCAGGGCACACTTCTTTATCTGCAGCTCTTTTGCTATCCCTGCCTCTGCCTGAGTCAACAATATTTGCATCTATGGACGGGCTTGATAACATCCCATCTATCTCAGGAGAAGGGGACGTATTTTCCAGGAAATTGACTATGGAAGCCGAGCCAAGGGGCTTTGTGAACAGTTAACAGATAAACCAAGCTGAAGCAGGACAGCCAGGTTATGGCTCGAAGATGCTGTCTAGTGTCTGTGGTCTCAGAGTGCTAAGGGGGCTCGTGTGCACTCTTGCTTGGTGACTAATATGATTGCAAATACTAATAAGAACAATTGAAGAATGCTGAAATCTTAGGAGAAGCAGACCTTTCTGACATTAAAATACCTAGAATCATAATTGTATTAGCAATAGAATATTGGCACTTTAAATACGTATGTTGATTGTGGATACAAACACTGAATTCATAACTAGAAGGAGCTACAAGACAAAGTAAAATTTTATGTAATTCACTGCATATTAGTTTCATGAACTTACAGGTCATGCACTTCTCCAAGCTTCCCTCTAAATGTACAAGCTTCTTCTCTAGTCTTTTTCTCCTTTGCGGGCCACACGTGGCCTCTGTAGCCCAGTTCCTTTCTCTACAGCAGTGATTCTCAATCTATGAATCAAGACCCTTTTGGGAGTGTAATATGACCCTTTCACAGGGGTCATCTAAGACCATAGGAAAACATAGATATTTACATTACGATTCATAACAGTAGCAAAATTACAATTATGATGTATGTAGCAACAGAAAAGTAGGTGTCACCATAACATGTGGAATTGTATTAAAGAATCACAGCCGGGCGGTGGTGGCACACGCCTTTAATCCCAGCACTCGGGAGGCAGAGGCAGGCGGATCTTTGTGAGTTCGAGACCAGCCTGGTCTACAAGAGCTAGTTCCAGGACAGGCTCCGAAGCCACAGAGAAACCCTGTCTCGAAAAACCAGAAAAAAAAAAAAGAATCACAGCATTGGGAAGGTTGAGAACCACTGCTCTATAACCTGATCCACCCGAAAAGCTTTGATCGGAAGAGGGAGGGAGGAAGCTGAGAAGAACAGATAAGCCCCTAAGTCACATTCAATCTAGAGTTACAGAATTCAGGGAAAGCTGAATCCTGGAAAGGAAACATATGACACAGGCCTCACATTTATTAGTAGAAGAAGCTGTTCATGGAGTCAGTGAGCACTCTCCTGAAAATGCAGAAACAGCCGTGACCCTTTTGTATAGATTGAAATGTGTCATAATTTCATAGGCAATATTCTCTTTCAGTTGAATTCTACTA
Source organism: Dicrostonyx torquatus (assembly GCA_028555095.1). Lineage (NCBI taxonomy): Eukaryota > Metazoa > Chordata > Mammalia > Rodentia > Cricetidae > Dicrostonyx > Dicrostonyx torquatus. The sequence goes on from JAQHUG010000177.1 coordinate 1,331,373, forward strand.
GCTATTGAGTCATATAAATACCAAGAAATAAGGCTGAGAAAAATTCCTCTTAGGGCCTCATTTAAATGAGGCAAAATAGATGTGTCCGGTATTTGGCACATATCCAGACCCCGACTCTTATATGTGACGTCTTTTTGTCTTGACCTTGGTCATAATATGATGTTTGGCTCCTGTTTAATGCAAGAGATTGTCTCTATGATATTAAATAGTTTTCTTTTTTTGACTTTAGGACAGATTTTAAATACCTGTTGTTTATTCTTTTAGGGTCAATTCCAGGAGTGTTTAACACATTTCTAAGACTAATTACATAGGCTGCCTTTTATTAGCTAATTATTCAAACCCATAAATATATCCCTCCTCCTCTTTTAAATGAATTTGTCAGGGGTTGGTGAAGTGACAGACATTGACAAGTTTTGTCCCCTATAATGTGCAATTGTGAAAGCAATAAAGAACTTACAAGTGGCAAAAGTCACGGTAACAGCAGAACGGTGGTGGTGCACGCCTTTAATCCCAGCACTTGGGAGGCAAAGGCAGGCAGATCTCTGTGAGTTCGGGGCCAGCCTGGTCTACAAGAGCTAGTTCCAGGACAGGCAGCAAAGCTACAGAGAAACTGTCTCGAAAAACAAAAACAAAAAAAGTAACAGTGACAAATGCACGTATTAAACAGGCGTGTCCCAGTTGTTCACACCCAACAACCCACACATATTCTGAGTAAGCATCCAGGTGATAACTAACAGATGTCTGAGAACCTCCTGCTTTGGGGATTTTCTTTAAGCATACACACCAAAATCATGACATCTCACATAGAGATCTGAAGCTTGGAGTCTCTTTTAAAAATATTGCTTTTATTTTTTACAGATTCATGCATTTGTATATCTATGTCAGTGTGTATGTAGATGTCCACGAAGGTTAGAAGAAGGTACTGGATTCCCCAGAAGCTGGAGTTATAGGTACATGCCAATAACCCAACCTGGGTGCTGGAAACTGAGCTCAAAAGTACTCTTAACCACTGAGCTATTTATCCCTCTAGCAGCTATGGTGCCTTAGGAAAAACTAGCCAGGCTTGGCAATACAATCTTGTTCATTTCAGCTATGTGGGAAGCTGAGGCACAAAGATAAAAACTCAAGGCCTTCCTGAGCCCACTAAATTAGTTTTGGAAAACACAGGCTCAGAGATAGATCCTGTCTTATACTAAAATGTGAGTGCTGAGGATGTAGGTCAGTGGTAGAGCCTGTGCTTAGCATATGTGAGACCCTAGGGTCAATACATCATGATACAAAAAGAAAGATGAAGAAAACACACACAAACGAGAGAGAGAGAGAGAGAGAGAGAGAGAGAGAGAGAGAGAGAGAGAGAGAGAGAAACAAGGCACAAAAATACCACATTTTGTTCTCGCTTCATGTGGAAATTAGCAATCAGCCAGGTCTGCCACCCACTTTGGGTATAATGGCACATGATCTCATCTCACCTCTGTCCTTATCTTTACAGATTCATGTCAGATCTGAGTTTGGAGACCCCGTGTACTCGCAGTCTTTCCCCTCAGCCCTGCTAATTCAGGTCCTTTTGTTTTCCTTCAGCTCCATCCTTCCTTTCTTGGCAATCCAACTCTTTAGTCAGCACAATTCCCAGAGAGCAAATCCGGCCCTCCTTCCCGTTTTCGTTCTTCTTTTCATCTGAATCATTCTCCTCCTTTGCCTTGTTCCCCCTCACATCCCACAGAGTTTCTTCCTCAGAAGCAGGAGAACGCCTTTCTAAAGCTGAAGCGATGAGCCAGAGTCTCCTGGAATGAACTTGGATAGAACCACTTCTACAAGGCACTAAATGGATGCTCGAACTCACCTTGCACTCTCGTGTGTGAGCTACTGCAGTATTGAGAGCAATAACTACCAGGAAAACTTAGGAAATCATTTAAAGCCACACTAAGTCTGAATAGATTTGGGAGCTTAAAACATACTTCAGCCTCGGAAAACAAAAGATTGAATCTATGAATATAAAAAGAGTTGATATCGCTTGTTTTATGGGAGGAACATTTGTAGAGCCATTCTGCACAATGGTGGATGCTGTGGCCTATAATAATCTGAGCAATTTCCTCATGATTCAGCGATGGTACAAGACTCTAACAGATGCTCCCATTGGAATGCAAACCTCAGACAGTGAGCAAAAGTGACTGGGGGGGTGGGGAGAGGAATTACAGGAGTCACCTAGTTTAGAAGACTGATGCCTGTCAAATCCTGTCTTCCCTATGCAGTGGTTTAGGGGCAGAATGAACTGTGTCCTACACAGTGTCAAATTGGAACAGGGACTACCTCAGTCCTCCCCAACCTAGAGCTGCACAGTGGGGGCTTTTCAAACAGTCCAGGCAAGCTTCCCAACGTTGGGGCTCTGGGTCATTTGTGGTGATAAGAACCCACACAGAATGAGCAGTATGTTCCACTCGTCCTCATCCTCCAGTACCATGAGCGCTTTTCTCTTCTGGGGAGGCAACAGCTGTCCTCACACAAACACCCAACCCCAAATCATCAGCCCAGAAAGATTCCGGCAAGTTCTTTCATCTTCTGGCTCATTTAGGAAAGAAGAACTTGGGGTCCATCCTCGTAGGGATGTCTGTCTACACTGGTGTATGAGCACAATGTGGCTCATAACAGGCAAACAAATGGAGTTCTGTACCAGCTAACAGAGTGCCAGGAAGGAAAGAACTTGAGATTAATATGGTGGGTGAATCCTTGCCTCACTTTCCGCTTACTGACTTCTTAGTCTGCACATGTCTCAGGTGCTCCTTGTTACAGATGATAGGATGGACTAGAGGAGAATATATTTTATTAACTATACATAATGGCACAACTCTTTGAATATTTGTGATGTCCCACTCAAGAAGTTATTAGGGACAAGAAGTTATTGTACACCGGGAACATTTTTTGGGATTGAATCTCCTTTTGTTCCTTGAATTATTCCTATGTCAGGAATATTTTCGTTTAAGACTAAGGAGGATAATTTGCTCTTTGTAAGATCAATGTGAATGTTTGTGGCAATGAAAAATCAGGAATTGATACCTAAGATGCAAATGAGAAATTAGTTGTTTATTAGTGGAGACTACATGAATGAAAACATCAAGGGTTCGTATACTTCTCCAGTGAGTGGGTGGCAGGAAAAGAAAAGTCTCTCTTGTGAGGATTCTTGTTACCAGCAGGAGCTGTCTTGTTGGAGCCCTTCCCATACTTGGCCCCATTTTCTTTTTAGTGCTGTGGCCACTGGTGTTCTGGAAGGGAGCTGGGTGGACAATACTGTTACGGTGCTGGGATGTCCAGCTTCAGCTAGAATACCTTGCACTGGAATGAAGAAGGCTTCTTTCTCAAATGACCTAAAATTCTGAATTGGATCAAAGTCTCATTCTGCAGGGTCATTTTTAGGACTTGTGTAGTTGATCAGCCAAGAAAGAAGATGCCAGATGGGACAATTTGAATAAACATGATTATGAGGGGGGAAAAAATTCTGGAAAATTTGGGGTCCAGAGAAACGTGCTGAAGTTTCAGGAATGCAGAGCCAAGATCATTTTCATGTTCCTGACAGCTTCAATCAGGCCATCGTTTTGTTAGTTTTCTTTCCTTCTGTTTTTCCTTTATGAGGAAACTTTAAAAACTGCACACCAGCAATGTGCCTGGTGAGGAAGAGCCAATTGAGGAATTGGAAGTGTATCCAGGGCAGGAGAGAGATTCTGAAATATTAGTGTGTGGCAGAAGATGGGGAAGATTGCAACCCCAGGATCAGGAAAGAAAAGTTTTGTGGGGACGAAAGGTAGAGAAACTAGCACCAGAGAGAGCACTGTTCAAGCCCCAGCAGGCCACATGTCTCAACATTTCAGAATGCCAATTTATTACAAGATGGAGATTTAAAGGTCTCTAACATTTCAGGTACGTGGGAAAGCTTGTCCATGTGCTTCACCTAGAATTCAGAGACAGTGCCGAATCTTACTTGCCTTGGATAGGGGTGCCATCTTACAGCAACAGGGCAAGCTCTACATTAAACCTGAAGGAATGCAGCCCTGGCATTCTCCAGCCGGTGAAATAACCCCAATGTCCACACACTGCAGAGTTGATTCTGTGAGTAGGTCACTGTGAATAGGTTGGTTGGTCCACAAATATAGGTCAAAGCACTTCCCACTCAGTGTGCCAAGCTTAAAAAATATTAATTTTCTGTACTATAAGTGTCTTACTTAGGGTTTTCTATTTCTGTGAAGAGACACCATGGCTATACAACTCTTATAAGAAAAAACATTAAATTGAGGGGGCTTGCTTACAGTTTCAGAATTTAGTCCATTCTCATCATGATGGGGAGCATGGTGCTAGAGCTGAGAGTACTTCATCTTGCAGGCAACAGGAAATGACTGACTGCAGCATTGAGGGAAACTTGAGCAAAAAAGAGACCTTAATGCCCCATAGTGACGCACTTCCTCCAACAAAGTCACACCTCCTAATAGTACCACTCCCTTTGGGGACCATTACAGAGGCATTTCAATTGTATTTTAATAAATAAAGCCTGCCTGAAGACCTGAGAGTAAAGCAGCCCCACTGGCCAGCATTACAGACCAGGCAATGGTAACACACACTATTAATCCCAGTAACCACACTGACATGCACCTTTAACCAGGCAGTGCATGCCTTTAATCCCAGAACTAGAGAGGATTATAAGGTGGGAGGAAACAGCTGTGAGATAACAGTCTCCTTCTGAGATTCCTGTAGGCAGGATCGCCATTTCAGACTGAGGTTGACATAACAGCCAG